>CM074726.1:90661619-91181619 GCA_037306005.1 Rhinophrynus dorsalis | reverse complement strand
GAGGGATGCTAAGTGCATTGCTTTTCAATGCATTGGACATCCGTATGGCACTCAAAGGGATGAACACTGTAAAACCATGCTTGCTAAGACCCCTGCATTAACTGATGTCCTAGTATAGTCCCATTTTGAAAATCAATTATTTGAACCCTTTGCATACCAGAGCACACTCAATAAATACTTATTTCATTACAGTGTTAGTAACTTTCTGCTGAGAACTGGATTACTCAAGTTATTGCGACTCAGACATTAATTTTTGGGTGCAGTAGTTCTACAGCCTGAACTGTTATGGGGGTCCTGTTTCTACAGCAATCTATAGACTGCTCTTGTTCACCATACAGCACCATGGCCTGCTGTAGCAACAGCTCCACACTAACATGTCAGGACACGGAGGTAATGCACCAAATGCAAGTCTGAATTGTAATTACTTTCAGCAGTAAGCAAACCTAGTTTTACTCAGCAGGTTAAACCCTGCAAATATATGTATGTATATAATCATTTTGATCTCCATATTGAGCACTACTGTCCCTTTAAGTTCAGAGCATATGAAAATGATCTCTATAAAGTTGTTTTGGTAGAATGAAAACTTGTGTACTGCATTTTAATCATATGAAAAATATTTACATTTCCTTTCATACCAACCCAGATTATGGAAAATACCCTTGTGTTTTGCAGCTTCTTCATGAAAATAGACTGAACTTGGGAGCAGGTTACAACAGAATGTCTAATCAGGTCGATCAATTATTATTCCTCCTTATTGTGATGGGCTTTTTATGTGGGAATCTGGGGCATTTTACACATCAAATATGAAACTGAGAAAAACACATAGGATGACCAAGCTGTTTGGCTGTACTAGGGCTCTCTTCCTGGCCCGGTCATCATTGGTTTTACCCAACTCTATAGAGAGGCTGGATAAGATTATCTGCATGTTTATGTGCACATTCCTTATTAAAGGGAAGGTATACCCCCCCCAAAAAACAAGGCTTTAGCCTCTCCTCTCCATATTTCATATCAACTGTTGCATTATCCAGATTTTTGTTTCTCAGTTATGTCACACTAGGGTATGTTAGCCATCTGCCTTTCCACTTAAATGACTGGGTTTATATTCACTGAAATGCCCCAAGCATATTGCTAGCATCTGTAAAATCACAGTCTTTCTGAATGTAAGAGAGGTAAATACTAATCAGGATAAATGATTGTAGTTCTCTTCTCTTTTGCCCACTGTGCAACACAAGAGCCATGGGATAAAGTATCCTCTCACTGGAGGACATGTCACTAACTTTAAAATAAGCTCTCTTGAGGTGGAGGTTCTCGCCCTACTCCACTCTACCGTCACCAGATATGCTTAGCTTTAAAAGGGACCTCTAGGGAGAATGATTAGGGCAAAGATTCTCTCAGCTAACCTTATTTCCTTATGTCCAATATGGAACACGGGTGCCATGGGTTCTTTTGGGGGTGAGTACTCCCTCTTCCAGCTCAAACGCCCACCCTTCTCACCCACTAACTTACAGAATTTGTGTCTTGCAAGCAAGTTGGAAGGGTGCGGCCATGCTCTTAGGTTTTTTTTTTTTTTTTTCCTTAGATTTTTATTATTTTCCTATTTGGTATGGGGCTGTATAATCCCCCATGAGGCTGGATACCATTACTGGTTTCCCTGGAATGGATTGCCCAGTTCACAGGTGCCTTGACTTATTGTGCTATGTGGAGAGGGGATCTTGCTGCCAAGTTTTCCCTCCTGATGGGGTCTCTTCAGTCTCCGTTCTCCTGTGGTGGTAACATGAAGAAAGAAGAGTGGTGATTTAACCCTTTGAGTGCCTTGGTCCACTTTGTTCCAGTCTTTGTTGCCTCTACATACAAGGGCTGATGTGAGCTTAGCCATGCTCTAGCATTCATAATGTGTAACTATACTGTTGTCTAAGGGGGCTTTGGAGTGAGGATGTCTGCTGTATGTAGGTTATTGGTTTAACCCTTTCTGTGCTGATTGGAGCCATTATGTTTGTTTTTAGTGCTTTGGGGAGTGTATTTTTTGCTCCCACACTACATGGTTATTTGTTTTTAGACTCCCCATGATGTTCCCTCAGAGACTGGAGTCTTTTGGTGACTTTTCACTTATAGATCAATTTTAGTGCGGCAACCCCTTTAAGAACAAGAGCATGTCTGTGGCAGTCTTTCTTTTTGCCTCTGCTTGGGTTAACAGGGCAGTTGCCATTTGTGGTGAGCAACTTTCTGATGCTCTATGTGCTGATGTTGCCAAGGAGGATTTATTGGTTCTGATGACTGAATCCAATACTTATGTTTCTGAGGCAATATTTTACTCTTCCAGATTTTCATTGAAGGCCTCTACCTTTTCTTACTGTGGTCAACACTCTGTGGCTTAAGATTTAGTCTGCGGACCAATCTTCACTGGTTTCCTTTCCATTTCAGGGCAAGTTCTTCTTTGGACCTGAACTGAAACAGATAATCTGTGATGATACAGGTGGTAAGAGCACCTTGCTGCTGTAGATATCCACATGCATTCCTTTCTGGTGAGGAAGGTGAATTCTGGCCAAGCAAGGGTACAGAGGCTGTAAGGTTCACAAACCTCTCAAGCTCGCCTTTCTGGAAAAACCCAGACAAGCCTGTTGGCCCAAGTGATGGGCATCCTCTGTGATAAACCAGGGAGGGGTTTTCAGGTAATATAAGAAGGGTACCTCATAGATTTCAAAACCCTTCCTGTTCTTTGAATTCAACTGCTTTGAATGATCCAGACAAGACAAGGCTGTTCCAAAATGCCATGGACACTCTGCTGGAGAAATTGGTGCTGTAGCACCATTCTGGACCTCAAATGCCTCAACACGTATGCAGTCGCTGTACGTTTCAAGATGAAATCTTTGAGTTGCATTTCCTTGGTGATGTGAGTGGGGGAGTACCTGGCCTCCCTGGATCTTTAAGATACGTATTTAAATGTGCCAATTCACCAGGACAGTCTACACTACCTACATTTTGCTTTTGGTTCCAGGCATTACCAAATTCATGATTCTGCCTTTTGGCCTGGATTCTGCACCAAGAATCTTCACAATGATTATGACGCCCCTGGCTGCCTTCATTCACGCACAAGGCATCTCACTGACACCTTCTGGACAACTTCCTTAGGTACTTTCCTGTTATCCGGAGCCATTTTCAAAACCTTTTTTAAACAAAATCTTTATTATTATAATTTTCAGATCAATGAAGTAGCGATGATTGACTTTGAAATGCTCAAAGCCAGCATGAAAAGCAATGATAGGATATGGTTCCGGATAACAGGAAAGTACCCTTCCTTATACAGACTCCTTCAAAGGAGCTCTTGGCTTGCCTTGTCCAAGACTGCACCCGCATTCTAGATCACGATGGCTGGATCATAAACCTGCCGAAGTCCTCTCGGATTCTCTCCCAGGTTCTGGTTTTCTACACTCATCAGGGGAAGGTCTTCCTTCTGTTCCAGAACATGGAAAAGGCACTGGAGTTGTCCTCGGCCACACTAAAGGACTTCATGAGGCTATTGGGTAGGTTGGTGTCCTCACTAGATTCAGTTTCTTACTCTCAGTTCCACATGAGGGAACTACAGGGGATGTTCTCAGGAACTGGTCCATGAATCCAGAGTATCTTCTTCAGCAGATGACTGACTGTCTCTTATGAGGCTAGGGAGGATCTCAGGTGGTGGTTATATCAGCTGAACCTGGAGCAGGGGAGGCCCTGGTCACCAAGAATGACAGCCATAGGGGCTGGGATGCTGTCCTGGGTAACTTTAGATGTCCAGGGCAGGTGGAGTCTGAATGAGAGTCTGCTGCCCATCAACATTCTGGATCTTCCAAACATATTATCCCCTGCCTTTTTTTAGACTACTGCAATGTCCATCCCATGGAGCTTTCATCTCTCCTATGTGTTTCTTCCAATTCCCCCATCCCCAGGATGATCTGGAAGATCAGAATGGACAGGGCATTGGTCATTCTGATTAGTCCTTATTGGCCCAGGAGGGTGTGGTTCGTCAGCCTGGTCAACCTATCTGTTCAGGATCCGATCAGTCTACCTTCCAGACCAAATGTGTTGTACCATGGTCACCTTTGGTACGAGGATGTGGAGATGCTGTCTTTGGCATGGCTCTTACAGACAATATTCTGAAGCAGAAATGTTTTTACATCTGTCATAGCAACCATAATTCAGACTCGGAAGCCAGTCTCTTCCAAGGCATACCATAGGTTGTGGTCAATTTTTCATAAATGGCGTGTGGAAAAGAAACCTGTCTCTGCATTTTTTTTTTTTTTTTTTTCACTTTTTTTCCGGAGGTTTTTTTTTTTTTTTTTGGAGTTCCACATCAATCAGGAGATTGTGGTGCCTTCTTTCTGCCCTGAGCCCACCTCTGACAAGGAGAGGGATCTCCACTTATTAGATGTGGTGTGTTGCCTCAGGTTTTATGTACATCGCACTGAGTCCATTAGACAGTCTGACATGCTGTTCGTCATTCCTGAGGGCCCCATGGCAGGAAGACCTGCATCCAGAGTGACTTGCTTCTTGGATCAAGTCCACTGTTCATAAGTCTTAAGAGCTGAGGAAGAAGCCTGTCCCCTTTCGGGTCACGGCTCATTCTACAAGATCTATTGGGGCTTTTTGGGCTCACAAGAATCAGGCCTCTGCTGATCAGTTGTGCAAGGCTGCCACTTGGACGTCTGTGCACACCTTTTCGAAGCACTGCCGTGTTGATGTGCTGTCGTCGGTTGACACCATCTTTGGGAGGAAAATCCTGGAGGCAGTCTTGCCTGTCTAGGATCTTCTTCGGTTCTTGGTGCTTCTTTCACTTTTGAGCCCCGCTGGCTCTAGTTCAGTGTGCTCTGTCACAGCTGGGGGGGGGGGGGGGGTGCGAGTCCTGTTCAGTGTCCGTTGACACTTCATTTGTTTTGTTGGGCTATCTCTGATCTGATGGTTCATATCTGCTCCGGTGACTTTGGGGTCCTTGCTCCTGGTCCTTGCCTTACTTCCCGCCTCCGGGAAACTGAATGGTTGGACATCCCAAAGTTAAAAGAGAAGAGGATTTTAGTCTTACCTGTTAAATCCTTTTCTCTTAGTCCATATAGGTTACTGGTCTCCCACCCTGTCAAGGGACCATGCTTGGCTCTCCTGTGGCAGACCGTGGGGGTCCTTCGGGATCATGCTCACAGGAGTCTTCTTTCCATTCCCTATCTAGTCAATAGTGTCTTTCTGGAGCTGGTTGGCTAGCTGCAGCCATAGAGGGAAGGTAGGCTCCACCCTCTGCATACAATTCTAGAATTGTTCCTGTCTACAATTAAAGGGGTTGACAGGGATCTGTCCCATGATTTTGATCTACCTATTGTCCTGGATTTTCTGCAGGACAATGTGGACAAGGGACTCAGTCTGAGTTCTCTTAAAGGGATAGTAATACCTAAAATGTAAAAAAAAATATGTTGTAGGGTTTATCCCCCTGAGTAAAACAAGAGTACTCCCACTGCTGAAAGATGTTTCATTCAAAATTTATTAATTTTCAAAGTTGAATTTTTTAGGTGCAATATCACAGTGGCCTGAAATTTTACAGTGGCGCTGTTGCTACACCATCCTATGGAGATTTATGGTCCTGAGACCAGAGCTGTCCATAGGATCGTGTAGCAACAGCGCCACTGTACAATTTCAGGCCACTGTGATATTGCACCTAAAAAATTCATCTTTGAAAATTAATAACTTTTGAATGAAACATATTTCAGCAGTGGGAGTACTCTTGTTTTACTCAGGGGGATAAACCCTACAACATATTTTTTTTTACATTTTAGGTATTACTATCCCTTTAAGGTTCAGACTTCTGCGCTTTCTGTCTTCTTTCAAAAGTGCATTGCTGTCCTTCCTGATGTCAAGGTTTTCTTCCAGGGCATTGCTCATGTTCGGCCTGCCTTCTGGAGTCCCGCTTTTCAGTGGGATCTTAATTTGGTTTTCGGCGTTCTTTAACACCCTCCCTTTGAGTCTTTGGTTACTATTCCTCTTGATGTGGAAAATGGCTTTTCTCCTAGCGATCGTGTCCGCTGCATTGCGGAGTTGCAAGCTATTTCCTGTAAACCACCATATCTGGTGTTTCACAAGCATAAGGCGGTGCTTCGCACCTGCAAGGAGTTTTTACCTAAGGTGGTCTCCGAGTTTCACATTAATCAGGAGATTGTGGTGCCCTCTTTCTGCCCTAACCCCTCCTCTGACAAGGAGAGAGAGCTCCACTTGTTGGATGTGGTGCGCTGTCTCAAGTTATGTCCATCACACTGAATCTGTCAGGAAATCAGACACTTTGTTCATCATTCCTGAGGGTCCTAGGGCAGGAAGACCGGTGTCCAAAGTGACTATTGCGTCATGGATCAAGTCCACTATTCATAGGGCCTACGCGTTGAGGAATAAGCATGTTCCCTTTCGGGTCACGGCTCATTCCGCCAGGTCCATTGGGGGGGGGGCCTCTTGGGCCTATAAGAATCAGGCTTCTGCTGATCAGCTGTGCAGGGCTGCCAGTTGGTCCTCTGTGCACACCTTTTCGAAGCACTACCGTGTGGATGTGTTGGCTTCGGCTGACGCCGGCTTTGGGAGGAAGGTCCTGGAGGCAGTCTTGCCTGTCTAGGGTCTTCTCAGGTTCTTGGTGCTTCCTTACTGTTGAGCCCTGTTGTCTCTAGTTCAGTGTGCTGTGTAACAGTCGGTGTCCGTTGACACTTCAGTTTTGTTGGGGTATCTCTGACCTGTTGGTCCATAGCTGCACTGGTGACTTTGGGAGCCTTGCGCCTGGTCCTTGCCTTACTTTCCGCCTCTGGGAAACTCAGTAATTGGATATGCCAGAGTTACCAGTAATCTGTATTGGACGACAGAGAAAAGAGGATTTTAGTCTTACCTGTTAAATCCTTTTCTCTTAGTCCGTACAGGTTACTGGTCTCCCACCCTGTCAAGGGACCATGCTTGGCTCTCCTGTGGCAGACCATGGGGGTCCTTCGAGGTCATGCTCACAGGAGTAGTCTTCCCTTCTACTATCTAGTCATAGTTGTTGTCTCAAATCTTTCTGGAGCTGATTGGCTAGCTGCAGCCAAGGAGGGAAGGGAGGCTCCACCCCCTGCATACACTTAGAGAAATGTTCCTGCCTACTAAGGGGCGGATCACCTCCCAGAGTTACCAGTAACCTGTATGGACTAAGAGAAAAGGATTTAACAGGTAAGATACTAAAATCCTCTCTTCTCCTGATGCGCTACAGCAGTGGGACAAATGCTGAACATCCTGGAGACAAATGCTTATAAAGCTGAAATTTACTCTGCCAGGCTCACTGGTAAGTCTGTGGCACTCTGTTTCAGTGCAGCATACCCTTTGACTCTAGATTTGGTCTGCAGACCAGTCCTTCAAGATGTTTTTGGTTTCTTTTGCATTTGTGGGCATGCAGCTGTTTGGCCCAGAACTGGAAAAGGTCATTAGCCGTGCTTCTGGGGGCAAGCGTGCTCTGTTGCATCAGGTTACTCCCAAGCATTCCTTCTTTCTGTGGAAGAAATGACTTTTGTTACCCCACACCACTATGCATATCTCCCCCCCCCCCCCCCCCCCCCCAGTGCGTTTACTCCTGCAGCGACCCAGGCACATCCTTCCTCGACACCCAAACAGGCCTGGAGGCAAAAAGTGTATCCAGAAGCCTCCAGCTGATCAATCCACTTTGTATAAATCACACAGGTCCCAGATGCCTCATGAACAGGTTGGGTGATATCTCACACACACTCACACTCACACACACACTCACACTCACACTCACACACACTCACACTCTCTCTCTAGATTTAAAATCCCATATATATATATATATATATATATATATATATATATATATATATATATACACACACACTCACACTCTCTCTAGATGTAAAATCCCTTATATATATATACACACACTCACACTCTCTCTAGATTTAAAATCCCTTACACACACACACACACACACACACACACACACACACACACACACACACACACACACACACACACACTCTCTCTCTCTAGATTTAAAATCCCTTATTCTTTGCTTTTTTATGTCCAGGGTCCCACTCGATTTGGATCTGAGCCACTTATCATTAGATTTTATTTCTTTCCTTGTGGGTATACAAATCTTTGTACCTGTTCCTCCTTGGGAACATCTCACTGTATTCTCATCCAAACTTTGCATATTTTCAAAAAAGAACACTGGCTGTCCTATTCTGCAGATAAAATATCTCAGCCACTTTACAGCTTGAATCTGGGCGTATGAATAATCTTTGTGCTCTGTCATCCCAGCTTTGTGTCCAGGGTTGTATTTGGCTTCCCTAGACTTAAATGATTATTATCTACATATTTGCATTCATGTGAATCATTAGCTTGTCCTCTGATTTTTCTTTTCAAGACCGTCACTTTTAGTTCACAGCCCTTCCCACAGGACTGTCATGTGCTCCGTGGCTTTTCACAACTTCTGTCATCCCTGATTGCCTACATTTCTTCCCTGTGGATATCTTACTCCCTGACTGAAAAACCTCTTGCTAAAGCACTCAGAAGAGTCTCTGCTCCTTTTGCTTCAGACATGTCTCCATGTTGAAGCAGAACAGTTGGATGATCGATATCAAGAAATCCTCTTTCAACCTCTTTAGGGAGGGTTCTTTCTGCTGGAGGACAGGATTCAGTCTTTGACTCTGCAGGTGCTTGAGGCCTTACCTTGTCCTTCAGCAGTGGTAAGGGAGTAAATGAAGGTGCTTGGGTATCTGGTCTCTGCTGTGGGGGTGGCCCCTTTGCCCCATTCCACACATGGGAACTGCATCTAGAAATTCTCAGGAATTGGTCGAGACCAGTGTCACGTTTCCTGTGTCATGTTTCTTTACAACCAGACATAGTTTGGTGTGCTTTGATGGATTCAGGTGTCCCATCTGATATTCGGCTACCCATTGGCCATTCAGAATTGGGCAACTGTCATGACTGATTCCAGCCTCACAGGCTGGAGAACCTCCTTCAGCTCTGCCTGTTCAGGGCCTTTGGTCCAAGAGAGTGAGTCTTCTGTCCATCAGCTTGTTGGAGCTATGGGCTGTTCAGCTTTTCTGCATTGGTTCCAGCTTCTCTGAGGTCTGAATGTGCAGCTTCAGTCCGACAATGTTGTGGTTTATCTCAGCCACCAAAAGGGGGGCAAGGAGTGTGTTCAGAAGTTTGTCTAAATATTAGGTGGATGCTCATATGCTGGCTCTCATCCATTCACCATTCTAGGAGTTGAAAACCTAATGGCAGGCTGCACCTGTGTCCAGGGATTTGGGAACTCAACCAGGTGGTGGTTGACTCCATAGTTCAACTATGAGATCTTCCAGCTGTGGACCTAAAGGCTTCTTGGCCAAACTGCAAAGTCCCCCCATTTTGTTTCAGGTCTCCTATAATCTCTCTATGGATGGAATGGCCATTATGTGACATTTTCCACTGGCACGTGTTTTCTCCCTTCCCTCTGATTTCCAGTGTGTTGAGTAAGGTCAGAATAGAGCAGGTGCATAATTGTTCCTTACTGGACTAGCTGTGCCTGATTTTCAGATCTTCTCAACCTGTCCATTGTTGAAAAAATTAATGTTTCCATCCTTCTGGACAGACCTGCCTCAGGGTCCTCTGTCATCCTGAGGTGCAGATGTTGGCTTAATAATCGCCACTACTTTCTGTTATGTAGGCCTAAAAATTGTTTCATCCAAAGCATATCGCTGGGTCTGGTACTTGTTTTACAACGGATGTGAAATAAAGCGTAATGACTGCGTCCTTTCAGTCTTCCACCTATTGTGGCCTTTCTTCAGAAGGTATTTGGCTGAGTTCTATCAAAGTCCAGATTCAAGCTTTATCTGTGCTTTTTTTTCTTCCAGAGGCGTAATGCCTTTTTGGCAGCTGTGCAGACTTTTGTGCAAGGGGTGGCTTATGCCTACGCAATCTTCCAGGATCCCACTCCAGCTTTGGACTTGAGCTTGGTCCTGGAAATGCTTCAGAGGGCTCATTTTGAATGTCTGTCTTCTGTTTCCATTTGTTGATTTGACACTTATGACCACCTTCTTCCTGGCTACTGTGCTGTAAAACCCTTTTCTGTTTTTTCCTTCTGATAGGGGTGTTTTATGAACTCCTGCAGTTTCTGAATTTTACAGTAACCTGGAAGTTGTTCAGCCTTCTCTTTGTCTAGAACTGTCAAACAGATTGGAGCAGAAGCTTCAATTTTTCGGTGTAGTTCTGTGCTTTCAAGTACTACGTTCAAAACCTGGAGTTTGTTATAACTGAGGGCCCTTGTGTGGCCAAAATGCTTCTAAGGTGACAGTGGTCTCCTGTATTTTAACGCATCCATTCATAAGCCTACATCCTCATGAAAAGCCTTTTGCCTTTCTGGTCACTGCTCATTCCACCAGAGAGGTGGGTGCTTACAGGCCCTAGAACAGTGATTCTCAACCAGGGTGCCGTGGCACTTTGGTGTGCCACGGACATCAGCTTAGGGTGCCCTGTGTTTTCTATAAAGACTAACAAAAATGGACTTTTAAATAAAGATTTAGAGAAATTGTTATGCACAATATGTTTAGTTATGGTATTATGATTATAAGACCTAATAATACTGTATATTTATGTATTGTACCCTTCATTATGCCCTTGATAAAGTACATTAAATATGTTAGGGGTGCCCCGAATGTTCAAGATCATATGTTAGGGGTGCCACGAGCAAAATAAGGTTGAGAACCACTGCCCTAGAAGAAGCAGGCCTCTGCAGAGGTGGCAATGTGATGGCTCCTTCACACGTTTACTAAACAGTGTCTAAGTTCTGGCTTCAGCTGAAGACCATTTTGGATGGAAGGTCCTACAGGATGTGGTGCCTGTGTAGGTGTCGTCCTTGTTACTTTCGGTAACTTTCCTGTTATTTGGTTTGGTGGTGATCATGTTGTACCAGTTAATTTTTGATTTGTTGGAATTGGTATGTCTCATGAAGGTTTTTTCTCTCTCCTTGGAATCTTGGTGAATGCTCAGGTATATCCTCATGATTCAGGTGTTTCACTCACATAGAACCTAAGGGAAATGGGGATTTTTCTGTAGTGTTGTCGACAACATTCTGGAAATATGGGCCATTCACTTAGCTCTTTGCTGCTGGTGCCATGTCCTTTCAGGGACACAAATGAGAGTCCAATTGGACAACACAACAGCAGTCTCCTACATGGGAACTTGGCCAGCGCAATTCAGACCAGGTCTTCCATCAGTGGCTATCATGGTTTTGTGTGAGAACTGGAAGGTTCCTTTGTTCCGCACAAAGAAGGATCCTCTAGCATTTTGATGGGTGCAATGTGTGGCATATGTGGTGTTAACAATGGTCTCAGTTTGAGTTCTGTTAAAGGCATAGTAATTCACAAAAACATCTGCTCCAATTAATCTTCACAGTATATGAGCCATAGAGGGTGCTAGTTCAATACTGTCAGAGTTGTGGTTCAAGAGTAATTGAAAGATAAAGCTTCCCCCTCCCGCCCCTTTTACCTAGTGTAAGCCATCTCTTCTCAGATGTGGAGTCTGGTCCATAGACCAGACAGATAACAGCAGGGGACAGTCTTCTTCCAATGAAAACAATGAAAGCCCTGCCCCCCCTTGACAAGTTTTTCACCTTTTTCCCTTCTCTTAATTGAAGATTGTCCCTCTCTGCAGTCTACCTGGGCACCTCCCTTCTGCTCTGAGCAGTGTTACATCAGTAAAAGGGGCAGGAGGGGGATACTTTGTCATTGAATTACTCTTGAACTACAGCTGTGACAGAATTGAAATAACACTCTCCAAGATCCAAATACTATGATAATTAATTAAAGCTGCTTTTATTATGAAACATTACTATCCCTTTAAGGTTCTGATCTCAGCCCTCAGAATCATATTGTTTTTTCTCCCTGCCGACGTCCTTTGTTCAGCAGGTGGCTTATGCCTACCCTACCTTCAGGGACCCCACTTTTCTGTGGGATTTGAGCTTGGTGTTCTCCAGAGGCCTCATTTCATACAATTCTTTGTATCTTTGGATGCTTGAGATGTCTTTTGTTTTGGCTATCAATTCTGTTCTCAGGTTTGCTGAACCTACAAACTTTGTCTTGTAAATTCCATTTTCTGATTTTTCACCAGGCAAGGTGGTTTTTTGTACTCCCAGAGTTTTTTGCCTAAGGTTGTTTCGAATTTTCACATCAACCAGGAAATTGTTCTTCC
Source organism: Rhinophrynus dorsalis (assembly GCA_037306005.1). Taxonomy (NCBI): domain Eukaryota; kingdom Metazoa; phylum Chordata; class Amphibia; order Anura; family Rhinophrynidae; genus Rhinophrynus; species Rhinophrynus dorsalis. The sequence continues at coordinate 91,169,409 of CM074726.1, read as the reverse complement.
TTCCATTTTGCCCTGATGCTTCTAAGAATCAGGATCTCAATCTGTTTAATGCTTTATTTTAAGTACTACATTAGCTGCATACAACCTTTAGGAAGTCTGACTCTCATTCCTGAGATCCCCTGATTGGACCAGACTTGCATCCAAAGTTACCATTGCTTCTTGGATCAAGGCCACTGTCCAACAGGGTTATGTCCTTTAAACACAACCTGTTGCTTTCAGATTGGTAGTGTGTGCCATGACAAAGATCTGTGGTTGCCTCTAGTGCCTACAAGTATCAGTCCTCCGCTGGGCAGATGTGTAAGGTGGCGATGTAGTAGCTCTGCACGCCTTCACCAAACACTGCCATGTCAGTGTCCTGGCCTCAGCTGAGGCCAGCATTGTCTGGAAGGTCCTTCAGACAATGGCACCTGTTTATGGTCTCTCTTCTTCCTTTATGCAAACCTCTGAACCCTGTTCAGTTGGTTGGTGTGCAAGTTTGGTGGCTGTTGACACCTTAGGTTTATAGTGTGCCAGTTAGTCCATTGAAATACTGGTCTGAGGGTTTTTTCTTTTTTTTTCTCCTAGGAATCTTGGTGGAAGTTTTTGGTATATCCTGATGTTTCTTGTGTTCCACATTGGATGCAAGAGAGAAGCGGATTTTATTGAACTTAATTACATTTTTTTTCTTTTAGTCCATGTAAAATACAGGACTCCCACCTGGTGAAAAAAAACATGAGGTTTAAGTTCCCAGACAGAGCAGTCCTCTTGGGGTCTTTGTTCAGGGGATTGCCTTCTTTCCTCTTCAGTTTGTTTATTTGATATTTTGCTGTATGTTGAAACTGAGGGGACGGGGTAAAGCTGGAGGGAAGAGTGCAGTCTCCGTCTCAAAGGACCTGCCTTTTATTTGTTCCACATGGACGAAAAGAAAAGGATTTAATGGTAAATTCAGTAATATCCTCTCTCTCACATGCTTCCTGTGACTACGTTTAGGTTTACGAACAAATTTAATATTTAGGTGTTGTGTTCCATTAATCATTTCACATATTCCTTTAATGATGGGATATCATGTCCATTGAGGCAGACGTGAGTCTTTTTGCTGGACCTCAAACTCCTCCTCAGATCTTCTTTGGAATGAATCCTTGTGGTAGGAGTTTGGAGGAATAGTGTTTGCCTGTCTTGACATCCTATATTTTGTTAATTAATTATTTTTTTTTAGATCCAGTCCACACAGGACTGCTTTATAGTGATAGTTAGGATTTTTTGCCCATGTCAAGGAAAGTGGGTGGCTGTTGGTATTTCTTTAAGGGATCTGCCAAACTGTGATATTTAATAGTTCAAATAACACACAGTGAAACTAATAACCTTAAAATATTGATTATACCCCTATAAAAGTGTTTTCTGCCTGAACCTGTCCTCAAGCTGCACCCCCCCCCCCGAACAGTGTGTGTTTTCAGTATCTCCTCACTTTAAACAGATTAATGTGGATTACTCAGACTAATCCTTCAGAATAACAGCTACTGACAGATTTGCTTGTTCTTGTGAGCCGTTCCTGAAAGCCTGCACCACTGTGAGGGGCCTAAGGATAGGTATGAACACCCACACATTAACCTGAGTGCCAAAGGGATTTAAGTGTATTGCACAAATCTCACTCAAAGGACAAACATGCCCGGTATAGGTATCCATTAGGGACCCTTGTTTGTTTAATCTACTTTATATTATACTATGTCTCTGCAAAGTAATAATTTATTTCTGTAAATTGGTTGATTGTATGCTTCATTTAACCATTTTCATGCAATGTGTTCCATACCCCTCTAGTTAACCCTTTTAAAGCCAGAGGGGTACTTCCTCTTCCTATGGAAGTACTCCTTGTGGATGGTCTCCTTAATCCAGGAAGCAACCGTAACTTTAGACACAACCTGGCCTGCATGTGGGCCCTTAGGAATGACATTGCGAATCAGATCCTCGAAAAGGCTGCATGCATGCATTCAATATAGTACTTCAAGTGTTTTATACATCCAACAGATTAAGTTCCTGCTCCTGTTTATTAGAAGGAGCTGGAGAGAGAGAAGGAAGGGCAGTTTCCTGGTTGATGTGATAATCCAAAACTACCCTTGGCAAAAAACCCATGGAATTTCTCAAGATCACCCGATCCTCGTGAAAAAACAGAAAGGGAGGCTTACAGGACATGGCCTGAAGCTCTGCCACCCGCCAAACAGACATAATGGCCTCAAGAGACTCAAATAATGTCAGTAGGGGTTCAGAAGGTGGTTTGTGGAGCACTCCTAATACCATGTTCAAGTCTGTTGGAGAATGGGATCCCGAAAGACAGGGCAGGCACGAAGAGAAGTCTTATCCTAAACTGATTCCAGGTATACTAATGAGGGCCTCAGATGGTGTAGTTACCACAGTGCAAAAGTAACATAACATGCAAGGGTACTCCCTAGGGGGAGGTCAGCTTGGCACGAAGAATAAAGGGTTAAAGGAGTTGGGGGGCCCCAGAATCCTTAGCCTATGCACTTGCCCAGGTGTCCCTTAGGTTCTGATATGGTCAGACAAAACACCCCCCTTCCCAAGACAGAAGACAGGCAAAGTAGCAGACATATAAGAGAAAAATACTCAGAAGTATGCAAAAGTACTTATCTGCAAGGTGTTAAATGGCAAGCAGGAGGGAGAGACCAGCCTGTGCTCTGCATGTAGCATCCAAAAAGGAAGAGGCTTACTCATAGACCTCCTCTTCCCATGCCAGAAAACTCAGGGAATAGGGAATCTGGGAGATATGTTTGCATAGATAAATGGCAGTGCGGTTCTCCAGCTATTCAAAAACAGCACCCCACCCATGAAACATGCTCCGGGTCCCACAAGTGATTGCTAGGCAGAGTAGTTGTCCAAGAGCACTATGAGCTCTCCCCCACCTCTACCCTTCAACAGTCAGGCTTAGGCAAGTCACAATTTCACTAAAATAAAAGGCATGTAGAAGACTGAAAAATTTTATTAGAAAGTGTAGAATTAACAGTCCCCGAAGGAAAAGGTTGCTCAACAAGCCAGTGAAGGGGCCAAGTGATGCACTTAAAATGAAAAGAATAGATTGGAGTGCAAATCGGGCAAAATATCACCTCCAGTGGATGACAGTGCTCAGGGGATCGGAGCACTCAAGAGGTTAACCCACTTGCAGCTTCAGGTTCCTATTATAAACAAAGAAGCTTCAAAGAAGTTTCAGCTCATGAAAATGAACATGTGAGCTGGATAATCTGTGAATTAGGAAGCCCCTAAATATGAGCCCATCTATTGGGGAATTATACAGCTCCCTATTCTAAGTATAAAAATAAAAAAAAAACACTAAGTAAGAGAATTGTGCCCATGCAACATTCCTGATGTCACTTAAAACTGAATTAGCAGGGGAGAGAGTCTTTGCCTCAGAACCTGTTTGGCAGTGCCTTCCCTCCTGCAGGAGGAGACTTGAAACCCCTCTCCCCAAGGTTCATTGTGTTCCACACTGAACGAGAGAAAATATCAATTAACAGATCTAGATTTGGATATTCATTAAAAGGTTGCACAAAAATGTAAGCTGTGCCTGTAATGCAGATCCAGAACCGTATTTTAGGGAATCTGTCTACTAGCGTCTAAGAGTTGGCTGTTAGAGAACAATTAATATTTGACCCAATTACATTTTTTTGCTTCCCTGAGTACTTGAGATGACCTTGCTTTGCCTGCACTCCCAGCTGTCTTTGCTGAAATCTGTTAGGTAAATGGAGGCTCCTTGAGAATTATTTTGTGCACTTTGTTAAAAAAAAAAAAAAACCCTTAATAACTAGATAGGGGGAAATAGTCTACATGAGTGCCGGAGGGATGATCATTGCCTTGCTTGTCAAGATGTTACTTGCCCTAAGAGTTTGACTAAAATTCCCTTGTTGATTACTTGGATGTACTTTCTCCTTAAAGTGATGGTAATACGTAAAATTAATTTTATTTTATATTGTAGCCATGAAAAAAAACATTAACATTAAAAACCATAGTATATGAGGATGATGATGCCATTCCCATTCCCACCACCATTACTACTACCCATGGTCATTGTGGTAGACACAGAAGCCTGATTCTATGACATTTAATGTTTGGACAACTTGGTAGTATGAATTTTATTTGGCGAACACCATAACGTCGCTGGCAGCTTAATGTTCCAGCAAGGTGGTGGCTTAGTTTGCCATAGGGAGTCTAGCAATTTTTTTTTCCAGGGCTTGCCTTTCTGTAAGCTTGCTAGCAATTTTTTTAAGGCTCGACTTAAGGCTCGACTTCATTTAAACATAGTAATTGTTTTCTAAGGGCTGCTCCTCTGTAGATATACTAACATTTTTTAAGGCTTTCCTCGCCATAGTAGGCAATGCTAAGTGTCTCTAAAGTTTTGACTGTAGTCATAATATTTTTGTTCAAATTCTAACCAATGTGTGAGTCACTGTTACAATTTTTTCAGCAGCTTACCAGCTGGAAATAAAAATATTTAGAAATGTCTGCTGGCTAATCCTTTTGTAAAACACATTACTTGACGACTGTCACATCACCACGACTGGTCTATATTGCTATATTAATGAAAACACCTAGCATGATCATCCCTGATAGTATAATTTATATTCATAAACCTAAAAATTGATGACACGGTTATAAACAATTCAACAACATAAAGATAATTAAAAAAATGAAAGGTTGAATTCAATGTGGTGAATACAGGATGATGAACTGGAAGGATTCTTAGATAAGTTATATGCAGTAACCTGGTTGATTCCAGTATAACCTTGCATTACTATTTGTCAGTCATTCATCAATGTTCATTGTAGCACTGGTCCCAGTTGTCATAGATAATAGCTATGCAAATCCATCTTCCTCCTGTTCTAATGTAACTACATACAGGGCTGAATTTCCTATTAGTACGCAGCTACCTAGAGCTCAAAATTTTGATGGGTGTTTCAGCTGGTATGACCACTTCTATATTCTCCCAAGATTTCTATCCAGTCTATTAATTTTATATGCTTTCACAGAAATGGATTCCTCAGAGGGATGCTGCTCACCTCTTGGCACATGTTCAGAAAGTTTGTTTAAAAGGATAGTAATACTTCATTTTTACTATCCCCCCTCTTGTCCTTAAAAATCGGAATTAAACGAGACCAGCTGCATCTCTCAAACCTTTATGGTTTGAGAGAGATCCACATTCAAAGTTCCCTCTCCTTCTCTCTCCCCTGACGTCAGTGTTATAGCTGACAGCAGGGGAATCCGGTCAGTGAGCAAGCGGCGGCTCTGCAAAAGTGCCGAGATTGAGTTATAGAAACAGAAATCCTTCACTGAAATGGTAGTCTACGTGTGCTTGGTTTGCAAGCACACGTAGAAGATCATTTCAATGAAGGATTTCTGTATCTATAACGAGATCTCAACACTGCTGCAGAGCCGCTGCTGGTCCCGGGAAGGGATTCCCCTTCTGTCAGCTAGTATGCTGACGTCAGGGGAGAGGCAAAAAGAGGGAACTTTTGAAAGCGGATATCTCTCAAACCATAAAAGTCTGAGATAATGCCGCTGATCTCGTTTAATTCCGATTTTTAAGGACTTCGGGGGGGGGGGGGGTTAGTAAAAATGAAGTATTACTATCCCTTTAAAGTGTGGTCAAGAAATATAGCTAGAATGTGTTCCTTATTGCTCTGAGTCTGCTCAAATCTATCACATGCTGATTCATATCTATGATGTTTCAAGTCTTCATTTTTTTTTTTTGTTGTTGTAGTATATTAGTGGAAGTATTTCACTGACTTTTGCACTGGTGTAACTAACCAGCAAGTTGGCTGTCTCAAAAGCCTTCAGCAGCACAAACAAGGCACATTTTAGGTGCTGTTGACCAGGTAACAAAGAAGCCTGTGTGCTTGCGGATATAATTTTTCTGCTTGTACGAATTCGGCAACATGTACAATGTGGTATACCATGTAATTAGTATCTCCATTTGAAGCTTGTTTGGGGCAGTTGGTTATGCTCTTGCAAGGCATGTAATGCATTGATCATTATATAGGACCGGCTAAACGTGCACAGAATTTGCATGCAATACGTAGCATCGTTTTGAGCATTGTGGATTCTGAGAGGAATCGAGAATTGTTTAGATGTAGGATATGCGCAAAGTAGAGTACATATACCATATCTATTCTGAAGGCAGCTATTATATTCAAGCCACCTTTCAAGGAGGTTCATGCTGCTGTAGTTTAACACATCTACAGTTTGATTGTTCCTCGATGCTCTGCATTCATAAAGTGGTGTGTGTGTGTGTGTGTGTGTGTGTGTGTGTGTGTGTGTGTGTGTGTGTGTGTGTGTGTGTGTGTGTGTGTGTGTGTGTGTGTGTGTGTGTGTGTGTGTGTGTGTGTGTGTGTGTGTGTGTGTGTGTGTGTGTGTTTGCCATATGTTGTTTCCAGCCCTTTGCCTATTACATAAAACACTTGTACAGTAAGAACAGCCATCCTTGAAAAATAACTGTTGTGGGATGCAAAATATGACATCTGTTGCTTAAAACCTGTTTTCTACAAAAGAGCAGGCAGCATGTCAACTGCCAACTTTATAGCAAGTTTGCAATTCCAAATGCATACTTTTGGATTATTTTTATGCGTGTTTTTTTTTATTAAACTTCTTTCTAAGACCTTGGTAATTGTGGATTGCTAGCACATAGAAGAACTGTGTAACAATGTCTTTATCAACATGACTTACTAATGGTGGTGGTGGAGGTGATTCTGGTACGTGTAGGAACTCTTGACATTTGTCACCTTCGGCTAACTTGGTCATCTTCCTCCACACAACAATAGGAGTAGGAGCTATGGGTGGTGTTTGAGAAACAAAACTCTGAAACCTCTACCACACCACATGTGCCCCTAAAATGCTTCAGTTGCTGCTGGTAATCACACCTCTGAAGTGCCACTGGTATGTTTACCAGTCAGACTTTTGGTGGTGTTTCCTGTGGGATCACAGTAAGGATATGCCTAGATGTGGTCCTGCTTTCAACCTGCTCACGTGTTTTTCAGAGACAACATATAGAAACAAGTTCAGCTTTTGGATCATGATTAAAGAATGTCGATACTGTAGATTTCATCGACTGAGGGGTTCTGAGGCACTATTACTACAGGAGCTAGATGCTGCATTAATACTAACAATAGGTGTTGAACTTCAACAGCAGCACTCCTAGCTATGGTTGTTGAAGGTGATGTCCTGTGTTGCTGTTTGTTCAACAATGAGTGTGACTGCGTGGAGTTGGACATGGAAATTGTTGTGCCGATTATGATAACCAAGCAGACAACTGTATTTTTATGCATGTTTACTTGTCCAGGGTCAAACTTTCCAGCTCTTTAAAAGTTTATATCTTTTGCATATTGCTCATTTTTTAGCAATGGATGACGGAGTCTTTTCCTTTCAGCTAACTGTTTTGGCCATATCACTGTCTGTATTTCATCTGGTTGAGAAGAACTGCAGGAGAGTGGTGGCATATGTCATAAATTGACATCTTCCTAATCAATAATTAGGTCACCAGCAGCACCTAGAGATTTATTGAATGTTGACTACTAGTTTGCGACCATGTTGCGGTCACCGACTGGCACAGAACTTGGTGTCACTGCTAAATTCTCCTCCACTGTGGCAACAAAACTAGAATGCAACTGTTTGCTATTTGTTGTTAAAAGGTTTAATACTACTTACTACAACTAGAACTTTTTGTCACTCTTAGTCTGCCTCCCAGGAGGAAGAGGATCATCATTCTTTATTGAACAAGCTGCAGAAACAATTTTACCACCGCCACCATGTACACACACCTCCGACTTTCCCCTTACCCATGCCCCTAGCATGTTTGTTTTAGTAATTATGGTGTTTTTACAGTAAGTACATGACATAGCGGTTAGCATGTGGACTGATGTTTTATCTATCTTAAAATATATGATGCTTTTGGCTTCTCACTCTTGCAGCTCAGGTGAATGTTCTCCTGACCATCTCTGTGACCAATCAGTCAAAAAGTTGATTTTGGTTAGTTTTTTTTTTTTTTTTTTTTAATGTCCCTGTCTGTCACTATCTACAAATAAATCAAGCCCACACTCCTTGCAACTGCACTTAACACCAGCTCCTCCCACTCTGTCTCCCTGCCTCTACACACAGCTATTTTCAAGATTTCAGCAGCCAATTATATTTTCTCTCTCAGCTGCAGTGTTCATTTGTACAGTACATGAAGAGGATAGACCTGTTAGCTTCAGAATCATCAGCTTGAAATAATGGATAAAGCATGCTGCATAGCGGCTGTTTCAGGTGTGCAGCAATACCACAGCTTAGTACCGGGGAGGCCAAGATTTCAGTTGTGGGCCACACGATCAGAAAGTGTGTATGTGTGTGTTTTTTTTAAATTCTCACTTGGGCCTTATGTTAAACACCCATGCCATAGTATACTTAACCCTCATGTTCTTGCATGTGTATGAGTGTATTATCACTGTATGTCAAGTTGTACCTTCCTGTCATGAATGTGTTGACTGTCTGCATAGTATTTGTTAGTAATTCATTGTAGCTTAACAGCCAGCACACAAAGGAACTTGGGTCATCTGTCAGTGCTCACTACCCAATGGCTGCAAACAATTAATTATAACCCAGATTAAGCACAGATAAGTAGTTCATTGGCTCATTCATTTTTATTGATCCACCTTGCTCAGTTAAGCAAATCCTGTCTCTCTATAGAAAGTGTTAAGAACCGCCGCACTTGGTGACCACATAAAAATAAGTTTTAATGTAAAAAGATTTGAGTTGTAATAACTTTTGAATACAAAACCTCTGAGCAGTGGGATTTCCCATATTTTATTCAGAAGGAAAATCTGTATAACTCAATTTTGTGTTTTTTGTATTTTTTTTAATCACAGTTTACAACATTAATGCCCAATATTTGTTACCATCTTTCCTTTAACTAGGATACAACTTCTAGACCAGGGGCTGACAACCTGCCACCCTCCAGCAATTTTATTTGGTTAGAACGTAGCTAAGATTGAGTGGTATGATAAGCTAACAATTGCTGGGGACTGGAAATCCCCATCACTCTTGTAAACAGAGAGGTTGTAAGGGATAGTAATGTTTCTAAATAAATTAAGCTTTGATCATTCATCATAGTTCTTCTACCATGTAGAGAGTTAGAACTATGATGTACGCTGTCTAGTTTGTGTAGTCTTGTTATAAAGTGTCTCCCTCCCGCCCCTTTTTAATACATAATGCTGCCTCTTCTCAGACTAGCAAGCTGGTCCAGATATATCGTGATGAGGTACAATGTTCTGTCTGCATTAGATAAAACCTGCCTTCCTTCATAAAGAGGGGCAGGGTTCTCCTTATACTGACAGCCAGATTGCCCCTATTTGCGATCTGTCTTGTGCAAAGACCGGGTTCCATATCTGGCGGGATGCAGCGTTACGTATGTAAAGGGTGTGTGTGGGGTACTTTATAACATAATTACACATGAACTAGACAGCGTACAGGATTGTAATAACGCTCTGCATGCTTGAAAAACTATGATAAATGATCAAAGTTTAATTCGTCTAGAAACATTTCTCTCTCTTTAAGGACCAGAAGCAATGTGTTTGGCCCTTAAAGGGATAGTAATATTTCATAATAAAAGCAGCTCTAATTAATCATCATAGTATTTGGACTTTGGAGAGTGTTGTTTAAATTTTGTCAGAGTTGTAGTTCAAGAGTAATTGAATGATAAAGTATCCCCTGCCCGCCACTTTTACTGATGTAACACTGCTCAGCCAGATCAGAAGGGAGGTGCCCAGGTAGACTGCAGAGAGGGACAATCTTCAATTAAGATAAGGGAAAAAGCTGAAAAACTTGTCAGGGGGAGGGGCAGGGCTTTCATTGTTCTCTTAGGAAGAAGATTGTCCCTTGCTGTTATCTGTCTGGTCTATGGACTGGATTCCACATCTGAGAAGAGATTGCTTACACTAGGTAAAAGGGGCGGGAGGGGAAACTTTGCTTGTGAATATCTCTTAAACCATAAAGGTTTGAGAGCTAAGACTTATATTGTTCATGTTTTTTTTTAATGCCTACAAAATAAAATAAAGTTAAAACGAAGTATTACTATCCCTTTAACCCTTTGAGCGCCAGAGGGATACGCAACCCATTACCCCTCTGGCGCTCACAGGGTTAAAGGGTTAAAGTCATAAGTATATTCAGTTAAATCTGCTATGATCTAATTTGAAATACTGGCAGAGCTTTAGAGATGGTCTAAATCTTCTATTTTCATAATATCAGCTAACAGTTTTTTTAGTTTGTGTTAAATTGTAATATCCTTTTCTTGCAGTGCCCTTAAAGATAGCCGTTTTCCCCCGATGACTAGGGATGAGCTGCCACGGCTATTCTGCTCAGTGTCTCTGCTTACAAACTTTGAAGATGTATGTGATTATTTGGACTGGGAGGTAAGCTGATGTAAACTGTTTGTCAGTAACTGGCATTCTGATCTGCTCCAATGCTAGTGAGAAAAGGGTCTGCAAAATGTGCCATTCCCCACTGTTTTTATTGCAGGGCAAAGCAGAATCTGTTAAATGTATTGGTATGTATCTAAATAAAATAAACAAACGTATCTATTACTAACTTTAATCCTTTGAGTGCCAGATGGAGCGCGTTGCTTTGCAGTGCACTCCGTACCCCTCTGGCACTCGAAGGGGTAAAATTGCCACATTTCGTTATTGGAGGGGATCGCAATGTGTTGCTTTGCACGTCCCTCTGGCACTCAAATCATGACTTCTTTGGAGAATAATGGTTCTTAGCCCTGTACAAACCAGAGGGGTGTGCAACCCATTTAGGGTTAAAGAAGAAACACCTAATAATAAACCCCCACTTAAGATTTTTTGGCCATAGTAACTTAATTAATTTTTACATTTGTACCTTTGTCCAAGAGAGACCATTTTCAGTCTGTCCTGGACGTCATGTCCATGAAGGCAGACATGACAGTTGCTGGCAGTACCACAGGACCTCAAAATCATTGTACATGGTGTGTATGGGTTCTAATCTCAACTCTTTAACCCTTTGAATTCCAGAGGAGTGTGCAATGCATTGCTTTGCAATACGTTGCAAACCCCTCAGGCACTCAGTGGGTTAAGGACCTGAGGCATGTACATTGCTTTGCATTGTGTTGTAATCTCCCTCTGTTCCTTAAAGGGTTAAGTAGGCTCAAGCACTCAACCTCTTTCAATGAGAACTACGAGTAGGAGGCCTATCCGTCTCCAGGGACATTACATCCAGGACTGACTGAAGATGTGCCTTTGCTCAAGAGATAAGGGTGGCATTAAGCGGGGCTATTAGGATATTCTGGTCATAGTAAGGCAAGTGAGTGGTGGCTGTAATGAGGTGTTACTCCTCCCCTAAACAGAACATACGTTTCAACTTCATATTGGTGTGTAGACGGTTAGGAATCGAGCACTTCTTTGAGGAATTCTGGAGTAAACAAGCTGCATCATTGAGTGCACACAAGTTACCAACATTTACACCAATTTACATGAGTTTTTCTAACTCCTTGAATGCTATAGATCTCTTCAGTGCATTGCAAAGCCCCACTTAAATCGATGCTGATTTTTATTCCTTCCTGTGATGAAGTTTGGTTGCACCAAAATTGCACCTGATTTGCATTCAGCCCTTAGGCCCATATTTATAAAAGCAATACAGTTTGGAGACCTCTCTAGCATTCAAGGGGTTAAAAGCCCAATTTAATCCAACAGGAATTTTTATTTGGCCCCTATGGCACAGATGGTTTTCTAATTTTTTCTTCTGTAAATATAGGCCTAAAGGTTTTATGCAGAAAGATAGGTCAGAACGGAAATGTTCCTCCGTTTAGGCCTTAAAGAATCAGAGTGTGAAGCAATGTGTTGCACATCCCTCTGGTCCTTAAAGGGGTTAATAGATGTTCTAGAGCTTGAGAAATTAAAATCTCAATTTAAAATTGGTGGGAATATGGGGATATTTGTGTCTGTAATGGTGCCGTTGGTTTCCCCCATATTACACATACTGGGTTTCTTGAATACAGCCCTGTTTCCTGCAGAACCTTAAAATGTCCAACAAACGTTAAGCATGGTGCAGCTTAAAGAGTTCAGCTTTTCATTATATCCCATTTTAATCCCACAGAGAGAAGTAGTCAAAATCTGGGATATCCAAGAAATGGGGTGGGGTGCGGGAATCCAAAGTCTCCTGGTATTTGAATGGGACCTTTTGAACACGACAGGTCTCAAACACGTTGTGTCATAATGCTTTGGAGAACTCTTAACATTCATGTTTTTAAAAACCTTATTTATATCAATGGGCATTTGTCTGTCGTCCAATATGACATACAGTTCCCTGCAGGCTAGAATATTTCTAGAAAGAAGATGTTGGTGGAGACTCCCCTTCTTATGAGGCCAGCCACTCACCAGTTAGACTTGTTCTACAACCTGGATTGGAGGCTGAGAATGTGTCTACTTTAGTTTTTAGAATTTTATTATTTTCTATGTTATATATGGGGTGTCACAACTCCCCCATTAGGTGGATTACCATTCCTGGCTTCCCCTGGAGGATTGTCCAGCTAAGAGGAGCTTTTGTGGAACCTTGCAGCCCTGTGAAGAGAATCATGCAACCATGTTTCTCTCTCCTGATTTGGGTGTCTCTGAGGCTTTCTCTCAATGGTAATCTGAAGAAAGAAGTCAAATAAATGGCAAATAACCCTTTGAGTGCTATGGTCCACTTGTCCCAGTGTTCCCTGCCATACTGGGGTCTTCTTGGAGGCTAGAACTCCTGCACTCATGTTGGATATCTTGTCTGGTTTGATCCTAGGATTTCTGGAGCTTGGATGGCTGCATTTGTGTAATTAACCCCCTCCCTGTTAATTTATCTGTATTATGGGGCTTATTTTGACTTTTCCCTTCAGGATTGTCTGGTTTTATTTATCCCCTACATATTGCATTTGGTTTGATTTTTGAGTTCCACGCCTTCAAGGTGCACTAACTGTGTGGCTGAACTTGTTCCATTGACTGGGACAAACTGTTTGACACACAGAGTTGAGAGTGCTCATTCTTCTTGTCTCCTCTGGTCCTACGATCTGATCCACATCCCCAGTGTCTCGGGGGTCCCATGAGTGCAATTTCAAGCATTTAGGTTACATCAAAAAAGAGAACTACAACTCCCAGAATGCCCTTTTCAAGGGCTTTCTTCCGATTGGCTGCTACTTTTACAGATGCTATTTTCTCTTTGCTGGTGTATCCTATGCAGAGGCCTCTCTCAGGTTAACCGTTCGCCTGCCAGATAAATACCACCTTGGGCTTTCTGAGGTGATTTGGACAGTATTTGAACACATCTCCTGTTAGGATGTCTGATCCAAAAGGACATGGGGCTCCCTAGCGTATACTCGGGACACTTAAGCCCCTCGTGCTGTGGCCCCTACTACACCGCCTGGGCCCTCCAGCACTGAACAAGAGCCACTTTGGGTCAAGGATTTAATGTCCTCTATGGCACAGTTTCCTCTTTCCCTCCAGAGGGTTCTCCATTCCTGGAAACCCTCCACTACTTTCAGGTTTGTGGCCCCGAAGGCGCCTGATATTCCTGTCCCAACAGAAACCTCTGAGGAGGGTTTCTTTGAGGAAGATACAGAGGAAGGGGAGTGTGAGGAAAGGGGCTTCTTCATATGCCTATGGCGCAATCACTTTGAAGCTGACCCCATGCCCACTGCTGAGGGTGTCATTAAGGCGGTTTTAACGACCCTGCAGGTCAGTACTACCCCTGTAGAGGGCCGCCATCTTCTGATATCTTTCAGAGGTGTAAGAAATCCTACACTGTGTTTCCACCCAGTCCCACTCTGGACCAAGTTATTCTGGATGAATGGAAAACTCCCGGGCTGTTCCTTGTCCTGGATAGTCCTTGGTCCCCATGATACCTGAGTTCCCACCCTGGGAGCTTAATGTTGGTACGTCTCCCATGGTACGTAAATGTCATATTGGACGACTGAGAAAAGATAATTTTGTTCGTACCTGTTAAATCCTTTTCTCTTAGTCCATTTGACATACAGGTCTCCTACCCGGTGAAAGACCAAGCTTGATCTTGCTTAGGTGGACGTGGGAGTCCGCTTCGGGCTGTTGCTCACAGGAGTTTTCTTTTCTTCTTTCTTGCTGCCCTACTTAGTAGGCTTGTCTCAAGCTAACTGGGGTGGGGCTAGTGGGATAGCCTGATAAGGAGGAGGGGAGGCTCCACCTACATCTTTCTAGAAATGTTCAAGCCTACAGGGAGGAGCTGTCACCTCCCCATGGTATCTGTATGTCATATGGGCAACAGAGAAAAGGATTTAACAGGTAAGACTAAAATCCTCTTTTTCTGGAAGCTCCTACGGCACAGTTGCATTGCCCCAGAATTACTGCTCCTCTTTGGTGAATTTTTTTTTTTTTTTTTTGCAAAAGACCCTTAACCTTTTGAGTGCCAGATCAGTATCCAACACATTGTATTGGAATGCTTTGGATACCCCTTTGGCACTTAAAGGGCTAACACTTTTGCCAGAGAACTTTCTGCTGGTTCCTGGGAAAGGCACAAATGTAAAAAAAGGTGCAGTGTTGTAAAGAGTGATACCATGCAGAAAAGCCTGCCTCCAGAGTGTTAAATACACCATTCAGAGCTACAAGGATAGTGTCACATTGTATATTTTTCCTTGCTTTTCAGTTCCTGGCCAGAAATCTCTAGTAATAGATTTCCAGGGAGCTCACTATCAGGGGCGCCAGTATAGTATACAGCAGAGATAGATTGAGACTGTGGGCTGGAGGGGAGTGGTGGGAGTTATAGTCTGGCAGCAGCTGGATGGCCTCTTGCCCACTACTGGCATAGACAGAAGGGTAGAGGAATCTGCAGACAGCAGCCAAACCTTGATTTGTGCTTTTTTAAAGAACCAGAGGGAATATGTAAATCATATGATTGGACTAAACTTCCATCATCCTTACTCTGCCCTTGGCCAGCTGAGGAAAATGAGAATTTAGCCCAACAGCTTGAAAGCCACAGGTTACATCTGGTCAGTCGTCTGTATGGATCTTTTAAACAAAGGTGATCTGCTCAAAGGAAGAGGAGAAATTCTGGAGCAAACAAATTGCACTTTTTGAGGGACAAACAAATGTTCATTGATCCATACAGAGGTTTTATCCCCGATTGAAGTATTCAGTCATTGAACAGCAGTGCAGTGGCGTTCCCTCTAGCAAAACACCATTTAAAGGGGAACATTCATGCGAGAAAAAGTCCTGCTCCGTTGTGCCACACATACAGTGTACCGCACAGCGCAGAAGTGGTACGTTTCAGGTCTCCGTAGCTTAAATAGTAGGTAGGTAACATAAAAAAAAAAAAATACCAAGGCTAATGTAGTTGGTCTAATTTAAGCCCATGGGCAAAACTTTCTCATATGAATGTTTCCCTTTAAATCATTTGATATTTTGGCAATCTTTATTTGCCCTCCATGGAGCAGCTGGTTTGCCCTGAGTGCCTCCACTTTTTTGAATATGCCCCAAAGAGTCTGAAGCTTAACCCACATTTGTTTTCCAGGAACCAAGACAGACATTTCCTTTGACAGCTTGTATGATTTCTCTGACGTATGCTGTGCTCACAGAATCAGAAGGGATTAGGTCTAATCTCCTCTGATAAACATTTCTGTGCTGGCCAGATGCTTTATTCTCATCAATGGTCTACCACTCCCCTGCTTCACTTGTCTTAACCATGGTTTTACAAGGGCTTTAGACCAACTGAATGCAGTCTACGTCTAACTACATACAGATTATTGTACATTTTTTCATTTATCTGTAAATGTGCATAGACCAGGAAACAAATGCTTAGTGTATTTACACAATGCTGATAATTTTAATATTCGAAGGAAATGTTAATACACTTTGATCTTTATTCAGGAAGCTATAAATGTGCACATTTTACCAAGTGTCAAAGACCAATGTAGATTCAGAAAACTACCATTGATTTACATAGGGTTAACACCTTGAATGCTAGACTTCTCCAATGCATTTTTGCAATGTGTAGAAAACCTCTTTAGCATTCACCCATTGAGAGCCAGAGGCACTCAGAGTTCAAGGGTGAAGCCCCATTTAAATCCGTTTGTCCCCCAAAGTGCAGCTGACTCTCTAGAATTGCACCTCATTAGTTTCCTGACACGACAGGGAATTCCAGTAAAAACATTCATATTAAGAGCACAGTTATTCTGACATTAACTCTTGAATGCCAGTGTATTGGAGAGGGCACTGGTGTTTACCAGTGCATTGTTCAACGCATTGCATCACAATGTATTGGGCACCACCTGTGGCACTAAGATGGTTAGAGGTGTAATATGCAGTTACTGTCACAAGCAACTTGGGGCCGTATTCAGGAAGTGGAAGAAGCAAATCTGGGGTAGACCAACTTCGCCATAGGGGGGAAAATATAAAAATTACATTGATTTTAATGGGTCGTGTAACTCCTTGAATGCTAGAGATTTATGCAGTGCATTGCTTCAAAGAAGAACTAACATCTGTAGTGTGCCAGGGGTTAAAAGATAAATTATTTTATTTTTAATGTTTATTTGTCCCCTTTGGTGCAGTTGGTTTGTTCCTCTTTAACCCTTTGAGTGCCAGAGGGGTACACACAATTTCTCAAAGGGTTAACTTCTAGAGTAAGAACCTTGGACCTGAATTTTTACAACTAAAAAAAATGTTCTCTGTTATGAAGTTTACACTTGGAAATGCTTTCTACTCTGTGGTGCAGTTGCTTGATCCGAGGATTGCTGTGGTTTTTTTTTTGTGTGTGTGTTTTTGGGTTTCCCCCCCCCCCTTTCTTATATTTTGAATGTATCTCCATTGTATGACAATCCCAGAAATGTTCCCATTTCTGCAACTCTGCTGCAAGGCAGCAGCTACAGTATAATGCTCCCTGATTGGTCAATTCCCCTTCATCTCTTTTGCATGCATAATTTCCTTTATACATCCAATTTTGGACTGGTAACTGTGTCTAAAATCACCCAGATGGGGAAACTAATAGAACTGAGAAAACAAATTGATTGTTAATTTTGTGCATCTGCTATTTACTCTATTATAAGAGCAAATAATTATTAAACATTGTTTTCCCTGTCACGGAGATTCCTGTTCCAATAAAGCTTGCATATGGCACTGTGAATGGCAGGGGTTGGTAACTTTCAGCCGTACGAGTCCCATTGTCTAGCTGATGATTACAATGGACCTGTCATCCCAAGACGTAGAGTTTTACAGAATTGAAATCTGCTTATATGTTGCATTAATAACAATTTTGTGTTCATGTAAATGCAAATTTGAGAAATTGTAAATGTGTTTTTTTTGATGGCACTTTATGTTAATTCCCTACCCAGTATGTGAATTCTGTTTGACCAAATAAACACATTACTGTGCTATTAGAAATGCCCTCTGTGTGTGCACGCTGCCTAGATTTATTCATAGTCCATGTGGACCTTGCGCATAAGGTAAGGAGGAGTAATTCTGGGACAACCCAACAGCACAGTAGGGGACAAATCAAAATTACCATAATGCCTACTGATTTAAATGGCAGTTTTAACCCTTAACTCTTTGAGTGCCAAAGGGGTACACCATGCATGGCATACCCCTCTGGCTCTCAAAGGGTTAAGTCTCTCACACTTTACTTTTCAATACATGGGAGACCACTAGCATTCAAAGGGTTCAACGTCCAATATAAACAGGAATTCTTATTTCTCCTTCATGGTGCAGTCGGGTTGTTCCAGATTTGCGACTCTTCCTTGAATAAATGAGGCCCAATTTTTGTTAATATTTTGCCAGCACCTAAATTAACTGTGCAACATTGTGTTTTGTCCAGTATGGAGAATTGGTACCATGGCTTGAGTCCCTCCTCCTCATAGGGCAGAGCACATCATAAAATACACGGTCGTTTGGGTGAGCCACAAAACGAAATGAAAACCTCCCTCTTCTGGGAAAACATGAAGACTTGTGGTCTGTTTTGCAGCAGACCATATGAGCAAACAAAAGTGTAGAAATTCTGGGACTAGTCAACTACATCAAGTTGTATTCTAGATAATGGTATCAAGTTTAGGGCTGAAAAGTAATTTCCTTGGAAAGGTAGAGTTGTCCGAGATTTCCTGGAGGTTTTCCATGGTTTGAGTCAGAGCGCTACTGGCTGAAACTGAATTGGCTCTGATCCTCGTTGCTAATATTACAGCTTCTAAGGATACATCACAAAGGAATACATTGATTCCCTCAGCTGGGATTCCAAGCTCAAATCATCACAAGTTGGGGCTTCATTCTGTATTGCTTGAGCCAAGTCATGTCCCCATTTCTGCAACATGCTTGCTGCCCAGGTTAACACAAACAGGTGGAGTAATGAAGACCCAGCAGTTTCAAAGATGGCTTTTGGTAGACTCAACTTTCCTATCAGCCACATTCTTAAAGGCAGCAGCATTTTCCAGCAGGATGGTGTATGGAAATGTAAATCCTATCATATCAAAATGTGTCTTGGTAACACTTATTAGGATGCTTACATTCACCCTATACTAGTTGTTTAGAGTAAGAAGGATGAATATATATATTTATTTATTTATTTTTCTTGGAGAGTTCCTCGGCTGTATTTGACATTGTAGATACATTCTGAATATCTAATGTAAAGAATACAGCTTGAATGAGAGAGCTTAGCGTGCATGTCTGTAGAGATGCTGGATCTGTTTTCTAATTCTGAGGTACCAACTCCTCAACCAATTCCACCTTGTTCCAGATTAGTGTCCTCCTCTGCATTACTAAATACCATAGAGGCAATGTTTTCTTCCTGAGGTTCCTGGGGAGACGGGGTCTCTTCCTTTGTGATTGTTTTTGGAACTCCTGTGAGGCATCCAGGTAGGGGCAATATAAAGTGCTCAATAGAATATGTTAATGATTTAACCCTTTCTGGTTCTAGAGAAGGCTGAGAGGCCTAGTGGCATCACAGTTTCTCATTTCATACAGGGCTACTGAGGGAATATTCTGGATCTCTATGCCCATCATTTGCTTTGACCCCTACTACACCACTGGGCCTGAACAAGAGCCTGCATGGCTTCAGTGGCACAGAACTTTTCATCAGTTCAGGGGGTTCTGCATTCTTGGCAACCTATGACCACCTTTAAACAGGTTGACCCAGTATTCAAGGGACATAGGTTACTGGGGTATCCTCTGAGGAAGAATTTGCCTCAGGATGATGAGGATATGGAATTCTTCCTATTGTTACGGAGATTGCTATGATGCTGATCTGGTCCCCTTGGCTGAAGGGCTCATCAAGGCAATTCTGGAGACCATCGGACCTCTGACATCTTTGATGGGGGATCTCCCCCTCTGAACATTTTGCAGAGGCTTAGATAGACTTCTCCTGTATTTCCTGACCAAATCCTTTTGGATGAGTGGGAAAATTCATGGCATGAGACTTTTTCCTTAAGAAATACTTTCTACCCTTTTACACCTGAGGCTCTATTGCAGTGGGCTTCTCCTCCTGCTGTTGACCACACTGTCTCATGCTTGGCAAAGGATACTGCCCTTCTTCTAATGGATGCTGAGTGTCTCAAGACTCTGGCAAATAAGAGACTTAAATTTTCTCCCCTTCTACCAGTGGGCCACAGAGGGCACACATCCCTTGAACCTCTCAGAAGCACCCAGTCAGACTTGGCATTTCAAACAATGAACTGCAAAGGCTAAGTCTAACAAACCCACATCTGCATGACTCGAGAGTCCTGGTCTGTGGTTGTCTGTAGGGGGCTGTTTCCAACTTCTTCGAGACGCCCTGGCATCCTCAGTAACAGAGCAGTGGGTTTTGTGGATGGTCTCAGAACGGTACAGCATAGATTTCAGATATCTTCCTTCATATCGCCACTTCTCCTCAAAGGTTCCAAAGAACCCATACAGAGCAAGACTGTCCCACGAGGCTGTGGTCATTGTGCTGGAAAAGCAGGTACTGATGCCAGTTCCAGTGTGCTTTTCAGGTTTCTATTCCAACCTTTGTGGTTCCAAGAAGGACTGCAGCTGCCACCCTATTCTGGACCTCAAATGTCTCAACCAGTACGTAGTTGCTAGGGGCTTCAAGATGGAATCTCAGCCCTCTGTCATTGCAACAGTACGCCAAAGGGGAGCATCTGGATCTTAAGGCCACATATTTGCATTTACCATTCCACCCGTACAGCCTACGCTACCTGCGTTTTTCCTTCGACTCCAATCATTACCAGTACGTATCTCAGCTTTTTGGCCTGGCTTTGGCACCCAGAATCTTCACAAAGATTATGGCAACCTTGGCTGCATTCATACATACCCAGGGCATTTCTCCCACTCCGTATTTGGAAGACTTCCTCTTCAAGGCTCATTCTGGACAGCTCTTTGCTCTCAATATCCAAGAATGTGTCTGCATTCTGGTGTATCACAGCTGGATTCTTAAATCAAGAAGACTTCTCTGGTCCCATCCCAGGTTCTGGTGTTCCTGGGAATGAAGTTTGACAGTCTTCAGGGGAAGTTTTTCTCACAGAGGTGAATATTCAGATTTTATTTCAGCACAAGTCTCAGGCACTGGAGTTGTCATTGGCTGCAATCAAGAACTACATGAGTGTAACTGGTCACTTGGTTTCCACCCTGGAGGCGGTTCCTTGCCCTGTTTCAGACAAGGGAACTTCAGAGGGACATCTTCATGTCTTGAATCAGGAATCCAGACCATCTCCTACATCAGATAATGGTCTCCCGAGGCCAGAGAGAACCTCCAGTTAGGGTTGCCACCTTTTCTTCAAAAAAATACCAGCCATGGCATTCCCTCCATAGACTTAACATTGGATAGAAGCCAATTTTTTACCGGCCTGTTGGTAAAATAACGGCTGGGTGGCAACCCTACCTCCAGTGGTAACTCCACCCACCAAACCTGGAGAGGTGGAGACCTTTACCAGAGTGGACTCTGGTCACAGAAGATACCAGCCTGAGGTGCATTTCTGGGGCAGCTAGATGCCCAGGGCAGTTTGAAAAGGTATGAGAGTCTGCTCTCCATCAAAATTCTGGAGCTCATGGTGATTCATCTGGCTGTCCTTCATTGGTCCCAGGTTCTCTCAGGGCTTCCAGTGAGTACAGTTGGATAATGCGACAAAGGTGTCATACATCATTTCCCTCCAAGCTGCTACTCTATACGTTATCCATTGGCATTTGAAGGATCTCCTCAGCTGGTTGGAAGTGCCTGTTCCAGCCATCTCAGCCTTTCACATTCCAGGAGTGAAAAACGTGCTGGTAGATTTTCTAAGTCACCAAGACATAGATCCAAGAAACCAGGAGCACCATCCAGAAGCATTTTACCTGACAGTTCAACACTGCAGATCCCAGCAATAAACATAATGGCAACCAGAGAGAGCAGGGAAGTTCTGTGGTTCTGTTCTCACACTTGTGACCCCCTGGCCTTCCTGACAGATATGTCAATCCCATGGAGCTTACATTTCTCCTATGTATTTCCCCCAATTCTTCTTATCCCTAGAGTGATCCAGAAGATCAGATTAGATGGGTCACTGGTCATTCTGATTGCACTTTACTGATCCATGAGGGAGTGGTTTGCAGACCTGGTCAGCTTGTCCATTCACGAGCCACTTCAGCAATCTCCCAGGCCAGATCTTTTACTTCAGGATCACCTCTGGAACAAGGATGTGTAGAGAGACTTTGATGGTGTGAATCTTGATGCCATCATCTTGAAGTGGAAAGGATTTTCCTCCGATGTCCTGTCCTCAATGATTTAGGCTCTTCTTCCAAGAAATTACTCCTCCGTGGGACCTCAATCTGATTCTGTGTGTTCTGCAGAGGTCTCCATTTGAGCCTCTAGTTTCCATCCCTTTCTGTCACTTGACACTCAAGATGGCTTTTCTATTGGCATTTGTCTCTGTGAGGAGGGTAGCTGAACTGCAAGCTCTACCTTGCAAACTGCTGTTTTAGGTTTTTCACCAGGATAAGGTGGTGCTTCGTACCTTTCAGGAGTTTCTCCCCACATTTTCTGAGTTTCTCTTCAATCAGGAAATTGTTCCATCCATCTGTAATGACCCCACGTCTAATCAGAGGTGTGATGTTCACCTGTTGGACTTGTGGTGCTTCCTTAATATCTATATATCTATGTGTACCATACTAAGCCTGACTTTTGTTATCCCTTAGGGGGGTACTAGAGCAGGTCAGGCCGCTTCCAGGGTAACATCACCTCTTGTATTAAGTCTGCCATACACCAAAGTGTATGAGATCAGGAAGAAACCAGTTCCCTTCAAGATCAAAGCACATTCCTCCAGATCTGTGGGTGCCTCCTGGGTCTATAAGAATCAGGCCATGACTGAAAAGCTGGGCAAAGCTGTGGCTTGGTCCTTCTTGCTTTCTTTCACCACAGAGGCCAAGTTTGGCCTTGAAGGTCCTTCAGGCAGTCTTGCCCATCTAAGGATCTGTCTGTTCCTTATTTCTACCGCCAGTTTTTGTTCAGTAGATTTTTCTGAAACCTATTGGCTTTTGTTTGTTATACTGTACTAGTTCAGTATCTTTTGCCATTTGGGTTATTCAGTTCGTTAATAGTCCCATGGAACTCTGGTATCATGAGGACATGCAAGAGGTTTTTTTTTATTTTTTTTTTCTCCTTTCCCTCCCTGGGAAGCCTAGCTATGGTATATCCCCATGGTACCTGTGTTCCATATTGGATGTAAGAGAAATTAGATTTTTAGTGTTCTTACCTGTTAAATCCTTTTGTCCTGGGCATAAGCGTCCTCTTAGGGTTAGTACTTGGAGATTTTCTTCAATCTCGCTTATTTTCGTTTCTATGTTTGTTTGTTTGTTTGTTTGTTTTTTTTGGGGGGGGGTTTCTCACGTGGATTCTCCCCACAGAGACCCTTTCTTTTGTGATGTGCCCTGCCCTCCAGGAGGAGGAACTCCATCCCATGGTTCCAGTGTTCCATATGGACAAGGGAAAGGGATTTAACAGTTAAAATGCGATTTCATTTTTAAATATAATATAGCAAACAAATGGTTGTACAACAAATAGGCATTTTTTACATTCTTAAAATTAACTAAACTTATAAGGAGACAGTTTGACTTTAACTTTTTAAGGACCAAACTGTTGGCTTAGCCCTCTGCTCACTAACCATTTGCGTGCCAGAGGGGAATCCAGCACATTGCAATGCACTGTGTTGGCTACCCCTCTGATGCTCAAGGGGTTAAAGGGTTTCTAGTCTTAGTCCCACAACAGGAGGGTGGCAGTTTGCCCACCCCTGCTGTATGGAGAATACAATCTTTGCATCTTACAAGGTAGTTAACAAAAACTCCCTCTTTTTCTTTGCAGCTGTAACTTCTGCAGGACAAGCTCAGGATATAACGCAGCACAGTTCATTCTGACCGTCCACCCAACTTTTGAATTTGTTGTTGTATTTTCTCTGCTGAAATGTACTAACCAAACTGCCGGTTTCTTTCAGGTGGGTGTACATGGCATTAGAATAGAATTCATCAATGAAAAAGGATCCAAACGAACCGCCACGTACTTACCGGAGGTTGCAAAGGAGCAAGGTCATTGATGCACTTTATTTCATAAGAATTGGTTTAAAAAGTAAAAAAAAATAAATAAAAAAAAAAAAATTAATAACAAACATATAAGCCAAAATACAATGTGACCTTGCACTGATGTCAGATGGTGGATCAATTTTTAATTGTAAGGCTTTAATCTTACATTTTTTTTTTATTAATTTTGTATATGTTAAAACAAGCAATCTCACTGCTGTCCTCCTATAGAGCAGTAAAATCATGTAGAGAAAACTCAATCAGCTGTTGTACGGATTGTGAGTCGGAAGGGTTTGTTTTACTCCTTATCATATGGTATGAGAATGCTTATGAGGACCTGTCACCTTTCCAAGTCTTCCTCTCAGTTGGAATATCCATAAAGGATGTACACGATTTATTCCAACCCTCTGATGGACACTAACACCAAATAAGGTGAAGAGGGGATTTTCTGGACATGTGAGTAATTACCAATGCATTCTTCGTAAGACAGACTAGAGAACAAAGCTTTGCCCCCAACTACTTAGCCAAACAGCTTTTTAAACTTTTAGACTGAAAAACAAAGGATGAGACTAAAAGCTGATAGGTGACGGGTCCACTTGAGCCTCGCCAATTTTCTGATGTGTTTTAAAGATAAATTGTTTGTTTTGAAGATTAAATATATTGTTCTATTGAAAAAATTGTTGCCATTCTGCTGTCAGCATGGTGTGCAACATATTGCTCTGCAGTGTTACACACCTTTCTGGCATGCAAAGATTTAAAGGGATAGTAATGGTTAAATTTAACTATTTTTAATATTGTAGAGATTCAAAATATGAATACGAACAGGTATGTCCCATCTCTCAAACTTTAATAGTTAGAGAGATCGAAGCATGTAAAGATCCTGTTTTACAGAAGTCTGCCACCTAGCTGAGAAAAGCAGATTCTGCTCCCAGGACCATCTTGCAGCTCTTCAGCAGAGCCGAGATATTGAAATCTAAAAATAAATACTTAATTGGAACCGTCTACAAAGCATTTAAGTGTTTCTTCCTACATTGTGTAATTTCGGCTCTGCTGAAGAGCGACAGGATGGTCCTGGGACCAGAATCTGCTTTTCTCAGCTAGGTTGCAGAATTCTGTAAAACAGGATCTTTACATGCTTCGATCTCTCAAACTATAAAAGCTTGAGAAATGGGATATACCTCAACATATTCATATTTTTAATCTCTACAATATTAAAAATAGTTAAATTTAAGTATTACTATCCCTTTAAAGACATTATGGAAAATGTGTTGCTTTAACCTTTTGAGTGCCAGAAAGGTATCCAATTCACTTGTTACACCTCTGGCACTCAAAGGGTTAACAACCAGAGAGGTGATACAGATGAATTCACCTTGCATTACGCAACCCTCTGGTCTTTAAAGGGTTTACTACAAAACTTTATCCTGTAACTACCCTGCTCCATGAAAGTCTAAAGTAGTTTTTGAAAATCTAATGGCACCATAAAGGTGTAGTGCCTCTTATGGGGGGGGGGGGGGGCACATGACTTAGTGACAGTTAACCTCCTTTTTGACTTTATGTACTTATATGCAAAGTCAAATTGTTTGTATTTTCATTTACTTGAATTTTAAACACTTATTTCCCTGACATTGAGTACTCTGGATCTGTTTCCAGAGAGCTTTTTGTCCAGGGCTGTGTAAGCAGAGACACTTATACAGTGTTGCAGTTTGCCTGCAGCAATGAATGCGCTGCACTTTCCATAGTGGCAGGCCTCTCTACATTGTATCACTGTTTATCTTGTTTGTGTTTTTTTTTTTCTTCTTCCATTGTTGCACTCTGATTTACAGGCCTAGACAGAACTCTCTGGAAACAAAACCAGAGAGCTGCTTGTCTGGGACATGTGTTTTGGTGAATTATAAAGTAAAGTATAGACAATTTGACTTTTTCTTATGTACTTTAAGAATAAGTCAAAAAAAGGTTGACTGTCACTTTAAGAATTCATTGAAATGCTAGCACTGTCAATCCTAAGTAGCCCTGTAATTTAAAAAAAAAAATGTACAGTTTTTGACATTTTCACTCTTCTCTGAAGTTCTCTGGGTCTGGTAAATTCAGAGGGTCTCCTCCTGCCCTTTCTTCCATTAACCCTTTGAGTGCCAGAGCAGTATCCATGGTGCCTCTCACACACACACACACACACAGGTTGAAGCATCGCTTGCAATCCCATTGAAT
Source organism: Rhinophrynus dorsalis (assembly GCA_037306005.1). Lineage (NCBI taxonomy): Eukaryota > Metazoa > Chordata > Amphibia > Anura > Rhinophrynidae > Rhinophrynus > Rhinophrynus dorsalis. Next base: position 91,143,685 of record CM074726.1, on the reverse strand, counting down.
GAATTTAACCCTTTTGAGTGTCAGGGTGTTACGGAATGCATTGCAAAGCAATGCATTCCTTACCACTCTGGCACTCAAAGGGTTAAAGGGAGCAGAGGAAATGAGATGGCTGGGTCTGATTTCAGCAGCTGATATTACCAGAGGAGGACAGATTGCAGGATATGCCTCTCTGGTTGTCATAGAAATTGATAATGCTTTGCAAGGCGTTGGATACGTTTGCATTGAAAGGGCTAAAATAACATTTAATTCATTTGGAATTTTTTTTATTTGTCCCCTGTAGAGCAGTTGATTTGCTCCAGAGATTTGCTGCACTTTCCTTCACGTGCAGACATGCCCACTGCATTTTTTTACCGTGTTGTCTGGCCTTTTGAACCCCAGAGCAACATGGGAGCTAAAATGCAGCAGGACCTCTGCTTGCCCTTCACACTGTATTATTTCACTGCACACAAGTCTATGTATGGATGCCTTTTTAAATTGACTGCGCTATCTATATAAAACAGTTGTTAGAAATTCCATCCACCTTCCCTGGGATACCAAAGGAGCTTACTAAGCTTTCCAAGCCCATCTGTCAATAACTTGATTCATGAAATCATTTCCAAGTATGCTCTTAAATTCTGTCTTCTGACAAGGTTTCATATGCTAAGACACAGTCATATACAGGCATCATCTCACCTTATACTTGTGATGTGGGGAGGTAAAAGAATAGTAATGTTTTGTTTCAGCATTAATATAGTGGTATAGATAGATTTATTGTACCCATTGTTCATTTGCCTTGCTTGACCTATTTCAGTTCTCTCCTTTTACTTGCACTGCGAGCTCCTTTACCTATAGTCTGTAAAAACAGCCAGGTATAGAAATGTTTTAGCTTCAATTTACATGTTCAGGCACATAACCTGTACAATCAAATTGACTATACTTTTGGATTCTTTTTTTCATCTTCACCTATATTTATATATTTGTTTTTCTGCTCTTTAGTGATAGTTATCTGTCTGGATCTTTGTTTTCAGAGAGCTTTCTATTCAGTGACTGAAAGCAGGGATATTAATGCAATGTACCATTATCCCTGCAGCACTGTATCACTATCTGACACTGATAAATAATCTTAATAGTATAGGCAATTTGCCTTTGCATACTGTGCATTTCAGCATATGTAAAGTCCATAAAATGTTACTGTTACTTTAAACAGTATTTTCAAATGGTCTTAGGCACCGTTCCTTTTCCCTGTTAAGGTGAAAAGGTGATGAATGATGATGGAGCAAGGAAGGGCAACCTGAGGCCCTCCAGCTGTTGTTCAATTACAAATCCTTTTCTGAGGATGATGGAAGCTCAAGGAAAACTGCTACAGGGCCATGGGCTTCTTTTCCCCTCCAATAGATGCACAGTTGCTCGGTTCCCTTGAATATAATTGCTGCAGGCTATTTTTATAAATTGCAGATGGCCAGTGGAAGGAAGAGGAATAGTGAAATAGGTGCCTCAAAGGTGAAAGATAAAAATAAAGCCCTGAAATAAATGTATATACTACTAAAATAAGTTAAACAAAAATCCCTTTAAATGATACATTTTACTTGCAGTAATAGAACCGAAGGCTCTCAGCAGGTCCCTGTTAGTCTCCTCAGTTGAAATCATGATTTATATATCCTGCACACTTGTAATGTGTCATGTAGTGCCAGGGGAGGAGTCATCTAGCATGGAGAAGATTAATTGGCAGGAAACAGCTGCAAGTCATCAACTCTCAAACAAACTTGAGAAGAGGGTGTAGCTAGTGTCTGGACAGGGTGGTATAAATAGGTGTGCAGATATTTGCTTCGTCCAGGGATGCAGAGTTCAATTGCTGGTATATGGAACACTCAGGCACTTAGTACAGTATTCAGCAAGCTAAAACAAAAATCCCATTCCTGGCCAGTTTGTAATGGACAAATGAAAACTTCCCATCATTTTCACTGAAATATTTTAACTCCTTGAATGCTAACAAAGTCTCCAGTCCAGCAATGTCCTGTCTGAGCCATCCCCAGCATTCAAGGGGTTAAAAGCACCAGTAGAAATGATCAAAGGGCATTTTTGCCCATTTGCAGGTCAAAATTTCTGATTTAAATGGGTGTTTAACCCTTTGCATTCTTGAGGTATGGAGTACTTTGTAATGTTCAGGATATCTCTAGCATGTTAAAATCATTGGGAATTTGGTGAATTGTTTCCTATAGTACAGTTGGTTTACTCTAGATCCACACCTCTTCATCTTATTAAAAATGGTCCTGACAGCCTATTAAATCCCTTGGATGCTCCCAAAATCTCCATTGCTTTGCAAAGCAAGGGGATTGAGGCATAGCTGGCATATAGGGGTTTATGTATGAATCCACAAGCATGCCACTCTGGCAAAGTAAACTTTTTTTATTTTAATCCATGTTTGCTTGCAAGGGAACAAATGTGTCATTTCGATGATGTCTCCTTCCATTTCTCTGCCTACTCTCAGCCTAGGACAGTGTTCTCATTCCTGGAGTGCTAATATAGAGAAGAGCACCTGTGCAGAAGTAAGGATAGATCTGGGTTCATACTGTGATTATAATGCAGTGTTTCTGTGACTCTTCTAAAGTCCCAAGTATCAGAACTGATTTCTGCTTATGGGGCTCTTAACACAGGTGTCTGTTGCCTCATGGTGGCTCTCTAGCATAGAAGAGATAAACTACATGGTGTCCTCATTTCTCATGGGGGATGGAATTGCTACAGTGCTATTGCAGTTACTCAGTAGAGGCCCACATGTGCATCTGCCAATCATATTTTAACCCAGTTTAAATCAAGCAATGTCTTCATCCTCTAAGAATGCAGCTTGAGAACCATGGCTTAAAAGAATTGTACGTAAATTATTAAAGACATCTGTCCATTTCAAAATTGATCAATTATGAAGCTTAAAATAGCACCTTTAATTCAAGCTTAAAAATTTGAGAAATTCTTTCAAAATTGTATATTTATTAGATTGACCTAAAGAGCAGTTAGATGTATAGTTTGTGAAGTAAATATTTTTATTCCTGAATAGTGAGTCTTTCATTGTACCACTTATTAGTGAGGTCCTGTGCTGCAATGAGAGCTCATTAACATAAGTTATTCTCCTCGTTAATCCTCAGCACATACCAACTTGTCAGGTTTAAAGGGGCAGTACAAGGTCAATACTTTCAACCCACTAAATGCAAAATATAAAATCTCCAATGCTCCACAACCCTCTAATTATAACACTGGGCAGTAAATAATTACTGCACAGAATGGCACCAAAGGGTAAATAAAATGTATTATCTAAAAACAAGCATGATACTTAATGCAGCAAATATACTAAAATGCATATGCTAAAAACTGCAGCTAAGAAGCGGGTCTGTGTAAGTGTCAGGGCCACATTTTTTATTTTTTTTAAATGATGGTGAATTATTGCCTGTCAGCTGTTCAAAAATATCGGCTTAATTGTTTGATAGTCTGTGACAAAATTGATATATAACAGTCATCTATTCTCGAACTGTACATTCCTGGTAAGCATGGGATTAGATCTTACTGGTCTACTAGTTCATGTGTGCTGGTTAATTAAGTATAAAAATAGCTTTTAAAAATCTCAAGTGGGCCAAAACCTAGGTTCAGACAGGCCACATTTAGTCCATGGGCCGCAAGTTGAATGCCCATCAACGTCTGTGAAAAATATTCGAATTTCACTTTCAATCCACTTCATTTGTCCCCAGAACTAGGTACACAGAGGTCCCATAGCTTACAACTTTCCTGTTTTCTGCCTTTTTGATGTGCAAATCTGCGCAGCTGGGTGACATTCATGCCTTACTCAGTACTCATGGGAGCTTTTTCCTGTTGCCATAAAAGGCCCTTGATGACAAATCTGCCATCAGTGGGCTTTTATACACATACCCCACCGTCATATGTGCAGAAAATCTTAATGGCCTCTGATTTCTCCCCCCCTTTCGAAAGGCAACCATTTTCTATCTGTCCAGGATGTTATGTCCATGGAGATGGGCATTGTAGTTGCTGCCGGTCTTTTTAAAATAGAAGCAGGCAAAGTTAATCCACCTACTCAACCCTTCAAGGATCAGAGGGCTGTGAAACACACTGCTTTCCACACTCCTCTGGTCATTAATAGGTTAAGCTATGTGAAGAGTAATAGGTTCTCTGACTCTGCTAGCAACTGTTATGTCTACCTCCAGGGTTGACAGAAGATGCTCTCTTCAACCAAGAAAACTAAATAAATAGGGTACATTAGGATTGTGTGGCCATAGTAAGTAAGGTAAATGGGGGGAGATTAGATGGTGGTCTCTCCTAATCACAGGTGCTCACATCATTATGATTGATCTACCTGTTTTTATGAAGAATCTCAAAATCTGACCTGTTTGTGTATCCCAGGGACTGCAGGAACTTTTAAGTCCCCATTTTTACTGTTAATCTTTTAGGGATTCCTGTGTAAGACAGAGAGAGATACATAGAGCTATAAATATATAACAGACAGACTGGCAGACACACAGCCCCACTGTTTGCTTGCCCCCTGTCCTAAACTATGCATTAGCTGGGCCTGTGTCAAAAATGACAAATAGGCAATCATGAATTCAAGCTGATGGTTCCACTCTAATGGCTCCATTCACTGACATACCCTACTGGTTTATAAAATTTGCTGATAACATTTGTGGAACACACATGCTGTGCATTGATTTTAAAGCGAAACTTTCACCTCCACTAAAGTCTCCCTGCAATACTCAGGCAGGTAGCGACTAGCTTACTAATCATTATTTTACCTCTCAAAAGTGCCCAGGAATAAATTATCCTTAAGCTTCCGAGACTGACGGCCAGGTTACTGCAGCCTGTGCGCCTTCGCCATCAGTCTCTTCCGGTGTTGTCCGGCCAGTGCAATGCCTGTGAAGGGTGAAGAGGACTGACAGCGCAGGCTCGCATTCAAGATGTCCGTGGTGATGCCTGGCTTCCGGTCTCAGACCCTTAAGGATAACTTTATTCCTGGGCACTTTTGAGAGGTAAAATAATGATTAGTTGGCTAGTCACCACCTGGCTAAGTATTGCAGGGTGACTTTAGTGGAGGTGGTAGTTCTGCTTTAACCCATTTTATTCCATCATGTGCTGGACAACTCCTGCCATTCAGTGGGTTAATTATGAATTCTTGAAAGTGTCTTCTTGTTACATTAATATTTATATCTTCATTGGAGGACTAGGTATTGTGGAAATTAACCCTATGCATGCCAGAGTGGTATGCAATGCATTGCACATCAGTAAGTTGTGCACCCCTCTGTTCAAAAGGTTCAAGAATACATTTCTTTCCATTTATCTATTACCTCAGAAAAAGACAGTTTAGGTAAATAGGAGGAAAATATTGCTTATTATGTAAGTAATGAGTAGTAGTCCTAATTCTGGGTAATTTAATTTTAAGCCATTATTGGTTAGTGGGACCTGCAACACTGAGAACAAATCGAAGGTTTTAAGGGACTCTGTCACCTAAAAACAAGTCTTATTTTGAAAGAGCATCAGAATCGCCCATATGTAATATAAAGCACGTTTTACTTAGAAAACTAGTTTGAGTTTTAACGTTTAGACATTATGCTAGTTAAGGCATTTCTGATCGTAATCTTTATATTGATTCTTAACCTTTTCTGTGCTAGAAGATGTGGGCATGACACGTTTTAAGTGCAGTGGGAAGATAATGTTAATGAACCCTTTGATTGCTACAGAGATATCAAGGGCATTGCAGAGTTAAGACATGAAGTGCATCTATGGCATGCCTTAATTTGCATAATCTATACTTCTAAATGGCTAATGTAACCTCTAGAGGATTTTGAAACGTCGTATTTATTTTCAGTTGATATAAAGTTGAAAATGTGTTTGGGAGCAGTTGTAATCCTTTGATGACCAGAGAGTTGTGCATTGCATTGCACACCACACTGGTCTTGGGTTAACATAAGTTTGAAAGATAGATGGTGGAAATGCTGATAAAGGCAAGTCTTAAAAGCTGTCTCTTTATTTTAACAGGATGGGACCACATTCAGACCATAGATTCCTTACTGAGAAAAGGTGGATACAAAGCTGCAATCAGTAATGACTTCAGGAAAACTATTAAACTGACCAGGTAGGCCAGAGCCTTTGACCTTTGCCACATACCAATAAAACTGGGATACCAATATTCTTCTTTAGGTGGTTTAAAATGTCCACCAACCATACGTCTGATTAAACAAATTATTATGGTAAGTTAAATGGTAAAGAGGAGCAGCACTTAAATGTTTTTTTTTAACCCCTTAAGGACCAGCAGCCCAGGGAAGTTACCTACTCTTAAGGACTGGATTGATCCTTTCTGATGTGCCAGGACATGTGACCTGTCACGGGTAACCGCACCGTATTTGGGTCTGAAAGAGACCACTCTGTCATTAAAATGTATGTGACGTTCTACAGCGTCACCAGTCCTTAACCCTTTGTGTGCCAGAGGGGTACGGAATGCATTGCAAAGCAATGCATTCTGTACCCCTCCGGCACTCAAAGGGTTAAGGCAAAAAACGGTGTGATGGTCATAGTATGTCATGTGACCCTTAAGGCGTTAAAGACCCATGATGTGTCAGGATTGTCATGGGAATACTTGCGTTAAGGACCCATACTGGTCCTGGCACGTCATTGAATTCAGGGGTCCCTGAGCAGCTGCATGCCGTTCAGGGACTCTGAATCAATTTGCACAAAAAAAAAAAGCCCCTTGGGCCTTAACCCATTCAGTGCCAGAGGGGTACAGAACGCATTGCAGAGTAATGATCTGAACACCACTTGGTTAAAAAGTCATAAAGATAACATTTGCAAATATGGCTGATTTTTACACGTTGTAAACAATGACTTTGTTTTTATATAAATTAACTGGGATAGGGCAAGGCAGATTATTTTCCACAAACTCTTAATTACACTGTAAAGCATCAGAAAGCACAGCTTTTAGTGCCCTGTTTACACACACTTCTGCCAGTATACCCTTGGATGCTAGAGATTTCTCATTATCAGTAGCATCCAAGTGGTTAAACAGATGTGTAAAGGACTACTTCCTAGACTAGTTCTTTTGTTTAACCCTTTAAGGACCAGGAAAATCTGAGGTGGATTTGACTTAAGGACTGGCGTAATTCTGACCTTTTTGATTTGCTTTGTTCAACAGTGTGTTTCCCTCTAAGGATTTTATTTCAACCACATAAATTATATACCATTTTTTCTCATGCAATTAGGGCTGTCTTTTGATAATACATTTGTTTGGATAATCCACCATTTATTTTATTACAATTAAAGAAACAAAAAATATATATATATATATATTTTTTTTTTTCTCATCATTTGGGTGCAATGGGTTACATTTTTGTGTAAGACTGCATAAAAGGTATGACTGGTCATTCATACTTACAAAAATGAGCAGTTATAAGAAGGCATTGTCCCCTCAGGGTGAAAATCCCCATGTCTCTCTTTCCCTCCCTATTTTCACACTTTTTTATTGCTAAGACTTGGTGGTGTGTACAAGTGTATTACATTGCTCCACAACAATACAATTGCCATTAATGTTTAACCATAAGATGATGTGTTTATAAAATAGTATGTCTCAATAAAATATGTTGCTCTGTTTATTAAAAAAAAAAAAAAAAAAAAAAAAAAAGTTGCTCTTTGGTCAGAAATGGACCTGCTTTAATCTTCCCCAGTGCTCCAGCACTGAAGGTGTTAATACCCCCTAATTCTGTCCTTTGATGCTTTATTTGTGTCTATTCTCAGTGTGTCTCTCCCTTACTCTCATAGTAAGGAAGAGAAAGGCAGAGAGCAGACACAAAGGCAATGTGTAAAACACATTGCCTTAGTGAATGAAAATGCTGGTACATGTGATCTCTGTAGTAGCTATCACGTGTAACGGCACAACTGAAAATGAACAAAACTAAGCTCTCCGGTCTTGGAGCTCTGTTTCATTCTGCCTAGCATGATAGCTGCACACATTGAGGTGCGCTGCTATCATTTAATCCGTGATGTGCCAGGACCGTTATGAGTCCTTATGGGAAGTTTACCCATGATGGTCAGCACATCATGGGTCATTAAGGGGTTAAGAGCCACAGATTGTGGGCACTAATCACAATTGACTGACTAGCTCTATATATCAATAAAAATAGCACAAACATCATTACATAAATGCTCTTAGAACAGGGCCATTGACACCTGCAGTAACCCTGTAAGTGCCAGAGGGATGTGCAACACTGCACTGCGTTGGATACCTCCGGCACTGAAAGTGTTAAAAAGCAAATTTGAGATTATATTATAGGGATGTAACAAATTTTTGCTTATAGTACATTATATTTGTCAGCCAATTTAGTTTTTTGTGTTCCTTTTATGTGTCACATCTTTCCAAAAATTCATTGAATTAATTGTTTTTCTTGCACACATCAAATTTAAATTCTCCGGCTAACAACTTTAAAAGAGAGGTCTTTATTTAGCGATAGTAACCTTTTACTTTAATTTTACATTTGTAAAGTCAAACTGTCTATACACACTTTTTTCCATCCCCATCTTTAGTTTTTTTTTCCTTCCACATATGTCCCTTACATTGAGAGCTTTCTGGTTAGTGACTGAAAGCGAGAATAGTGATATTGTAACCCCATTCCTGGAGCACTAACTGGTCTGTGCTGTATTTAAGGGGTTAGTAATGCCCAATGATAACTTTGAGGTGTTGTATATTTTAAAAAAAAAAAAAAAAATTATGTGGAGCAAATTCCAGACATTCACATCTAAAGTTCCCCCCTCCCTCATGTCAGCTGTAAAGCTTGAAAGCAGGAGATCCATGTCGGCCAGCTCGAGGAGGCTCTTCAGCAGAGCAGAAATGGCAATCTTTAAAAAGAACTGCTTCATTGGAACGGTCTACAAAGTGTGCTTGCAAACCAGGCACACTTTGTAGACCGTTCCAATAAAGTCCTTCTTTTTAAAGATCACTTTCAGCTCTGCTGCAAAGCAGCTGGCTGGTCCCAGGATCTTCTGCTGTCAGTAGAGCGCTGACATCAGGAGAATTGGGGGGGGGACTTTTAATGGCAAATGCGGGATGTGCTCCACATACATATTTTTATTTTTAAATTTAAATCTACAACACCGCATAAAGTTATCATTGGGCATTACTTAACCCGTTAAAGGAATAGTAATATGTAAAAAAGTAGTGTTTATCCCCCTGAGTAAAACAAGGGTACTCCCCACTGCTGAAAGTTGTTTCATTCAAAAGTTATTACAGCTCAAACTTGATTTTTAAAGGTGTAGTTTCAGTTGCTTGAAATTATACAGTGGTGCTGTTACTACCCCATCCTATGGTCAGCTGACCAGAGCTGTCCATAGAATGGTTTAGATTTTTATTATTGCTATCCCTTTAGTAGAATAGAGACAGTCTTTTCTACATTGTATCAAAGCTCCTACTTTCATGGTGTCTGACAGAAAGCGCTCCTGAAACCAGTACTGAGAGATCACTGTTAGGGATAAAATTGTGAAAGGAAAAAAAAAGGAAATTTGACAAAAACCAGATAAAAGCATGTGGTCATTTTAACACTTTCAGTGCATTGTGAATTGTGGTGCAATGCATTATACCTCTGGATAACACTGATCTAAACATAGCAATGTTTTACAGATTCTGTCTGGTATGGTAGCTCAATAGACATGCACACTGAACTAATAAATATTTCTAGTTCAGTTTGATTTTGAGCAGTGTAGAATGACAGTCAGAGATAAAGCTGTGACTCCTCTGTGCACCGAGGGCTCACTGCAGGCCTTTCTAGCAGTAGGAGGATTATCTTGCTGAGCTAAGGCCTGTATCCTGCCTAAGCCAGAGGCCACAGCTCTCATTTCACTGTAGCTGCCCTTGTCCTGCCCTGACCTACATTCAGAGAGTTCATTAGTTGCCAAGCTGTTGGTTACGTTTCAGTACGCCTAAGGGATTTTGTTGGCGGATCAGTTTGTCAATCTGAAGCAAGTTTTTAACCCTTTTAATGTGTTGTCCACCCCTCTGTTCTGTGTGGTTAGGCTTCATTTCCACATTTTTTTCCTTATAGCCCTTTAAATGATAGATTTATTTATTTTAAATTGAGTTAAAATGTTCAGCCTTTACATAGGAGCTAGAAGCATTTACAGAGCATTGTTTTCTAGTACACATAGGGGTTAAAGCACTCATGTGGTTGTCCTCCTCAAGATAAAGGGGCACGGTTCTGGAGAAAACAGTCCCACGGGGTTGAAATGGAAATTCTGCAATTTTCCATTTATTTAAATGCAGAATTTTTTTTTAACCCTTTGAGTGCCACACATTGCAATCCATTGGACAACTCTGGCATCCAAAGGATTAACCATTTGAGTTAGCAGAGAATGGTCTCCACCCTCTTGCTTTAAAATACACTGGAGACCTCTTTAGCATTAACCCAGTGAGTGCTGGAGAGCTAGCCAGCACATTGCAATGCATTGGATACATCAGTCACTGAAATGGTTAAAAGCCCAATTTCATTCAGCTGGAACTTTCATTACCCCCTGTTGTGAAATTGGATTGCTCCAGAATTGCACTTTTTAGCTCATGAGTATAAATCAAAGTTAATACTTCAGGAGCCATGTGCACAAAAGAAATATGAAGCTATTCTGTGCAGACTAACTGTACCATACATAATAAATAAACATGTCCATTGAGTTAAATGGGTCTTTTGAGCCGTCATGTTAGAAAGTTCTCACAACACATTAAAGGAGCAGTACACTTTTGTTATTGAAAAATTATAGTGTATATATTTCCTGTTGAGTAAAATAAGGGTACTCCCACTGCAGAGGTTTCCACAGTTATTACAGTTTAACCACGTAACGATCAGCTGCAAGTGGCCAGTAGTTAAGCCCCCCCCCACCACCACCGTGCATTGAATTACGGGGTCAGGGACCCTGGAATTCCAAGACTTGCCAGGACCGTCACTGGTCCTTGAGTGCTGGACCGCCGTGATAGTCCTGGTACATCATTAGTCCTTAAGGAGTTAAACCTGTGTTTTGTTTTTTCTTTTTTGTGTTTTTTCTTTTTGTGTTTTTTCTTTTTTTTTTTTTTTACATTAACAGTGCCCTCTAGTGGTCAAATACGAATTGGTTATTCTGTTACATTCTAATGGAGAGGTAAGTCAATGACAAACAGTTCTCCATAGAATGTGATAGGAACTGGTGAGTCACTTCCTGTCAGAACTATCAGGAAGTAAATGCAAAGTAAATTTACTTCCTGTTTATTTGAACGGCTATAAATTTTGAATAAAACTGACAGAGGGAGTGACCTTGTTTTACTCCGCAGCAAAAACTCTTAAAGATATAGGTTTTCATGAAAAAAGTACTGCTTCTTTAACCCTTTGAGTGCCAGAGAGGTATCTAGTGCATTGCACCTTAAAGGGATAGTAATATTTAAAATGTAAAAAAAAAAAATGTTGTAGGGTTTATCCCCCTGAGTAAAACAAGCGTACTCCCACTGCTGAAAGGTGTTTCATTCAAAAGTTATTAATTTTCAAAGTTGAATTTTTTTAGGTGCAATATCTCACTGGCCTGAAATTGTACAGTGGTGCTATTGCTACACAATCCTATGGACAGCTCTGGTCCCAGGGACCATAAATCTCCATAGGATGGTGTAGCAACAGCGCCACTGTACAATTTCAGTCCACTGTGATATTTCACCTAAAAAATTCAACTTTGAAAATTAATAACTTTTGAATGAAACACCTTTCAGCAGTGGAAGTACTCTTGTTTTGCTCAGGGGGATAAACCCTACAACACATTTTTTTTTTTTTTACATTTTAAATATTACTATCCCTTTAAGAAACAGGGACATGCAAGTATCCATCACAGGAGGATTTGCGCTAAGTCCTGGCACGTCATGGAATCCTGGGGTGGCAGCATGGCTGCACTCCGCTCTTCCATCCCAGAATTCATTTAAAAAAAAAAAAAATGAATAAAAAAAAAAATGAAAGTAATGTAGTCCTTAATGGCTGCCCCCTTCCAGATCACGCGGTTAAGGGGTTAATATAAATGAAAGATTGTTTAGTTCTTGTCTGTGGCCCATTTGGTGCCCCCCACAATTTGCTCCATTTCGCTTTTATGCATAAGATCTTGTGTATATATATTTTAATCCACTTTAGGCGAGTTACTCCAGTGTATGATATATATTAGCCCTTTGAGTACCGAGTGTGCTGCGTAGCCCTCTGGCACTCAGAGGGTTAACACATTATCTTTTCTGTAGTATTTTGAAATAAAACTTTATTCAGTGGTAACACACTTGTATTTTGCACTCAATTTTATTTTTACTCAGAAGTGTATTTACATATTTGTTGTTGTGCTGTGTCATTTAGTCTACTAGATGCACAATTCATGCAACTGATTGCACTAGGTGTTTGTCACTATTCCATTTCTCTTTTTCCACATTGTGCTGTGAGCTCCCCCTTTCACTAGTCTGATTAAATTTGTCTGCAAAATATCAAAAGACCTCTGTCAGGGGCAGCTCACAACATTGACAATGGAATGAAAAAAGTTGAGAATAATGAAATAGACTACTAGAACTGAAAGTTTAAATAAAGCATTCTTTTTATAAATGAATTATGGAAGTAAATTTAGGTTTAAAAAAAAAAAAAAAAAAAAAAAAAAATGAATATCCTTGTTCCTTTGAGTAGTAGACATGGTAGAATGAGTTGGAGCTACCTCCAGAATCCAAGGTGTGAAGTGTTTGGCATTATATCTTTGTTTCTCCTCCCCTCTACAGATACCGTAGTGAGAAGATGACAATGAGCTATGCCGAATACCTTTCCCACCGTCAGCACCACCATTTTCAAAACGGCATCGGGCACCCTCTCCCACCATACAACCATTATTCCTGACACTGAGCCGCATGACCAGTCACTAGACCTTTCCGCTGAACTCTTCCCGGGAGACCCAGCTCCCTCGTGGTCTAGCTATCTCTATTACTGTACCATTTTATGATGATTGTTTCCGTTGTCCTGTTCATGCCTTGCCTGCCTCGGCAATGCTCATCAGGGCAACGGGTGGGAAGACATATTAAGTACCCATAAAATGTTTTGGTTTATTTTTTTTTAGACTTATTTTGAGCTACTGAGGTTGTTTTTTTTTTTTTTTTGTTTGCAGCATATATATTCCCTTTTTTACTTAATTTTACATTTATCTTGCTAACCATACTCTGTATTGATTAGTTTTTTTTTGTGAATGGAAGAAGGAATTGGGTAGTGGCGTATATGTGATTGACCCTTTGTTAATTGTGTGGTGGTGATTGTGTGTTAAGGGTCTCCTACATATCAGAGTTTGGTTGTTTTTATTTATTTAACCCTTTTCAAAGCAATTGTCATTTGCATATTACTTTGTTTTGGAAACTGTTCTTACAGGTCTGGGGCTCGAACCCTTTGAGTTTCAGAGGAGTGTGCAGAGTGCATTGTACCACTGACACTGCACACCTCTCCCACTCAGCGTTCATATTTTCTTCCATTTTAAACATGGCATTACCACTGACTTCTATACCTTAGGCTTCAAAATGGAGTGCTTTTGTCCAGTTGTGAATATTAAACCCAGATGGGTGTCCAGTACATTGCTTTGCAGTGCATTGGACACCTCTTTGGCACTGAAGAACTTAACCATTTTCCAGTCCATTCCAGATATAACACCCATATTTCTGGGTATTTAAAGTGGAACTGTTGCTTTGTAACAAATAAGTGACTTTGAAAGAGCTTTCAAGATCACCTATATTTGTTAGCCATTTTTTCTATTTTTATTTCAGACAACATTGTATAAGATACTAGTTTTATTTATTTGTCAGTTTACGCATCTGAGCTAGTACTTCCTGGTAGGAAGTGGCAGTTGTCGTCGTCGTAAACCAGTGTGGAATGTTACTTTCTGCCAGCCATGCCTTTATCTACAATAATTAACCTCAACCATTGTTTTGGAGATATCTAGCTTTCAGGGTGTTAAAGCAAGGCCCTTTATTTTACCATAGACATGAGCAAGTAATAACGGTGTAGAAAAATATAGGCATCTGCTGGAACTGTCGCACACCTGTATTGGTTGACTCTTAGTGTTGGTAATGTCCACAAAAATTTTTTTGCCATTTAGAAGAGCTTAAAAAGCTAAGCTAAATGCAAAAAAACAGTCTCTCTCAAACCGCTATGGTTTAAGAGATACAGTCGTTTAAAGTTTGATCTCTCCTACTGACAACTGTAAAGCTGTCAGCAGGAGATCCGTGTCGACCGACATGGAGGTGCTTGAGCAGAGCCGTGATCTTGTGGTAAATAATGAGATCCAGGCTCTGCTCAATTGCCTCCGTGTCGGCCGACACGGATCTCCTGCTGACAGCTTTACAGCTGTCAGTAGCAGAGATCAAACTTTAAACGACTATCTCTTAAACCATAGCGGTTTGAGAGAGACTGTTTTTTTGCATTCCCCTCAGCTTTTTAAGCTCTTTTAAATGCAAAAAAAAAATGTTGTGGACATTACTAACACTTTAAAACCCTACCTCATTATCAACTTGCAGAGTTAGATGAAAAGTGCTGCTTGTGCCTTTTGCATAAAGACAATGCACCAGTTCGGGGGTGGAAGAACTACCTGATCCATATGGAACTCATAAGTGTTCTCATTCGCACTGCAAACACCTCTAGCATCCAAATGGCTAAAAGCTCTTTTCAAAGTGATACTAATGCTTAATGTAGAAAAATATATGCATTGCAGGGTTTATCCTGCCGAGTAAGGCATGAATACTGCCACTGCTGTGTGTAGTTCAAAGTTACTGCAGCTCAAACTTGCATTTTTGGGTTCAGGACCTAAATGGCCTGACATTTTACTATGGAGCTGTTACAGCAGCCTATGGAAGATTATGGCCAACTGACTAGAGCGGTCTATAGAATAAAATGAATAAAACAGTTGACTTGACAACTGATAAATCCTGTAAAAATGTGTTTATGTACGTGTGCATATATAATATATCTGTCCTATATAATAATTGGCTAGGATGTTTGTCAGAAGCCGTTATGCGCAGTAGAGACTGTGCACGTTGGGGCAGTCTCTACTGCGCATGATTGCATCGCATGAGTGAGGCAACGCAACACTGCATTGCGTGGAGCACTGCGGTAGCGGCCACTTAGCCCTTTGAGTGCCAGAGGGGTACTCAACGCATTGCAAAGCAATGCGTTGCATATCCCTCTGGCACTCAGAGGGTTAACATTACCCAGACCTTGGCCCGTGTACACGGATTTTTACACGTGTGCGTGTGTGTGTAATATATAATATGCATTTATTTTCAGTATTAAGCAATAGTATCCTTTTAAATTGACAGGGGTTTTGGTCCTTTTCTGTCCCCTATGGTGGTGGTGTTTTTATGCATGTGGGCGAAGGTATTTGACTTCCTAAAACTCATTCTGCCATTTTTTTTTATTTAGTTAGTTTTGTTTTTTAAATTAAGAGCTGCTGCAGCTTACATACCTTTTTAAGCAACCCCCCCCCCCCCCCCCCCATATTGACTGCTTCTGGCAGCTAGGAGACTAGTAAAATATCTGCAAGTGCCAAGAGATTTTTGTTCTCATTTTTTGGGTTAATAAAATGGGAAATACTGTTCCTTTAACCCTTTGAATGCCAGAGGGGGACGCAACACTTTCTTTGCAATGCGTTGCGTACCCCTGTAGCATTCAGAGGGTTAAAGGAGCAGTATTTTTTTTTTTTTTTAATGAGGAAAACAAATTGTATGGCTCCTCCTGATGAGTAAACCAAAGGTTATCTCACTGCCAAGATGAGCTGCACATTACTACAGACCAAACTCTTTTTGAATAGATATTTATATTAACCCTTTTGATGCAGTGCTTTGTGCACACCTCTGTCACTCAAAGGGTCAAACCGTTAGTGCAACCTATCATCAACACAGTTCTACTGCAGTTTGGGAAACCGTTCTCCATAGAAGCCTCAGAGTGTTATGTAACGCAATGCGTGCATATACCCCTCTGGTATTCAAAGGGTTAAACTACCATCACGGTTTAACTGGATGAACTGTAATAGATTTGCAGTGAAGAATCTCTAAGGATTAGGCGTACCCTTGTTTTACTTATTAAGAAATGCTCTGCAGTCTATGCCTTTTTAATCATAAAAATACTGGTTCCTTAAGGTCGTACTATTTATGCACAGGCGACATTGAAGGCCATTATTCAAGTAAGGATTTAGTGCAGCTCGGTTTGTACAGTGGCACAGAGGTTTATGAAAACAGTAGGCTGAATCTGGCTAAGAGACATTCCGTTTTGGTTGTGTTTAAAGTATTGAGCTGCAGTCTGTATCCAGTCTACCGATGCTGGCTTTGAATGCTTCACCAGATTGTCATTACATAAATTATAGCATGCCCACATCAAACTGGTCACGGATTATTTACATCCAATGGTGTCGTTCTCAAACTGCTGTCCTTACTACAGCTCATATCACACTCTGCTGGCCCGTTGACTGCTTAGGGATGATGGGAGTTTTCGTTTAACAGCAGGTGGATCAACACAGGTTTCCTATGCCTTATTTACATGGTTGTCTTAAATGAGGAAGAGAGTTCAGAGGCAGATTTTATAATTCGTGTGACATGTAATGTCTTTTAAGGAAAATCTTACTTTGCTTTTACACCCCTCAAGTGCCATTATCCCTCTTCATAGCTTTACAGATCTCTATGGCACAGAAAGTTTTGCTTGCATTTGCCATCTCCCTAGGTGCTACAGTTAGATGCTGCTTTGTCTCTTTAGTGCCAGAGGAGTAGTTTTGTAGGCCATCAGATGGTTGGATTGCAGTTGTGTGCTCAATGGAAAGGACATGCAAGTCATAGGTTAGCTTATTGCAGCTGAAGCAGCACCTTTTGAAATCCCCTCCCAAGGCGCTGCTTGAAAATCCATTTGTAGAATGGGAACAACAAAAAGCTGACGATCCCTGTGTGAATTGAGCAGTGAATCTTCAAGTTCTTTGTTTTCATGTCCCTACGTGTGTGCACTAAGGCTAGCTGCTAGGTTGGCGTTTTGTAGGACAAAGCTTTAGAAGGCACGTTTGCTTACACTCCTTTGTTGAGGTGGTTGCTTCTGGAATCTATCTACCGCAGGGGTCTGCAATGGATTGTTGGGCAGTGCACTCTCATTATGACCGAAAAAGCTGTTCATTGCTCTGCTTTGGTAGATCCGTGTAATTCTTAAAGGGAAAGGATCATTTATGAAAAAAGTGTATGTAATATACCCCCCCCCCCCATTACAATGGCATTTACTTATTCAGGATTTATTTTTGGTGTCTGAATTATTTTCATGTGGGTGGGTACCGATGGCATGCCTAACTTTACATTTTTTAAATTATACATTCATTAGAATTAAATTACAGACAACTGGGTTGGTCTGCTTCCAGTTTGGGTGGGCCAAAGCCCACGCATGGAAACATCGCTGATTGAAATGCTTTCCCTGTTTGGTGATGAGGGTATACCCACTGCTAGAAATGGTTAATTCAGAAGTTATGGTGCAAAACTTCATTATATTTATGACCTGTCCATTTTCTGGTGGAACAATTTCAGTCTATTCTGTCATCCATGGATAGGTTTACTCTGTGATGACTTCTGAATGCAGCATCTCCCAATTTCATGTGTATAATGGTAAGGGGGGGGGGACATTAACCCTTTCACTGCTGGGAGGGATATTCATTATTAGCTGTACAAGAGGATTATGTACGTATTTTCAATCTGGATGCCTTAATTAACAATTTGAGTGAGTGCCAGGGGTTGTCCAGTGCTTTTCTCCGCTATTCATGGGGCACCCATCTGGCATTCAAATGGTTATGCCTACTGCAGGAACAGCTTTCAGCGGCAATTGGGTGTTATATTTTGCAGGCCAACATATTGTAGGGTACTCTGTCATCCATAAGAGAAGTAAAAGGGCATTGGGTGATAGTTCATCCCCACCCCCTCCTTGCTTAGGTCTCAGGCGCATAGAATCCAAACAGATCTGTCTGGTTGTTGTCCGTGTACTGCACGTCCAGCAGGTGGCGGAGTGTGAATAATAGTAATAACCTTTCTTCAGAATGGCCCTTTATTTTGCATCCATCTTACAAGGTGAGCACAAGCTAATTCATGCTTTTATGCTGCAAAAAAAAAAAAAAAAAAAAAAGACCAACACTGGGGAACAAAATCTTCAATCTCGTTAGCCCAGTTGCAACATGTTAATTTCTTCTGAATGAAATGTAGTATTTTTTTATTATTTTTTTTATGTGGACTTGTATTCAAAAGACAGCGGGAATACTTCTATGGCAATCCAAATGTACCCTGGGAGAAGAAAATTCCCATTCATTTAAATGGGGCTTGTCATGCCTTGAATGCTGGATAGGTTTCAAGTGTATTTTGTGTTAGAGACATTTCTAGCATTGAAGGAGTTAAAAGCTCCCCCTGACCCCCAGGGTGCTGAATTACTCCAATTGTCATTTGAATATAGGACCATATGTATTTAAAGGTGCTAATCCTCCTCGCACAAGGTCCTGTGACTGGTCATGCCAACTCAAGATCATATCAGTTTTTTACTAATCCTCGATATATGCAGATGTTCTACAGATGTTTCTTACCAGTGTAATAATGATTATGAAATGCCAATCCTGCAGGTTTTGATAGCACAAGGTCAGCAATACTTCCCAGCATGGCTTAGGGGAGAAAACAAAAACCACAAAAAGGATTGTTTTGTGTGTCCTTTTGTATACAGCTTAGTGCACAATGCATTTGTCGTTTAGTAGCTGTTAATTAAACAAATGTAGTGTAAAGGCTTTGTTATGCAACTGAGAGAGTGTATTCTGTTATAGAAAAAGTATCACCTCACAATGGAGTTGGGTACTTCTAATGGAACACTAACCTCTAATATGAAACACCACTTAAACCTTAATCTGGGCACAAAATCCTGTGAGAGAAAATTAATCTGTTCTGTGTGGGATATTTCTATAAAATTAATCTTAATTGGTATTGGATATTGTGTCCCTAGGAGCAGATATGGTTCTGTTTGCAGGACTCCCCAAACTCCTCCCACTGAACCGTTCTTAGGAAGCAAACCCACAGTGGGCGGAGTTCTTAGTCCTGGAACAGAATCATGTCTCCCTCCATGGACATGATATTCAGTGCTAATAAACCCTTTCAGTGCCAGAGGGATACGCAACAAATTGCTCTTCAATGTGTTGCATACCCCTCTGGCGCTGGAAGGGTTAAAGATTCAACACTATTCTATATACCTTCTTCCATGTCCATGGGTCAGTAAATTCATATTATTTCCATCTGAACTGTAAAGTAACTTTTTCCCCCTCTAATTGCCAAAACACACTTCTCCTCTTCAAAATCTATACATGCTGTAACTTTCTGAGGTTTTTATGAAATTAACCATTGTCTGTGCTTTAGCAGGGTTGCTTGCAGTGAATCCCATCACTACATGAAAAGGCTGCCGGTCTGAGCTAATTACCCCAGCAGTGAAGGGGTTCAAGCTATGAAGGCCAATTAAAATATCCTAGGGCTGTATTCAGAAAGGTAGAGGAGCAATTCTGAAACAAATCACTACCGTAGAAGACTTAACAAAACCACCAATTGATTTAAATGGGGCTTGGTGTTTTAACCATTTGGATGCTAGAGGTCGCAAACACAGTACAAAGCAATTTCTGTAATGGAAGTCCCAGTTAAATCTTTAGGAGGTTCTTGTCCCCCCTATTGCAACGTTCATTTGTTCCAGAATCTCTAAATTTTTCCACTGCCTCAGGGGCCATGAAATCCATTGTACTGCAATACTGAGTTGCCCTGATGGCAGCAAAACAGTTAGCCCTTTAAGTGCCAGAGGCATGTGCAATGCATATTACATCTCAAGCTGGCACCCAAAGGGTTAAATTATTTTTATAAACTTTCTATTTCAATGCTTTAAATGGATTTATTTTTTCCTCTAGTTACTTTACAGATTTGAGAGTTTTTAAACAGCTCAGCAAATGTTTTATTAATCAAGTGCACACATTGAATGAACAATAAAGTTAGTCATGAGCTTTTTTTTTTTTTTTTTTATTATTAAGATGCATCAGCCAGTAACACATTTGTTGCTTTTGTTTCAGGAGCATTTTAGTTGGTGTTTTTGAGCCTCCTAAGTGCTTTGACACCTGGGTCCATTAGCAATATAATGAATTACATAGATGCAGAGTTTTAAAGCTAGATAGACTGTTTAAAAATGTATGTGAGCTTAACTTGCTTACAAGGGGGCAAGATTTATGGGTGAGGCTTGACCTTATCCATTTGCTATCTACCGAAGCATTTGGCTGATAACTTGTCAGATGTGTAATTGGATAGAAGCAGCAGAACAGTTACTACATTTCCAAAGACTTCTTTTTTTGACCATAGTACACTCTGTACCACATCAAATCTGGCTGCCCTTTAAACTTCTCTATCAAGAGAAGAGTTGTAAGGTTAACACCACAAGAAAGCATAAGTGTGATGAATAACTTTCTGGCATGCAAAGGATTAAATACATTGCAATGCTTTGGTTACCTCTCTGGTACTCAGAGGGTTAAATGTAATTGTGCATGAAACTCATCAGATGCTGTGTCCATGTTTCCTGTCTTTGACTGCTGGGTAGTAAACTCTTTATATATTAAAAATCGCTTTGGAGACCTGATTTTATTGTGGTGTGAACCTCACATATTTTCTCTTGATATACTGCTTATATTGTGGCAATGACTCCACTGAGAGGGCTAGCACACTGTATCCAGCGAGTGATGGTTTGCAAAAAATCTTTGCTAATAGGGGTTTTTAATTTTAAGCATCTCGGTTCCTTTCTGTTTGCTGGCTTAGCCTGTAGCTAAGTGTCTGTTCTACATTCTCGTTTTAGAACTGTTATTCCATTATGCAGTCATGTTCTCTGTTTTCCTGTCCACTGTAGCAGAGAGAAATACCCCACTAGTGGCAGATTTAATCCCCGTGACCCTATGAAGAGCTGAAATGCAGTTGTCCAGAAGAGGCCAAAACACTTCTCACTTGTGTAACATCCCTTTTTTTAACTCCTTGAATGCCAGAGAGGCCTGCAATACGCAGGCAACTTCTTTAGCATTCAAGAGATTAAAAACTGTCTTCAAATGTGCAGGTTTCTTTAAAAAATTGATAACAAAAATTTTGTCCAAGATTCCATCTCTTATATGTTAGACCAAACCAAAGAAACCTCGGGCCATACTCAAATGCTGCTCCTTAAAGCCTTTAAGTTCTATCAAACAAGCCTGCAGGATTAAAATGTGTTAACTTTTTTTATTTTTGTACAGTTTCTAATGGATTTTTTTCTAGTGATGTTTAATTGAATCAAGTTTATTTGAGGAGACTGGAAAAAATGCATCCTCTGTTTAAATAAACTAATTTTTTTTTCTTCCCTTTTCCCTTTTCATTTTTTTTCTCTAAGGAACCCTATTGTGTGCCTCTGAGATTTTAAAGGGTTTCATGTTACATTCATTCTTAAGACCAGCAATGATTCTTTCTATAAGATGTTTTTCTTTTTTTTTTTTTTTTTTTCTTTTTTTTTTTTTTTCTTTTTTATGTTCCATGAAATAAAAAAAAAAAAAAAGGAAAAAAAAAATGTTGCGCTGGACCCAGTAACTAAGCTGGTTGATAAACGCACTGAGAAATGAACCTACGTTTGAAACTTTTGTATAAAACCTAAAATGACTGTTTTTGTATATCAAAGTTGATTTTTTTTTTCTTTTCTTTTCCAGAAAAACAATTTTGGGGATCTAGTTTCTAAGTTTAGTGTTTTTATATGTTACAGAAAAAGATGCTTTGAATAGATCACCAGCTTGTCTGCAATGAAATGGTGACTTGTGTTTCCCCTTCTATAACTTAAAGGGATAGTACTACTTTAATATTACTAGTCCCCATATTGTAGCTATTTCAAAAAGATTTGATTTGTCCCCAGGTTCATCTATCAAACCTTTATGGTTTGAGAGATAGCCGAACGCAAAGTTCCCCCCTCCGTCCCCCTTCCCTGAAGTCAGCGTTGTACTGACTGCAGGGATATCCGGTCATTTTCATCAGGCGGCTCTGCAGCTGAGCCGAGATCGCATTAGTATAAAAAAATTATTTCACTAAAACGGTCTTCTACGTGTGCTTGCAAACCAAATAAATGTAGAAAACCGTTTCAATGAAATAATTCTTTTTCACTAACGTGATCTCGGCTCAGATGCAGAGCCGCAAGCCTGTCAACCGACAGACTTCCCCTACAGGCAATACAGAGCTGACTTCAGGGGAGGGAGGGGGGAACTTTGCGTTCGGTTATCTCTCAAACCATAAAGGTTTGAGAGATGAACTGGGGACAATTCAATTCTTTTTGAAATAGCTACAATATGGGGATTAGTAATAAAGTATTACTATCCCTTTAAGAGGCCCCAAACAGCATTGCAGAGCAGTGTTCTAAAGGCCTCTTCAGCTAAGAAGGGAGTTATACATTAACCCTTTGGGTGCCAGCAGGGTGTGCAATGATCTGGTAATGTCTGACACTCAAAGGGGTTTTAAAGGGGGGGGGGTTAAAGCTGCCTGGTGTAGCGACTCCCTGATTATTATTTTTTTTATTTTTTTCCCTTAACTTGATTACGAAATACAGTAATAATATCACAAATGACATAACTTCCCTTCCATTAACGCTTTAAAGAACCAGAGGGTTATGGAGTGCATTGCTTTGCAATGTGTTACACACCTCTCTGGTTCCTAAGGGCTTAACCCCTTGAGTGCCAGTGGGGTACGTACCCCTCTGGCACTCAGAGGGTTAAAACTAGATCCTTCCACATATAGTTTCTATTAGTGTGAAGAAACTGTTAAAACGGGCATTTTATTATGATAGGTAAGGCTAAAAAAAAAAGGTTAAAAATGGAGAAAAGGCAAAAAAAAAAAATCTATATCTAGAAGGTTATTTGTGGGTCTGTGAGCTATGGCGGTGGAAAGATATTGTAGTAGTTTTAACACTATTGTTACCTTTTAAATTACCCAATAAAATATGGAAAAGACTGACAACGGTTTTGGGAGTTTCCTTTTGTGAACATAAGTGCTTGCAATGAATAAAGACAAAATGGAGAAATTCTATGGCAATCCAAAAAAAAAGTTCCTCTTTAACCCTTTGAGTGCCAGAGGGGGGTATACAACATATTGCTTGCAATGCTTTGCATACCCCTCTGGCACTCAAAGGGTTAAATCCATGACAATGTTTATTTATTCTCATTGTGGTGTCAGTGTGCCCCAGAATTGAAGTATTGCCAGCGTACGTATTGCCCACAGTTATACAGTCTTATTGATATGCATTGTGGGTGGGATTTATTATGTTGGGAAATCAAATAAGGGGACTCACTTCACAGCTCTGTGCTTGTAATTCTTATTTATTACAATGGAAATTGTTTTTTATATTATATTTAATTTAAAAAAATGGGCAGTAATGCACAATGTTACTTTCTTTGGGTGTTGCCTCATACATTCCAGGGTTTTGTAGCATTTTCCATAATGACTACAATTGGCTTACATGCTTAATGGAAATAATTCAGGAACAAGCATCTCTGGGAGTAATACCTTAGCGGAAAGTATAAATCGCTATTTGAGTGAAACATGTTTTTGCACATCCCCTATTTTGTTTAACCCCTTAACGACCCTTGACGGTCATAGTACGTCAAGGGTCGATTTGACTTAACGACCGATGACGTACTATGACCGTCATCGAGTTCCGGGCTCCCTCCGCGGCTGCACGTCGTTCGGGGTGTCCGGAACGCAACGGAGCAAAAAAAAAATTTTTGCTACGTGGTTGTTGAGTCGCGTCTTCGGCCGGATTTCTCGGTCCTTAAGGGGTTAAATCTGTACCTATGTGCCTTGGCAATTCCATTGGGGTGTGAAGGTGAGGATATAAACTCTCAAGTGTTAAATTTACTTTAAAGGGATAGTAATACTTCATTTTATCTTTATTTTATTTTGTATGCATTAAAAAAACATGAAGAAGATATGTCTTATCTCTCAAACCTTTATGGTTTAAGAGATATTCACAAGCAAAGTATCCCCCCCCCCCCGTTCAGCCAGATCAGAAGGGAGGTGCCCAGGTAGACTGCAGAGAGGGACAATCTTCAATTAAGATAAGGGAAAAAGCTGAAAAACTTGTCAAGGGGGGAAGGGCTTTCATTGTTTTAATACAAAGAAGATTGTCCCCTTCTGTTATCTGTCTGGTCATACAACCAGATTCACATCTGAGAAGAGATGGCTTACACTAGGTAAAAGGGGCGGGGAGGGGAAACTTTGCTTGTGAATATCTCATAAACCATAAAGGTTTGAGATATAAGACTTATATCATTCTTCATGTTTTTTTTAATGCCTACAAAATAAAATAAAGTTAAAACGAAGTATTACTATCCCTTTAAGACAGAGCTTTATACACCAGCTTGTTTCTGTTCAGTTGGAATAGAATGAATGAGGTAATGCATTCACAGTGCTTTTCAATTCCCCTAGGGTGGAGTTAGTCATTTGTAGGGCTTCCAACTGCTGGTGGCAACTCCCTATCATGCCACTGTAGTCCCCTGCTGCTAGAGCTCTGACAGTTTCACTGGCCCTGATCTAGGGTGGTATGCTACTTGATGCCCTCCAGCTTCTGATGACTACAATTCTCATCCCTGGCCACCCACTAGACAATGGAAGTTGTAGTCTTCAACAGCTGGATTCATCAAGCTGTTCAACCCTGCACTAAGGTGCGAAACTCTCCAACCCTTCGATATCCTGTGGAGCTTATGTGTTCGATATCTCCAGCTTGAAAAAGAAGCCTCGCATTGATATTTCCGGCTTGAAAAAGCCGTTATAGATGAAGCACATAGGCTCCATAGGTTAGCAAAGGATTGGATTTTTCACCTTAGTGCAGGGTTGTGCTGCCCAAGGCCCGCCCTTAGGCTTTTGAAGATTACAACTACCATCATCTAGAGGGTGGCTGGGGATAATAAGAATTGTAGTCCTCAGAAGCTGGAGGGTCTCAAGTTGTATACCCCCTAGTTCAGGAATAGTCTGTCAGACATCCAGCAGTAGGGGACTACAGTAGTATGATGGGAGTCGTAGTCCCCAGAAGCTTGAGGCCTTTCAATTGACTAGTCCTGCCCTAGGTGAGCTGAAAAACACAGTGAATGTATAACATGTCCTTCATTATGTTCCAGCTGAACAGAAACAAGCTGGTGTCTAAAACTCTGTCTCATCCTAAGGCGGAAGAAAAACAAGAAAGAAGGGGCTCCTTATGCCATATCATTAAAGTATATTGATATACACCAACCTTTCACCTGTGTAAGAAATCTACTCAAGTCTAGTGTACAGCAAAACACTTATACATGTTTACTGAAAGATATGTTGGAGGGATCTTTATACTTCCATTAAAATTAGTGTCCCCCAAATCATTATTAACATAGTGATAAGCATATAAATACTTTTATTACGAACAAGTCTTGCATTATTGAGAAATACAACTTGTTCGGCAGGCATCAATGAGCAACAGGGAAGACATCTTGACGAAAATGGATCTGGAGTCTGCGCTGTTCGTCCCGGTCTTCTGCAGGATTGGTGAAGGGGGAGTTCCATTGTACCTTAGGTACAGGAAGGGACTCATGACGCAGGTGCACAGAGTGTCTACAGAAAGAAAATGTGTGTCGCTATGTTAGTAATGATTTGGGGGCACTTACATTTTAAAGGGATAGTAATACTTCGTTTTAACTTTATTTTATTTTGTAGGCATTAAAAAAACATGAAGAATGAGGTAAGTCTTACCTCTCAAACCTTTATGGTTTAATAGATATTCACAAGCAAAGTTTCCCCCTCCTGCCCCTTTTTCCTAGTGTAAGCAATCTCTTCTCAGATGTGAATCTGGTTGTAAGACTGGACAGATAACAGAAGGGGACAATCTTCTTTGTATGAAAACAATGAAAGCCCTCCCCCCCCCCCCTTGACAAGTTTTTCAGCTTTTTCCCTTATCTTAATTGAAGATTGTCCCTCTCTGCAGTCTACCTGGGCACTTCCCTTCTGATTTGGCTGAACGGGGGGGGGGGGGGGATACTTTGCTTGTGAATATCTCTTAAACCATAAAGGTCTGAGAGATAAGACTTATATCGTTCTTCATGTTTTTTTTAATGCCTACAAAATAAAATAAAGATAAAAGGAAGTATTACTATCCCTTTAATGAAAGTTCTGCTTCAAAGCCAACTGGAACACTTGTAAATGGGCTGCTCCTCAATACAACCATCTGTAAGTAGAATACATGGCAAAGAGACACACCGAGAGGGTGCCCAATATTGCCTGTTATCCAACTAAATAAAGTGTTAGAATAAATTTAAATATACTCACAAAAGTGGTGGTTGGAAGGAGACATATACCTGCCATCAACAATAAAAGCCTGCAGAGAATTATCAACTGTCTCTGCTCAGGTATCCAGGGTGAAGACTGTAGATTAAAACAAGGTGCTGCTTCTAATCTTAAAAACCAGTTTTATTTTAGTATGAAATACAAAAATTAATTGTAATATACAACAAGCTAAAAAGCCAAGCACTATTAACGTTTCACAGTCTGTTTTCTCAAAATCTGCTGGCTATAGAGAACAGACTTAAAGGGATAGTAAACCTTGAAAATAAGTTTATTTTATATTGTAGCCCTTAAAAAAAACAAGAAAAATTATATAAGTCTTATCTCCCAAACCTTTATTTTACTTCTGAATATCTCCCAAACCATAAAGTTCCCCTTTCCTGGCTGTTTCAGCCAAGTCTGCCATCTAGTGGACAGATTTGGAATTCGGTCCACAGATCAACCGGCAGCTCTTTAGCAGTGCCAAGATCATGATCTTTAAAAAGAACTACTTAATTGGAACGGTGTACAAAGTGTGCCTGGCTTGCAAGCATACTTTGTAGACCATTCCAATTAAGAAATTATTTTTAAAGATGGTGATCTCGGCACTTCTGGAGAGCCGCAGCCGGTCCCGGATTCCAAATCTAAGAGCTAGGACGGTGACGTCACTCAGGGGAAAACTTTGCTTCTGAATATCTCCCAAACCATAAAGGTTTGGGAGGTAAGACATATCATTTTCATGTTTTTTAAGGGCTACAATATAAAATAAACATATTTTCAAGGTTTACTATCACTTTAAAGACAAAGCAGCACTTGAAAAACCCAGTTTAAGCACCCAACCCTGTTCAACCATGGGCTGCATCGAATAACTCTTCAAAATACCCTTAAAGTTAATCCTACAATCTACATAATGAAGCAAACCAATAAACTAATGGCTATATATATCTACTAGGGAGCAATATGGAGTGTAAATTTATTTTACATATTTAGTTTTTTTAATAATTTCTTTGTACCGGACATTGTATTGATATGATCCTGAATCGGAAATACTTGGTCTCTCTTCTCTCTCTTCTCTCTATCTCTATCTCCCTCTGACATAATCATTCCCAACCAGCAATTGCCTGGATGGGGTGGGGATCATGGGAGTTGTTGTTTCCAACATCTGAAGGTCCGACAGTTTGACTATCCCGGTCTTAAGTCTAGTTCACTTGGGTGCCATGTTACAAGTTTCACAGATACTTTGTGTGTAACTTACCACTACAGACATTTTCAATGTTTACTTTGTGTTGCTGCAACATCTGATCTATGGATATACAACTGTATAGAAGAGCTTATAGTGCAGCTTAAGAGGACAAACATATCAAGACCAGCATTGAATACCTGGCTTATGGGCTGAGCAGCTAGATTTTTGTTATATTCTCCTTCAGTCAGTCAGGCTAACCCCTTGAATGCTAGATATGTCCAACGTTAGTGACGTATGTAGTATTCAAGGTGTTGATATATTCCCTGACTATTTATGGTTCTCTAAATTTGAGTGAAATAGACCAGTCAGAAAAAAAAATAACATTATCTGCACACTGCATAAGTTAATACTGATTAATTTATTAACCATTTCAGCCAGTTAAGATTTATTAGGGTTTTCTCTTGCATCCAGTATGGAACACAGGAACCATGGGGTTGAGTGCCTCCTCATGGAGGGAAGGACACATTTCAAAAGACAGTCTTATCTTTGGCACTCACGCTTTCTCCAGCTCAACGCTCCTCATGCCTACTAACTCCCAGAATTCATGTGTCCTGCTTGAAGCTGGAAGGGGAAGACACAATCTTAGTTTTGTTTAGTTTTTCTTTATTATTTTACTTCTTAGATATGGGGCTGTATAATGCCCCATTAGGTGGGTTACCATTACTAGGCTTTCCTGAAGTGGGTTGACCAGTTCACGGTTGTTTTGTGGACCCTTGTAGCCCTGTGGAGGCTCTCT
Organism: Rhinophrynus dorsalis; assembly: GCA_037306005.1. NCBI lineage: Eukaryota > Metazoa > Chordata > Amphibia > Anura > Rhinophrynidae > Rhinophrynus > Rhinophrynus dorsalis. Next base: position 91,115,353 of record CM074726.1, on the reverse strand, counting down.
TAGGGCTCTGTTTTCTTCTCTCTAAAAATGGTAACCTGAAGACAGAAGATCGGTGAGTAACCCTTTGGTCTACTTATGTCCCAGTCGCTGCCCCTACATACAGGGGCATTATGAGCCTTGGAAGGCTCTGGTACTCACTTGGGCTCTGCTTATTCCTTGAATGTTACCTGCAGGAGACTTTGGAGTAAGGATGGATGTTTTTTTTTCTGGGGTTAACCCTTTCACTGTCTTTTAGGCGGTTGGGGGCTTTGTGGGTTTTTCACTTCCACTTTTTTATTTTATGTTCCCCCTAGATGTTCCTTGGGATTTTTGGGTCTCTGAGTGACTTGTCATTCATTCTGAATTTACTGTAGCTGCCCCTTTAAGAATGGGAGCCCGCCATCATTGCGCCACTTACTTTTCTTTGGCACATCACTGCAACCTTTTAAGATACAACAGTAAGAGGACTCTTATCTTCTTGTCTCCTCATGTCCTATTATTCGTTCCACTTCCCGAGTGTCCATGGGGATCATGGTGAATCCACAGACTGAGTAATAGGCTTTGCTAGACAACAGCAGAGAAGATTCAGTTTACCAGTATGCCAGTGTTTTGTGTTTACTTAAAGGGATAGTAATAATTAAGTGTTACTTATCCCTATATTAAAGTCCTATTAAAAATAAATGTTTTGCCCTCAGTGTCATCTCTCAAACCTTTATGGTTTGCGAGATGATTTCTTCTAAAGTTGCCCTCTCCCACCCCCTTCCCCGTAGTCAGCGTTCTAGCTGACTGCAGGGAAGCCAGTCATAGGACTTTCAGGTGGCTCTGCAGCAAAGCCAAGATTGCTTTAATAAAAAAGAAAACTTTCACTGAAATGGTCTTCTACGTGTGGTTGGTTTGCAAGCACACGTAGAAGACCGTTTTAATGAAAGATTTTTTTTTTTTTTTTTTTATTAATGCAGTCGCGGCTCTGCTGCAGAGCCGCCTGATGATCTATGACCGGATTTCCCTTCAGTCATCTACAATGATGACTTCGGGGAAGGGGGAGGGAGAGGGTAACTTTAGGAGCGATCATCTCTCAAACCATAAAGGTTTGAGAGATGACACTGGGGGCAATACATTTATTTTTAATAGGACTTTACTATAGGGATTAGTAATACTTAAGTATTACTATCCCTTTAATATTGGGTGGCATTTTGGCAGTGGCCATTTTACTTCTCTTCCTTGTCCTATGCGGAGGCAGGCTATCCTTCTCCTGTTTAAGCCTTAGCTTGCCAGTTAATTTTCTTTCTGGGATTTTAAGGGTGCTGTGTGTTCTGGAGAGAACACCTAGCAGTTGACTAGTGTGGGACACTATATTGGAAGTATGTCAGACTCTAAGGGGCATGGGGGTAAAACCAAGGCAAAGGGCTCAGGAGCTTCTTTTACCTCCCCTCACATATTGCTGCTGGGGCCCTCAAGCCTGATCAAGAGCAGGTCTCTGCCCCTAATGAGGGGACCACTTCTGATGTCTTCAAGAAGCGTAAGAAGACTTCTTCCTTTTTTCCACCTAATGCCACTCTTGACTATATTCTTCTGGATGAGTGGAAGACCCCTGATAAACAGTTGTTTCTCAATAAAAGGTTTTCTAAGCAGTACCCTTTTTTTGGAGATTGCTTTAGCATAGTGGGCCTCACCCCCTACTATGGATCCTCCTATTTCATTGTTGGCTTAAGATTAAAGCTCTCCCACTTGTGGATGCAGTGGGCCTCAAAAATCCAGTGGACAAGAAGCCGGACTCTATCCTCAAGGCCTCCTTTACAGCCACTGGTGCAGCACTAACACATATTTGCCTCTTCCTGGTTTAACAGCTGTTACCATTTGGGGTGAACAGTTGAGTCTGTTCTTGCTGATGTCCCTAAGAAGGATTTGTTGGTTCTTATGGTCACTATCAAGGAGGCCAACAACTACCTTTCTGAGGCTCTTTGACGTAGTCAGGTTGCCCACCAAGACCTCAGCTTTTTCTATTGCTGCGCGTCACACACTGTGTCTCAAGATTTGGACTGCGGACCAATCTTCTAAGAAGTCGCTGGTTTCCTTGCCATTTCAAGGAAAGTACCTGTTTGGATCTGAACTGAAACAGACTATATGTTACGCAACTTTGGTAAGAGCACTTTGTTGCCTCATATTCCCACCAAGTGTCTGTGGCAAGGACGGTACGTGTTTTTTTGTACCCCCCCCTCCAAACTGAGCTGCGGAGCTCGCAAGCCTCTCAATCGATTCAGACTGCAAATCCCAGACAGGCCTGGCAGCCCAAGCAATCTGCTTCAAGGGCTAAATCTGATCAGCACTCTTCTACATAGCTCGCGGAATTCTGGTCTATCGTTCCCTGTAGGGGGGACCATCTCCACCTTGTTTATGAAGACTGGGAGTCCTCAGTCATGAACCAGTGGGTTTTGCGGCTGATGCCTGAAGGGTATTGCATAGATTTCAAATCCCTTCCTCCATATCACTTTTTTTGTCAATGGTGCTGAAAGAGCCAGACAAGGCTAGGCTGTTCCAGGAGGCAGTGGTGGAAAAACAGGTTCTGGTACCAGTACCTCCCCCCGAGCACAGTTCTGGCTTTTATTCTAAACTATTTGTGGTTCCAAAGAAGGGTGGTGGATGTCGCCCTATTCTGGACCTCAGATGTCTCAAGTATGTGGTCACTACGATCTTCAAGATGGAATCTTTGTGGTCTGTCATCACAGCGATGTGCTCAGGGGAGAGTCTGTACTCTAGACTTTCTGGATCAGTACTTATCATGCTCATCACGTCCCGCATTCTTTTCCACCATGGGTGGATTCTGAATATGTTCGTCATCTCCTGTGCCATCCCAGGTTCTGCTATTCCTGGGGATGCGGTTCAACACCTCTCAGGGGAAGGTGATCCTGCCTGTGATGCAAGACGTGTCCCGGGCCCTATAGTGTTCCTCTGCCAAGATCCGGGAGCGTCTTCTGGAAAACTGGAATCAACACTGGATGCTGTCCCTTATTCTTCGGGTCTACACGAGAACTCCAGAGGGACTGTTATCTGGACTTGATCCAGAAATCTGTAACATCTGAATCAACAGATGTGTCTCGTTCCAGAGGCCAGAAGGGACCTCTGGTCATGGCTGCATGGTCAAACCTGGAGTAGGGAAGCTGTTTGTGATGCCAGAGTGGACCTTGATCACCATGGATTCAAGCCTAAGTGTCTGGGGTGCAGTTATGGATCACCTGTGTGTTCAGGGCAGGTGGGCTCAGGAAGAGTTTTCTGTCCAACTTCCTGAAACTCCAGGCTATCCATCTAGCCCTTGTTCATTCAACCCCACTCCTAGCGGGGTACAGTCCAACAATGCCACTACTGTGGAATACATCAGTTGCCAAGGGGCTACTCACAGTGTGGCTGCCCGGACCGAGGTGAGGTGCCTCCTTTGTTGGGCAGAGGCATACGTTCTGGCCGTCTCAGCCGTTCACATTTCAGGGGTAGAAAATGTTCATGTGGACTTTCTCAAGATGTATATAGGGGAGAGTGGAAACTGAGCAACTGAGGTGTGCCTATGAATAGATTTCATGGCAACCAGGGAAAACAGGCAGGTACCGGCCTTCTGCTCCCGGATTGGGGATCTGGCCTTTGCCACGGATGCTATGTCGATTTGGTGGAACTTCCACCTAGCTTATATTTCTTCCAATTCCTCTCATACCACAGGTACTCAGGAAAGTCAGAATAGATGGGACTGTCATTCTGATCGCTCCTTACTAGCCCAAGAGGCCGGATCTCTTACTCCAGGGTCACCTTTGGTATGAGGATGTAGAGAAAATGGTTTTGACAGCATGGCTATTGAAGCCAACATCCTGAGGTGGAGAGGTTTCTCCACTCCGGTAATTTCCACCATGATTAAGTCCAAGAATATTGTCTCCTCCAAGGCATACCATAGGATATGATCTATCTTTCATAAGTGGTAAGTGGACAAGTCTGTGTGCTCACAGGTTTTTGACCTTCCCTTGGTATTCTTTCCTCTAAGAGTGAACAAAGGACTGAGTTTGAACTCCCTTAAGGTTCATATCTTGGCACTAGCCTTATTGCCATTATTCCAGATGGCAAGGTTTTTCTTCAAGGGGCAGCTCATGCTTTCCCTTCCTTCAAGGCTCCCACTCCTCTGTGGAAGCTTAACTTTGTTCTTGGTGTTTTGCAGAGACCTCCTTTTGAGCCTCTTGCTTCAATCTCCTTGCATCAATTGACACTCAAGATGCTTTTTCTCTTGACAGTGGTTTCAGTGAGGTAAGCTGCTGAGTTACAAGCTCCATCTTGTAAACCTACATTCCTGGAGTTTCATCAGGATACGGCGGTACTTCGTACCTCTCAGGAGTTTTTCCCAAGGTGGCCTTTGAGTGTCACATAAGGAGATTGTTCTACCTTTTTTGTCTTGCCCAAAAGTCTGATCAGGAGAGTGATCTCCATTTGTTGGATGTGGTGCGTTTTAAGTTTTGTAAGCATCCTACTGGGTGTTATCACAAGGCTAACTCTGTCATCTCTGAGGGTCCTAGAGCAAGTTGGGTTCTTCCAAGGTCATTATTGCAGCCTGGATCAAGGCTACAATTTGCCAGGCGTATGAAGTACAGAAGAAACCTGTTCCCTTTTAAGGACATGGTGCACTCCACCAGGTTTGCGGGGTACCTCTTGGGCTTACAAGAATCGGGCTTCAGCTGAATAGGTCTGCAAAGCAGCGACATGGTCCTTCTTGCACACCTTTACCAAACACTGTCATGTCATTCTTCTGGCTTTGGCCAGAAGGTCCTGCAGGCGGCTCTGCCAGTCTTGAGGGCCAGCACACCTTGTTCTGCTATGTTTGTGTTCAGTAGTTTGAGCCCTGTTGGCTCTTGTTCTTGTGTGCTGTGTACATTTAGTGTCCACTGAATCTTACTGCTCTGTTTTTTTCAAATACTGGATAGTCCTAGGGAACGTCAGTATCATGGGGACATGCATGAGGTCTTTTTTCCTGCCTTTGGGAGCTTAGTATTGGTGTATCCCCAGGGTATCTGTATTCCATATTTGACGTAAGAGAAAATAAGATTTTAGTGATCGTACCTGTTAAATCCTTTCTCTGTAGTCCATGTGCAACAAAAGTTATGTTCAAGGCATCCACACAATTTATTGTGCAGTACTGTAAATCAACTACTGTCACCTAGTATCATTTAGGGGAAGGAGAATCTACAAAGTGTGGCTGTTTTGGAAAATTGCACTACCTATCTCTCTCTAAACATCAGTGTTTTCTGTCTGGTATCTCTGGTTTAATTTCTATGAAACAATCAGTTTAAAATCTTCTGTCCTCTCTATCTATTTTTATTCTGAAATAGTTTACCTTCTGTTATTCCCTTTAATCAGTGGGTCATTTGCCCACTCGCTCATCATAATTTATTCATCTGCCTTTTTCTTTTCCTCATTGATTTCTTCCTACTGTCTCTTCCTTAACCTCTTCAACCTCCTTTCATTATTCCTATTACGCTTTATATTTTATCTCTTACTTAGTGATAGTAATACTTAAGTATTACTAATCCCTATAGTAAAGCCCTAGTAAAAGAAAAAAAAAAAAACATATTGCCCCCAGTGTCATCTCTCAAGCCTTTATGGTTTGAGAGATAATCGCTCCTAAAGTTGCCCTCCCCCTTCCCCAAAGTCAGCTTTGTAGCTGACTGAAGGGAAATCCGGTCATAGATCATCAGGCGGCTCTGCAGCAGAGCTGCGATCGCGTTAACTAAAAAAAAAAAAAACTTTCACTAAAACGGTCTTATACGAAGACCATTTCAGTGAAAGTTTTTTTTTTTTACTATAGGGATTAGTAATACTTAAGTATTACTATCCCTTTAAATAGTAATTATGTTGAGTTGTTTGTATTCCTCAAACATGTTTTGACTGTCTTATTGTACACAATACTTGTTAGTCTCCTTGTCAAGCTCTGTTACCACAGCTAGCAGTCACCAGGAGCTATCTTCTTATATATCTTTGTACTACTAACTAATTTAAAGTTGAATAAAACATAAAAAGGGAGGAGCAGAACTAAGTAACATTGGTCTCTAGATCAGTATAGGCTGCCAAATGGATGTTATCATTAGAATTGTTAAGATGTGCTGATAACTTTTCCATGGCAAAGATTATCTGGATATATTGAAGGACATTTGGTTCACAGAGTTTTTTTTTCGGAGGGGGGGGGGGGGTTCCAGCTGGAGGCAACCAGGTTCCTGACTGCAGGTCAGTGTGGGTGAACAACTTCATCAGTTGCTTGGATAGAGCTCCTGGGTGTAGTCATAGGACCAGCACCTACTGGTAGAGGTCAATGTGGATTTTGGTGATAGAGAAAACCAGATCAACAACAGTCTTGTAAATGTCCTAAGCCACCAAGCATATTAAATATACCTTCATGTTCTCTGCAACCTTTAAAATAGAGAGGTGTTGGGCAATTTTTATTGAACTGGTTCGGAATCAGGTATCATCTATGGGGTATATTGTAGGCTCTTTATGGGTATAACAGATGGAACTTTGGGCTGTGTTGATGTAAATTTTAGTCCATTGTTCAGTGAAGAGCCCTTCACCAGGTCTGAACTCCCAGTCTAGCCTGTTTGTTTTTGACATTCATGGTGAAATCCATGAATCTTTAGGCATATCCTGGAAAAGCAGGTAAAGTCTGTCAATTGTATAGTCGGTATGTAGGACTGAATTAAGTTAAAATTGTCTAGAATGGTCTTGCTAGGAGGAAGATCCAGCTTGCTTACCACTTTCAAGGCAGCCCCCCCCCCCCCCCCGAAAAAACAAAAAGATAAAACATGAGTAAAGTGAATACCAGTTACAACCGTTACTGCCTAGGGTAAAGGAGGGATTACTAAGGACAGGTGTGATTCTTTAAATATGATGAGTGTGCTTGATGGTGCCAAGGAGTCTTAACACAAACCCCCCTGTGGGTCACTAGAGGAAAAGCATTTATCACCTTGGCAGATACAAGGGGATAGGAAATCTATGCTAGTTGAATGTGTATTCCTTGCCCCCATACAGCAGGTTATGTAAAATGTATATTGTAAATGGTAGTTGTTACAGCAGATCATGGAGAGGTGGGTAGAAAGGAAAGCCTGAGAGAGACTGAATGAGGAGGAGAAAAGAGATGAGGATGTAGGAGCGGTGGTAAGACCTGTCTAGGATGGAGATTCCTCTGGATCCAGTTTGGAGTTTGTCCCATGTGCTTGTTAAGGCAGGGGAAGTTGGGAGGGGCCAGTGTTCACCAGAAGAGTTAGGGTGAGTGGGCACTGAAGTGGCCAGGTCTCTTCCATTTGTATACTGTAGGCCAAGCAGCCCTGATGTTCTAATGAAAAGGTCGGGGCTGTAAAGCTAAGCTTTGGTGGCTACAGCCTAAGAATAAGAAAAGTGTACTGTGAATGATCTCTTGGGATGCCTTCTCCAAACCCTCTGTCAGCACTGCAGTGTAGAACGAAGCTTTATGAAAGTCAAAACCTGGGTACTATGCTGTGGGCTGTGTGCTTCACTCCTGCCTCTATAAGGACAGTGTTCAAACTTCAGGGCCAACCTAAAATGGACTGGGAGTATTAAGAGTAACGCCTGCCAATCTATACAACTTTGCCAGTACACCACAGAGAGAATAGCAGACATGTGTAGGTCTGATATTAGACCCTTGTTTATTTGTTGTTTGTGTGCTTTAACCCCACTAATAAATGCAATTTATTATCTTTTTGTTAGGCAGAATAATCATATCTCATGTGCATAACCCTGAGTCTACTAATCACTAATGGTACCTGCTAAAGCTTCTCTGTCTCACCCCTTTCCTGAGCTACTGCCAGAACTGCTTCAAGCAGACCTAATGTTCTGGGTTGGTGGTTTTTGTGTCAGGGTTAGCTCTTTTCTTAGTGGGAGTTATCAGAGGTTGGGGCTTCTGGACTGCAGGTGTGGTAACCCCCTATCCTGTTGCAACCCCATTCCAAGTAATCTACTGATGGGAACAAGGGGTAACATACCCTGTTTATGAGGACAAAAGAATGCTAAGATTATTATAGAAGAACAAGGATTACCCCTTTTTGACAGACAGTATCAGACATCCTCAGTCCACTGAATAGGTTCTAGTGGTTCCTGTTATATAGATAAATAGCATATCGTGTCACATGACATTTGGATAAGAATAAGTTACAGTTGGCATTAATATTAAAGCATGTAATTCCCCTGAATTACACCCTCATGTTGTTCAATAAGTCAGAGAAGGCTGCCAGGAAGGTTAGTGTCAGATCCCTTAAATCCTGCCAAGACAAACTCTTGGATATCAAAGGGCCCCTTGCAAAAATTAATCATCTGTCCAAGGAGGTTGCATGTAATAAAACCCAGTAGATGGTTCTATTCTCAGAGAATAGATCCAAAATGCTATTTGTCTACTTGACAGCTCCAACATGACACTGGACACAGACAGAGATCTACACTGCTGAAAAAAAAATAGATCATAAACCCTCTCAAGTAGCTTTGTTAAAAGCAGGTCCTGAAGTGGAAGGCAATGTATTTGGAGATTCCTTTATTAAAGATTTGGGAAAATTCATTACTGCTTTAGATAAAGCTCAGGCTGCCATGAAAAAAATAAATAAAAATACATGATCAAATCCAATATGGAAGGCAGGTACCATGCGTTGGAGACTCCCTCCTCCAGTTCAACTCCTCTGCCCACTAACTCCTTGAATTCATGTGTCCTGTTAGGAAATGGAAGCAGCAAGGCACATCCTCTTAGTTTTTCCTTTTATTATTAGATATGGGGCTGTATAATCCCCCATTAGGTGTTTTGCCATCACTGGGCTTCCCTGCAGTGGATTTGGCAGGTGATCTGTGGAGGGTATCTTGCAGCCAAGTTTTCCCTTGGTTGAATTGGTCTTCTGTTTGTGGGTAGTCATACAGTCTATCTTTTTGGTGTGACTTGTCCCTCTTTATACATAGATATGCTTTGCTGAACCATGACTGCACCCAGGACATTAGTGCCTTCATAAAGAGTACCTTTACTTCTAGCTAGTGTACCCACGCCTTTCTTTATTAAGTTTTCCATCGCGGCAAGGTCTCTCAAGGCTCTGGCTTCTCTCTAAGATGGTAACCTGAAGGCAGAATACTGGTGAGTAACCTTTTGCATGCCTTTATCCACTTTATGTCCCAAACTGCGTTGCTTCTCCATACAGGGGCTGGTATGAGCCTGGACAGGCTCTGACACTCATTTAGGATATCTTTATTATTTCTGAGTTTATCTTTGAGGGCTTTGGAGCGAGGATGGCTGCCTTTATATACTGAGTCAACACTTTCTTTACCTTCCTTTCCCAAAAGAGAAGGCTACATTGCTCAGAATGACCATTTTGTGGGCTTTCTTCTGATTGCCTGACAGTTTTGTAGTGACCATTTTACTTCTCTTGTGATTAACCAATGCAGAGGTTGACTCTCCTTGCTCTTGATCTCCAGATAAACCCTTCGCTTGCCAGATAAGTATTTCTGGGCTAATAAGGGTGATAATTCTAGGCACATTCTGTAGTATTTTTACTAGGATTGGGACATTCTTAGTGGGAAGTATGTCGGGCACTAAAGGACATGGGGACTACGCTGAACGTCCCTCACTTGTTTTTGTTTGTTTTTTTTTTGCCACACAGGGCTACCTAGAGTGTGTTCAGGGTATGTATACCCCTCTTCTGCTGTGGCCCCCCCTCTACTCCACCAGGGTCCTCCAGCGCCAGCATGGGCCACGATATTACTGTCTTCTGTGGCCTAAATCCCTTCATCTGTCCAAGGGGTATTACATTCATGGAAGCATATTCCTACCTTTTAAGCAGATTGCCCCCATTTGTAGGGGTCATGTGCAGGGTATTGTGGTTTACTCTGAGGAGGAATTGTCCTGGGAAGAGGAGGATGATGATGGGGGGCATGAAGACATGTATTCTTCCTATTCTTATGAGGCTGAACTGCTGCCCTCTGTTGAGGGGCTCATTAGGGCAGTCTTGGAGAACCTTCAAGTGTGTGATGTCCCTGATGTGGGATCTCCTTCTCTGGCTATTTTTCAGAGGCGTAAGAGGTCTTCTCTCATTTCTCTCTTCTCTCATCTCACCAACATACTACGCTTAGAGAGACTTCTTTGCGCTGCTCTTTTTTCTTTTTTCTTCTCTCATTTTTCTTCCCAATAAAACTTTTGATCAATTCCCTATGGATGAGTGGAAAAACATCTGATAACCTTTTCATCAATAAGAGCTTTTCTAAGCTATACGCTTTTCGGCTGAGGCTTTGGCATAGTTGGCTTCTCCACCCACTGTGGACCCACCCCTCCCCCCCCCCCATATACATTGTGGCTGGCGCATGCCAGACAAGCCTGGCAGTCCAGGCACTCAGTTACAAAGGCTAAGTTTGATAAGCACTGTACGGCATGACTAGTGGAATCCTGATCCATTGTTGCCTGTAGGGGATTGTCTCCTACAGGCGGAACAGGCAAGAGGAGTTCAGACGAAAAACTGTGGTGCAAATTTCAATGCATTTTGAAAGCATTGTTCAAGTAAAAGCACATCTAAACCAGTGGCTGATTGTATAGATGCCATAGTGGCAAGAGTTATATTGTAAGGGGCCATTACCTTACTGTTTACATTGTAGCACTGATATATTGGATAAATATGCGTATTCTGCTCCACATTAGTCTGTTATGTCAAAATAAAACCGTGCTGAAGACAAAGGGGAATGTTCAAACTCCAATTGGTTGTATTAACAACCTTATAGATGAAGAAGCAGGTAAACGGTAAGCTAATGTAATGATCTCAAGAAAATGGTAATAGAGGCCCACATATATAGACAATAAAGTAGTTTTTGATACAATAAGGGGTACAGAGGCAGAGCTTGTGAACAAAGAATGGTAGAATACAACAATATTTTCAGTATCAACTGGAAGTCTTTGTAGTCCCAGAAGTATAAATAGATTTCCAGGTGATTTTTTTTTTTTTTTTATCGGTCACTATATATTCCGTTAGGGCCTATATTAGTTTCTTATGCAGCTTGTCTTATTCAGCAACGTAGCTTATGATGCAAAGTAGCGAAAAAAAGTGGGGAAGGGGTAGACAACGTAAAAAGCGATCTAAGCATAGTAGTGAATTTATAATACATATATTATAAAATGAAAAATCATAAAGAGCATACAAAGAAAACTTGTAAATGATAATAGTATAAAACAATATCTAAAAGCGTATATCAGTGTGTGTATATATATATCTATCTATCTATCATATCCTATATAATTCCCTAGGATGTTTGTCATGATGCAGTCATGTGCAGTAGAGACTGCCCACATTCGGGCAGTCTCTTCTGTGCATGATTACATCTCGTGACTGAGGATACGCAAGACTGCATCATGTGTAGCAGTGTGGTAGTGGCCTTGTACCCCTCTGTCACTCAAAGGGTTAACATCACCCGGACCTTAGCCCGTGTGCACGGACTTTTACACTAATATACATACACACACACACCAACACACACACACACCAACACACACACACCAACACACACACACACACACACACACACACACACACACACACACACACACCAAGAGTTAAAACAACAATTACCTAAATAGGTATAGGTTATATTGTAGCACGGGGATGCAGCTTCCATGTCTGCAAGTCTTGAAAGTATTGGATTTGGAGAAAGGGTTGGGTGGATAATGAATCTGACTATTGTGGAAATAAATGACACTAAGGACAGTATTGAATGACTCTCAATATGGAGTTATATGAAAAAAGGGTGGCCCCTTACAGTCATGCAATCAAATATAGACCGTTCCCATCGGAGTTGGTGGCCCCTTACTTGGTATTCCTGGCAAGTCTCAATGAGGTTATGAGAATCCTTGTCCGAATCGGGTGCTTCTCCACAACTATGTTGGCTCTCTACTTGATCACTGTTTCTTCTTTTCCCAAAATCAAGTATGACGTAATGTTCACACAGAAGTGTTCCCAGCTCCACTTCTCCTCCACATGTCACTTCTACATGAATGTTTGTCCATTCCCAGATGGTATCTTTTAGTCTTTCAATAAATTAATTGAACAGCAAGAAATTCAAATCATGTTGCACAAAGTTCTCATATCTTTAAGCACATATTGTGGATTTGATATCGGCCTAATTTGAGATAACTGTTCCTGCCTCTTATGTGTCCCTCAACAGACTTGACGCTCTGTAGGGTTTTGAGGTGTACAGATTCGGTTCCCCCTTACCATCAATGCAAGGAGAAGCTACTCTGGTAGTTGAAGCAAATGGAAATAGGGAAAGGCAAGATGATACTCAGCATGTCTCCAGACACTAAGAGTCCAATGTCAGGCACCTAGGCTATGGGGGTCATTGTGGGAATCGCAGTACAGGAGTAAATTGTCTCTAGAGTAGTGGTTCTCAACCCGTGCCCTTTGTAGCTACTAACAGGCTAGGATTTGAGAATTTCCTTTTAAGAGCACAGGTGAGTTAATCAATATGATTGAGCCTCTGATTAACACACTTGTCTTCTAGCAGGGAAATTCCTAAGTCCTGGCCGGTTAGTGGCCACTGAGGGTACGGGTTGAGAACCTCTGCTCTAGAGAGGAAGAGGACCTTCATATTATTTAGTTAGAATTATTACCTGGTTCTTTCACTCTAAAATGTCTTGTAAAAGGTAGTAAAAAAGTAACTTGATGAGGTACGTCAATCCTCTGAGTCACAAGATCCAAACTTTTTGCCAGTATACCTAAATATTTTTGGCATGTCTGCTTAGACAAAAACAACATATTCGGTGGATACTTACCAACACTGAAGCCGATTGGCACGACCCCCTTAGATTTTAGGGTAGATAAGATTTTCAAACAAATTCTCAAAATTGGGGTCCAACGGAAACAGATCCCTTTACCTCATTGCTGACCAATTATCCAAGTTCTTTACCTGGAGACCAGACCAAGAAGCCCAAGCTATGTTCCCTTATCTCCACTTTCCTCTATTAGCTATGATTCCTATGGTTATTCTGCAGGTCAGGAAACAGCTACAATCATTCTAGTCTCTTAATACTGAATCTACTACATCTCATAGTGAGTGATTTCAGGGGTCCCAGGTTTATCAACGGACTTTCAGAATTAGGTCAATACAAGTCTGCCATTTTGGCTGTCCACGCACACTTGGATGGGATACCTACTAAAAAACATTCAAAGGCCTACTCTATTTAACTCTCTGGTAAATGAATGTTACAACTTTTTGAGTAATGACCATAAAATTATTTCCTTAAAGCAACTGTCCACTATACTGAACAAGCTGTTATGTTTGATACCTCTCACCTGCTTCTCAGATGTTAGGGTCTTGTACATAATAGGCAAATGTTTTGTCCCAGATCTTCATCCAAATCTGTTGTTTACCCATAGTTTTCTCATAACCTATGCCTGCGTCTTTCATTGCATGAAGTCTTACAAAACCGCAATGTCCTTTGCTAGATGCACTAGTAATCATAATTTATTTTAAACCTTATCTTCTCTTTTCCTCTCCGACTTCAGCTCATTGGGTTAGTTGGGTGATGCAGTGTGCAGGCATTAACGTCTCACGTTTTGAGGCTCACTCTTCTAGTGAAGCCATGGCATATTAGGCTCTCTTATAAGGGGGTTTGTTTAGAGGATATCCTCAAGATGGCATATAGGTCTAGGTAATTTACTTTTAAGATATTTGATTTTAAAACCATTCATCATATCTGATTATTTCAATGCTCATCTTTAAAGTAGCATAATATGAAGCCTCCATTCTTGTGATACAATTAAGATTTTTCTCACTGTGTAAAGGAAAGGTGATTATCCCACCCTTTCCTCTCCTGCATTTTTTTGTCTTCACAGTTTGATGTCCATTTCCAAACACTGAGGAAGATTCACTAAAATGTGATAAAGAGATAACGTGGAGGTAACTTCTCTAGTGATATCACTTCTCCAATTCCCATGTTATTCTATGGAGCCTATTCACAAAGATCTCCATAAACTGGGAACCAACTAAGGAATTGTAGAAGTGATCTCACTGGAGACATCATCACCTCTTTATCACACTTAGTGCATAACCCCTCCCCCCCAGAGCAGTCAATTTATGGAGAATGCAAACTGAAGAGATATACACACAAACACACACTGGCAGTTATCCTGTTTAATGGGTTTGGTAGTCCCTGACTGGGTGAACAGAGAAAACTTATGGCTAACAAGTTTTTTTTTATGTATTTGTTTTTAATTTTGCTGCTGAGATTCAGTAAAGAGAGATTTTAGTTTAATCACCTCTGTTTAATAAAATGCTGACTTTCCTTCACAAAGTTAGAAAAGACGAATTATTACTGAGCCAATTTGACAGTATCACCTCTGTTTTGTCATAACGACACACAAACATTCTGTATGTGGTATTTTAGCAATAGTATAAAGTGGAAATTAACAGTAAAATTATATGACACAATTACATTTTAATCTTTTTTCTTTTATAGATGGGTTCTTACATATAAAGGAAAAGTGAAGCAATTTTGGGGCAAGCCAACTGCACCACAGAGGACAAACAATACATTTAAAGAGGTGTTTAACCCCTTGCCTTTGTCCCACAGGATTGATCCAGTTGCCTTGATCCAGGGAGATAAACAGACTTTTGAAATCATTTTTTTTAAATGACTTCAATTGTGTTTTTTTGCCTACGTGCCTTTTTATCCGCTTCATACATCATGTTATGCCCACAGAGCCTTAGGGACAGATGTTCAAAAAGTCGTCATAATTAAAAAAAACTGTTGGATCATGAATTGGTCATAAAAGAAGGACAATATTTTCAGACGTAAATCAGTCATGTTAGAAAATGTCATAAAGACTTAAATGACTAAGATCTTTATGAATATTCCCGTTAACCCTTTGCGTGCCAGAGGGGTACACGTCTGATTTTGTGTTTGAAACAAAGTCTTCAAGAAAAAGGCATTTATCTTTAAAACAAATTTTCAAACTTTTTTTTTTTTTTTTTTTTTACAGAGTAACCAAAGTGCAATGCGTTGCATGCCCCTCTGGCACTCAATGTGTCCTGTTAACAGTACTTTTATTTGTCTTCTAGTTTAGACCATTTTTATATTGTCAGAAAAAAAAGAAAAAAAAAAAGAGGATTTTAGTCTTACCTGTTAAATCCTTTTCTCTTAGTCCATACAGGTTACTGGTAACTCTGGGAGGCGATCCACCCCTTAGTAGGCATGAACAATTCTGAGAAGTGACTGCTGGGTGAAGCCTAGCTCCTCTCCTTAGCTTGCAGCTAGCCAATCCCCAACCAGTAAGATTTGCAGACTAACTATTGACTAGGAAGTAAGAAGGTAAAGGAAGACTCCTGTGAGCATGAACCCTAAAGGTCCCCCACGTTCTGCTGCAGGAGCACCAAGCATGGTCCCTTGACAGGGTGGGAGACCAGTAAACTGTATGGACTAAGAGAAAAGGATTTAACAGGTAAGACTAAAATCTATTGTCTCTGTCGTCCAATACAGGTTACTGGTAACTATGGGATGTCCAACCATTAAGTTCCCCAGGGCGGGAAGAAAGGCAAGGACCAGGCGTAGGCCCCCCAAAGTCACCAGAGCACCAGTGAACCTACAGATCATGAATAGCTCAACACTAACAGTAAAGTGTCAACAGACACTGAACAGAGGTAAAAACAAACCCCATAACTGTTGCACAGCACACAAACTAGAGCTAACAGGGATCAAAAGTGAAAGAGTACTGAGAAACTAAGGAGATCCTAGACAGTCAAGGCTGCCTCCAGGATCTTCCTCCCAAAACTGGCATCAGCCGATGCCAGCACATTCACACGATAGTGTTTAGAAAAGGTGTGCATAGATGACAAAGTGGCTGCCTTGCACAACTGATCAGCTGAGGCCTAGTTCTTGTAGGACCAAGAAGCCCCAACAGACCTCGTAGAATGAGCCGTGACCCTGAAGGGAACCGGCTTCTTCCGAAGTTCGTAAGCCTTATGAATCGTGGACTTGATCCAAGAAGCAATGGTTACCTTGGAAGCAGGCTTCCCTGCCCTAGAACCCTCGGGAATTACTAACAGAGACAGACTGCCTCAAGACTCAGCGCGCTGCATATAGAACTTGAGACAACACACAACATATAAAGATCCCTTTCTTTGTCAGAAGTAGGGTCAGGACAGAAGGAAGGAACCTGATTGATGTAGAACTCGGACACAACCTTTGGGAGAAACTCTTGGGAGGTGCGAAGAATCACCTTGTCCTTGTGGAAAACGAGAAAGGACTCCCAAGACCAGGTTAAGATCTCACTGAGGAGCAGGGGACAGGTGTGAGCAACACCCTGGCAGAAAACCTTGACATCAGGAATGATAGCAAGACACCTCTGAAAAAGGACAGAGAGAGCAGAAGTCTGAACATTGAGAGAACTCAGACTGAGACCCTTATCCACACCATCCTGTAGGAAGGAATGAACCATAGGAAGGTCAAAATCCTGAGACATGTCCCTGGCAGCACACCAAGCTAAGAAGGTAGGCCTTAGATGAAACAGGCTTGCAGGCACTAAGCATAATAGCCAAGACCGCAGAAGAAAATACTTTCTTCTTCTTCAAAATTGAGGATTCAATCTCCAAGCTAGATGATGAACATCTTCTTTCCAGAGGTAACCCTGGAGAAGAACATCTGGACGGGGAGGAAGTAGAAAAGGTTCTGCCACAGACAGGTCCAGAAGCTCCTGAAACCAAGCTTGTCGTGGCCAGTAGGGAGCAATCAGAATGACTGGGCAGCGCTCCAGTCGCAGCTTCCAAAGAACTCTGGTCAACAGAGGAACAGGAGGGAAGATGTAAGCCAGAGGAAACGTCCACGGGATCGATAAGGCTTCCACTGCCAGAGCCATGGGATCCTCCCAGCGAGAGCAGAAGGTTGGAACCTTTCTGTTTTGTGTCTGGTTGCCATCAGGTCGATGCATGGTAGACTCCACTGCTGGATGATGAGGTTAAACACCTCTGGATGCAGCTCCCACTCCCCGCTGTCCACTGTGTACCGACTGAGGAAGTCTGCCAAAACGTTGTCTACTCCAGGAATATGAACTGCGGAAATAGCAGGGACATGCTCCTCTGCCCATGATAAAATAGCCTTGACCTCTAACCAAGCTGCGAGACTTCTTGTGCCGCCCTGCTTGTTGATGTAGGCTACCACTTTGGCATTGTGCGACTGCACCCTTACCGGGCAAACCTGTAGTGGTCGTGTCCAGTGATGTTGGGCATGAAATATCGCCTGAAGCTCCAATACATTGATGGGAAGGAGAGATTCTTCCAGAAACCACTTGCCCTGAACACTCAAGTGCCCCAGCACCGCTCCCCATCCAGAGAGGCTAGCATCCGTCATCATCATGATCCAAAAGGGGACCAGAAAGGGTCTGCTTTTCAGGAGATTTTTCAGGTTGAGCCACCATGAGAGACTTTGCTCTACTTGAAGAGGGAGAGACAGGGGTCTTTCCAGTAGATCTGGATGGCCCTTGTCAGCCATAATCAAAAACCTCTGAAGTTCCCTGGTGTGAGCCATGGCAAACAGAACTGGTTCTATGGTATGGTGGAAATGAACTTCCCCACCAAGGAGGACAGCTTCTTGGCTAGAACCAGATCCTGAGACCGGATAGCTTGGACCTTCAGTGCAGTCTGATGAGCCATTTTGTCAGAAACACCATCCCCCTCTGAGTGTCGAAGAGGAGGCCCAGAAAGACCATCTTCTGAGAAGGAACAAAGTCTGACTTATCCAAGGTAATGATCCACCCATGATGGGAGAGAGCATGAATACAGTCCTGCACCTGCTGGTGAAGGAGATCCAGAGATGAGGCGTTCAGGAGGAGGTCGTCCATATATGGAGTCACTCTGATGCCATTCTGATGTAGGAAAGAGATCAAGGCTCCCAGGACTCTGTTGAAGACTTGAGAAGCCATGGTCAGGCCAAAGGGGAGGGCAGAGAACTGGAAGTGCCCTCTGTCACAGGCAAAATGGAGATACTGCCGATTCTCTGGATGAAAGGTGATGTGCAGCTATGCATCTTGATGGTCCAGAGAGGCCAGAAATTCCCCAGGAGACATGGCTGCTATCACTGTGCTCAGAGACTCCTGGCGGTACTGGGACCTGACCACAAAGGAGTTGAGGTCCTTCAGATCCAAAATAGGATGACAACCCCCATCCTTTTTGGAAACCAGAAAGAGGTTGGAGTAGAGTCCCAAGCCCCTCTCCTGAGGGGGAACTGGCTCCAGGACCGCCTTGTCCAGAAGGGCTTGGATAGCTTCTTTGAAAAGGCGTCTCTCTTCTGCTCCCAAGGGAGAATGAGAAACAGATGTCCTTGGAGGAGGAAGGGAGGTGAAGGGAATCCTGTATCCCGAGGCCACCACCTGTAAAACCCAAGGGTCCACCACAGAGGCCTGCCAAGCTGAGAGGTAGTGGCGTGGGTGGCCACCTACCTGCGGATGGGGACCCCGGGTTCTGCGAGTCATGCAGGAGGAGGTTTGGAAGCCTTGGCTCTCCATTGCTGCTTAGGTTTGGATGAGGAGCGCGGAGCCTGAGGGACCGTCTTGGTTGCTTGGCGCGAGTCCTTTTAACAGGTGCCTTCTTCCTTAGGACCACTGGCAGGTGAGAACGTTTCCCTCTGGTGGCCTCATTGATGAGATCCTTAAGTTCAGGCCTGAACAGGGAAGATTCCTGAAAAGGCAAAGACAGGAGAGCCTTCTTAGAGGCCGTATCAGCTGACCAGATCTTAAGCCAAAGTGCCCGTCTGGCCACCACAGACATGGTAGATGCCCTGGCTACCATACGTACAGCGTCAAACAAGGCAGCAGAGACATAATGCTGAACCTCAGCAATGTTGGTGAGAAGACGCAACATGTCAGAAGTAGTGGCCCCCTGACGGACAGCAGAATTGAGCTGTTCAGTCCAAACAGCCACAGCCCTATTTACCAATGCAGCACAAAGGTAGGGCAAAGGGCAGAGCCCGCAGTTGCAAAAAATAGCCTTGAGAAAAGTCTCAAGCTTCTTCTCAGTCCAGTCTTCAAGAGCAAAAGCGTCAGCCACTAGCAAGGCAGTTGATTTAGAAAGCCTGGCGACTGGGACATCCACTTACGGGGATGAACCCACAGAGTAAAGGCAGTTTCAGAAAACTGATAAAGTTTAGTAAACTTTTTAGACATAGACGGTTTCTTGTCTGGAAATTTTCACTCCTCTGACAAAGCGGTCAAGGGTGGGATTAGGTGGAAAGCAGGCATGGGGCCCAACAGGCTCCTGGAAAACCTCATAGGGGTCAGAAGACGCCTCCTGCACCAAGGGAATGTTCAGGGTGGACAACACAGCCCTGATCAGGCCCTCAGCTGAAGAAATGGGGTCTGCCTCGAAGGGGTCCCCAAAAAACTGAGATGAAGGAACAGCTGAACAGTCATCATCATCAGAGGAACAAGGTACACCTGGCATTTTAGGCAGGGAAGATCTGATGAGGCGGGGGTCTGCAACGAAGTGAAGACCCCCTGTAAAGTGGATGGAAGCAGTTGTAAGGTAGGCCGGAGGTCCCTGGCAGTAGCCTTAAACTCTTGCATCCATATTGGCTCTAGTTCATGGCTGGAGGCCCCAGCAGGGGATTCAGGGGCAGCAGCGCATGCTGGGCAAACATGACCTGAGTATTCTCTAGGTAACCCTGATTGACATGAGGAGCAACGAGGGACACAGACACCCCACTATCCTTAGTCTTAGGTTCAGCCCCAAGGTCTAATGGAGTAGACATTCTCACAGAGTCAAAATGGTCAAAGTATCAAAACACCCACAATAAAGCATGTATGATAATAAATGCACCCCAGAAACACTAAATTAAGACTTATCTGGTAGGCAAAGGGTTAAGCTGCAGAGGAGAGAAGGAGAGTCCAAGCCCTGCGTAGGATACTCGATCTGCGAATACACAAAACGGCTGCAGCGACGGGAGCCAATCAGAAATGAGTGCGCGAATCGAGTTCTCATGGGAAACATAGTTTTGCTAACTGAGTACCCCAGTGTCTGAAGCACCAAACATCCTCAGAACATTGACTGGATGACAGAGCAAGGGAAAACCAACAAAACGAGCCTTCTCTGACCATGCTACGTGGAGCGGTTGAAGAGGTATGCCCCAAACTGTAAAGTCCCATAGAAGTGAATGGAGCAATGGCTTCTATGCACTAAACGCGCGCCTTAAAAGGCACTGAAAAAAGTTAACCCTTTGAGTGCCAGTGTGGTACGGAATGCATTGCAAAGCAATGCATTCCATACTACTCTGGCACTCAAAGGGTTAACTAGGTGAATACCAACACAAAAGCCACTCTAAATAAAACATTAGGCCCAAAAAACACTGGTCCCCTGTAGGGAAAGTGTCCAAAACGTGCTAACCAGCAACAGAAGGATTAATTTACCACAGAAACTTGCTCCAAACACCTCGCAGACATACAGAATAAACCTAATGAGTGCAGGAGTATGTAATAGGAACTCCAATAGAGACCCCTGTGCGGAGGGGAAGTGTGGGACATGTGGACCTCAGCACTCAAAGATGCTCACCTTTTTCAGCAGGTCTTATGTCTTCAGATTACCATATATCAAGAAGAAGCCTCAGTGGACAACTCCTGGGGAAAGAACTTTGAGCCAAGATTTCCCTCCAGGGCTTAGGTCCACAAAAGCACCTGGTAAACTGAGCTATCCACATTTGGGTGATGGGAATTGTCAGTGATGGTAATCCGCCTAATGGTGGTATTCCATTTCAAACAGAAAATAATAAAAAGCTAAAACTATAGCAGAACTGTTCTCTTGCTTGTGTCTTGACCAAGGAAAAAATCTTACAGGTTGGGGACTGGCTAGCTGCAAGCTAAGGAGAGGAGGTAGGCTTCACCCAGCAGTCACTTCTCAGAGTTGTTCCTGCATATTAAAGGGGCTGATCGCCTACCCAAAGTTACCAGTAACCTGTATTGGACGACAGAGAAAATGACGTTAATCAGACAAACTGTTTGTTAAAAGAATATTTTTCCTTCTGAAAATACCGTACAATATGACAGATTAAACCATGCCTCTTTTAAGACTGCTTTTGCTGGAGATGGAGGACCTGTATGCAAAAAACTATGGTAACATGTCTGAGAATTGACAGACCATGGCAAAATAACTTTTTTATTCTGATTACAGACAATTTGTTACCCACCACTTTTCGAACATCTTGCCCTTAAAGTTTGTTGTTCCATTCACCTGTGCCAAGCAGAGACACAGTCTATTTTACCATAGAGATTCAGTACTTGTGAGGGTTATGAAGATCTCCAGTGAAAGCTCTGCATTAAAGGAATAGTATTGTTTCAAAATAAATGCAGCTTTAATTATTCTTTATAGTTTTTGGGCCATGTAAAGTGGTATTATCATTCTCTATGATGTGTAGTTCCAGAGTAATTGAATTATAAAAAGTGTCCACCTCCAACACCTTTTACCTAGTGTAAGCCGCCTACCCTCATATGTGGTATCTGGTCACTTGACTGGATAGGTCACAGCAAGGGACAATCTTCTTAAAGTGAGTATAAGGAAGACCCTGCCCCCTTGAAGGAGGAGGGCAGGTTTTTCCTTACGCTAACAGAGGATTGTTCCTTGCTGTGATCCATCCAGATGGTCTTGATGTGCAGCTTTACATGGTAATAGGGACGGGAGGGGGATACTTTATGATTCAATTACTCTGGAACTACACATCATAGAGAATGATAATAATGCTCTAGATGGCCCAAAAACTATAAAGAATAATTGGAGATGCATTTATTTTGAAACATTACTCTCCCTTTAAAGCAGTTGGCATCATTAGTGGTGTTCACACAAGATATCTTTTCCTTGCATAGTTTAGATGAGCTCACTCCTTGGGCACATTTACTGGTAAATTTTAACATGCTGAGCTACATAGTAGAAATACCAACAAAGTTGTGCTATGGTGCTAGATAATGGGAATCAAGCTAAGTCTTGTAACATGAAAAGAAAAGAAAGGTATAGAAAAATCATACAGATGTCCAAAAGAATTTCCCAACAATGTGGATAAAAAAAATTCTGTAATTGATCTACATCAGTGATTCTCAGCTCCAGTCCTCGGGGCACACCAACAGGTCATGTTTTCAAGATACCCCTAATTAATCACAGGTGAATCAATCACAATGACTGAGCCACTAATTACTCAGCTGTGATTAAGAAGGAACAACCTGAAAACCTGCACTGTTGGTGTGCCCCGAGGACTAACATTGAGGAACACTGATCTACATTGTTCATATGTGCCTTCGTGCATGTGTCGTTCTCACAGATGCTTAAAGGGATAGTAATGTTTCATAATAAAAGCAGCTCTAATGAATCATCATAGTATTTGGACTTTGGAGAGTGTTATTTTAACACTGTCTGAGTTATAGTTCAAGAGTAATTCAATGACAAAGTGTTCCCCTTCCCACCCCTTTTACTGATGTAACACTGTTCAGCCAGATCAGAAGGGAGGTACCCAGGTAGACTGCAGAGAGAGACAATTTTCAATTAAGATAAGGGGAAAAAAAAACTGAAAAACTTGTCAAGGGGGCAGGGATTTCATTGTTCTCACAGGAAGAAGATTGTCCCCTTCTGTTATCTGTCTGGTCTATGGACTGGATTCCACATCTGAGAAGAGATGGCTTACACTAGGTAAAAGGGGCAGTAGGGGAAACGTTGCTTGTGAATATCTCTCAAACCATAAAGGTTTGAGAGATAAGACTTATATCGTTCATGTTTTTTTAATGCCTACAAAATAAAATAAAGATAAAACAAAGTATTACTATCCCTTTAAGGAGTTTGAGTTGCTGTTTCTAGGAGAGTAAAATCCAAACAGCAGTCTTCCCTTGCTCCTTGGTTTACGAGAACTTCTTCAATGGATGTCATGCCCACAGAGGACGACATCATTGCTAGCAGGACCCCAATGCATTATGCACTCCTCTGGTCTTTAAAGCGTTAAGTAGGTGAACTGTGTCTGTTTCAATTTGATAAACGGCTAGCAGCTGTCATGTCCTCCTCCATACACCTGACATCTATGAATGAATGAAGATGAGGGCACAAGGGCAAATTTCATACTGATTAGTAGGTGGTGGTACTTCTTCTTTAATCACTACACACTGCAGATCATTATGCACCCGAGAATGAACACTCCCTCACTTAGTTTATCACATTTGTTATTGTGTTCTCCCGCATGTTTGGTAAATGAGGTGGAAACAAAAAATTTATTTCCATAAACAACATTTTATTTTAAAACATTACCAAAATGTTTTTGCACATTGATAGTTTAGTAAAAACAAGGTTAAAATCAACCACATACACTGCACTATACGCACTCATTTCTACACACACAAGATAAGGATCCTGCTTAGGGACTGGGGTAAAATATTCAAGTATATAATGAACCAGAAAGAGACAGGATGGGCTTAAACATCAAACGGACAGAATGACAAAGTAAAATATAAAACCTACATTATAGAATGTTTATTGACGATAATTTCCAAATGTCTTCTTAGTTGTTTTGTTTTTTTTTATGCACCCAAGAATGAACACTCCCTCACTTAGTTTATCACATATATTATCGTGCTCTCCTGCATGTTTGGTAAATGAGGTGGAAAGAAAAACAATTTATTTCCATAAACATTTTATTTTAAAACGTTACCAAAATGCTTTTGCACATTGAAAGTTTAGTAAAAACAATGTTAAAGGGATAGTAATACTTAAAATGTAAAAAAAAATTTTTTTATCTATATATATATATATAATGTGTTGTATATCCCCCTGAGTAAAACAAGTGTACTCCCACTGCTGAAAGGTGTTTTATTCAAAATGTATTACAACTCAAACTTGAATTTTTAGGTGCAGTATCACAGTGGCCTGAAATTGTACAGTGGCGCAGTTGCTACACCATCCTGTGGACAGCCCTGGTCAGTCAACCATAAATCTCTATAGGATGGTGTAACAGCGCCACTGTAACATTTCAGGCCATTGAGAACCTACACCTAAAATGTAACTGAGTTGTAATAACTTTTGAATAAAACATCTATCTTCAGTGGGGGTACCCTTGTTTTAGTCAGGGGGATAAACCCTACAATATATATATTTTTTACATTTTTATTACTACTATCCCTTTAAAATCAACCACATACACTGCACTGTACGCACTCATTTACACACACACATTATAAGGATACTGCTTAGGGACTGGGGTAAAATATTCAACTATCTTATGAACCAGAAAGAGACTAGATGGGCTGTGACACATCAAACATCGGAGAGAATGACAAAGTAAAAATATATAAAACCTACATTATAAAATGTTTACTGAAGATAATTATTTCCAAATGTCTCTCAAGGCTTTTTTTTTTTTTTTTTTTTTTTTATTCTTATGAAAAAGTTTATAGGACTTTTCTTGCTAAGTAAATCATAGGTATGCCCACTGCTGGCAGATTTTTAATTCTAAAGTTATTACATTAAACTTTAATTCTCTGTTGTGGGCACCAGGTGGGGCTATTCCCATCTATGATGCAGATCTGTATGCTGAAGCTCAAACTCTCACAGACTGGGGGGGGGGGGGATTTAGCCTTCTGGACACAAGATTGGCATTGTTCCCATCACTTTGATTCTTGAAGTTTGAAATATATAATATTTTTTTAATGGAAAGCTAACTGCAGTGGGAGTACCATTGCTTTACTCTGCAGGTAAACGTCCTATAGCATATTTTCTCATCTATAAAGAGCTTACAATTGTCCATCCCATGTTTTATATTAAACATATTTGTTGTCTGCAAACTGTATGGCCACATTGTTTGAATCTTTTATACATATTTGGTTTTTTCAAAAGTTGGCGAAAGTGTGTCAGTGGATCCATAGGAGAACACTAGTAAGGGTTTGGGGAAGGGCTTAACCATCCTCAGTGCAGTGCCTTCAGTAACTGAGTTTATTGGTGGCAATCATCCTGTTTAACCCTCTGAGTGCCAGAAAGGTACACAAGATATTGCTTTGCAATGCATTGCGTACCCCCCAGGCACTCAAAGGTATAAAAAAAAAATATTAGCTACCAAACACATATCATCCTACTTTTGTGGATCCATTTTGGCTACTATGCAAAAATATTCAGAAAACTAATCACATTTATTTTTCAGCTTGTGAGACATATCCATAAAACTAGAAAATTGATTATATACTTACAATTCAGTGGGAGAAGTTATATTCAAAGTGCTGACCTTCTTGTTTTATAATTATCCATTCATACTGAGTAGCTTGTTACTGTTGCTTTAAGAATCTCTTCCTAATATAAGAAGTTAGCACTCTACAACATCAATGTTTTCCATCATACCTCACTAAACATAGCCTATTGGGGGTCTTACAAATGAGGCAACACCTCCATAATCAATGATATGCTAGAGACCACACTAGCATTGAAGAATGTAAACGATACTTCCATAGTTTATCCATATACATCGGTTTTCTATTTTAGATGACATACAAAAAAAAAAAAATAATTTCTCATTCTAATTGTACCAGAGTATTCATAGGAGAGAAATGAGACACTACTTGTGCAGATTTATATCTCCGTACTTATCTAATTCATTGCTCTGGTGGATGGTTTCAAATGAAATTGCTGTTCATCCCTCACAATCACACCTTTTAACCCTGTGGATACTCATGAGGTATTGTGTTGGAGACCTTTCTAGCATTCTTCCTGGTAAAAGATTTTCTAAATAAAATTCAAGAGGTTGTGCCCTATTTAAATCAGAGGGAACTGTTTTTTTTCTCCCTCCTTCTTCTTCTCTCCTGTGGTGAAAGAGCTACTCCTCTTTTTGCATTTGGCTAAAAAAAATTTATCAAGATTGGCAAATGTTAACCCTTTAAGGGACAGTGATGCACACCCCTTCTGGTCCATAAAGGGTTAATAGTTGAAATCCTAAATGAACCCTTTCAGTGCCAGATGGTACACAACTCAGGGTTAAAAAGATTTGGCATAATGGGAAGGTGAACCCGGTTAGTGACACAGGCTCCTGATCTCAGAGAATTTTCATTCAAATATGTATCGGAATATGAAACCCTGCAACAAAAAAAAAAAACAAAAAAAACCTTTTGCACGCCAGAGCAATGAGTTAAGTATCACTCTGGCACTTAAAGGGTTAAGGGCTCATTTGCCACGGGTAATCCCAGCCTGGCTTGGCCTCTACTTGAGCTGGGCTTTGGCCCAGTCACCTCTCATCCATGGCCATTAAGTACAACCTGTCCTCACTGCCTAAAGATGTATCAAAGCTCAAAAAAAAACAACAGGGTTTTGTGCATCCCTACAAAATTATTATAGACTACATCTAAAAAAGAGAGGTATAAAAAGTATTTATACAAATTGGAATTTTAACCTTTTTATTATCAGGGACTTGCAGTTAAAAGAGGTTTACAAATTAATCAAATGGCGAATAAGAAAATGATCCTTTGCTGGAGATAAAGAATTTAGACCTTATGCAGAAAGCAACATGTGTGCAATTTTGGGGCATGCCAACTGCACCATGGGATGGGGGAGTCCCAGAAACTCCAATGATTTCAATTTAGCCTTCAACCCCCTTAATGGGAGTGCTCTCCATTTCACTTTGCAGTGGAGACATCGCTAGCATTCAAGAGGTCAGGTGCTGCTGTTTTGTTCCAGAAAAAAAAAAAAATTAACAATTCTGGTGCATACCAGTTGCACCATGGGATGGGAGAGCATAACAATTCTTAAAATGTCCATTCATTAAAATGGCCCTTTTAACCCCTTGAATGCTAGAGAGATCACCAAACACATTGCAAATTGCATTGGAGACCTCGCTACCATTTAAGGGATTGAAAGTCCCATCTAAATCAGCTGGAAATGTTGTATATTTCACCCCCATCCATATGCAGCTGGTTTGCTCCAGAGTCACTCATTTCTTTCTCCATCAGGCCTTTGTTGTCCACCTCACATATTATCCTCCATCTGAGGCACAAACAATAATACAGACACATCCTCCTTTTTTATATAATAATTCGCTAAAACGTGTTATGACACAGTCATGCGCAGTAGAGACTGCCGACGCAGCGGGCAGCCTCTTCTGCGCATAACTACCCCGTGACTGGCTGGCAGTGACACTGTGGCCCGTGTAATGGGGTTTTCAACTAGTGTACATATAACCAGTCAGATAACTAGGAAACAAACTTCAGTCATGTAATTTATCCTTACACTGCGTTATTTCATTTCAAACTGTATTTAAAAACATAAAAAAGTACATCTAGAGACAAATAGGTGCCCTCCAAGATAGATGCACACAGACTTACATATCAGTCTAAGATTTATACGCACACACGGGAAATTCTAGGTACATAAGAGATACTTTACTATTAATCAAACACTACAGCTATAACCCATTGAGTACCAGTGGGCTGTGCAATGCGTTACGGCAATGTGCTGAAGACCCCTCCGGCTTTCAAGGGGTTAATAGATAATGTAGGCAATAAACAAATAAAAAAGTGGAGCCATTGCATTGTAAACCATCTGCACCATAAGTAATGCACAAAACTCTCATTTATGTAAATGGAGCTTTTATTCCAGGACTGGGCAATCTGATGAACTAGCGTTCCCATCATCCTCAGCCAGCTGTTGGAACGTGTGGAAGCCCTTTCCCTGACATTCAAGTTAAAATCCCTATATAAAATGAGCACCCACACAGCTGGTGCCTTAAGGGGTTAAACACACACACAGCATTAAATATCTCAGGGTGACAGTCCTGGTGGGACATTCAGAGAATTAAAGATCTGGGAGTATAAACTGATAACGAAGAGTAACACGCTTAACTGTGGCCTGAACCGTGCAAGGATTTATATCACATTATTGCACACAATAAACATATTGCATTGCATTGATTTGTGATGCATTGTGCCCCCCCTCTGGCACTTGGAGGGTTAACTCATACATCCCGTATACTTAGCTATCTTTGGCTGCAGTCACAAACTCTCTACACATTAAATTAAATTTTACTGGGGCTATTCACACATCAAAAGGGAAATAAATGTTATACCACTTCGCCTGCGACAAGGAGATGCCTCTACTGAAGTCTAAAGAATAATTCACAGACAATGGTGATAATGAAATGTAAAAATGTGCATGAATGTTTACTCTGTCATGTATTCTGCAAGACTGCATTTTTAAGCTCCTCAGCCAATAAAGGTGTCACTTTACCAGTCTCCTCCTTTTTCTATGGACAACACGGTAACCCCTTTCACCTTTGTGCATGTGATCCACTCTGATGTGAACCTTCTGAACTGGACATCTTGCAGATGACAATGTTATGTTCTGAAGATTTTACACAAACCATATCTAGAGGAAAAGTGACTTAATCCTTCATGGACCAGAGGGGTGTGCAAATGCATTGGAACCCCTCTGGTCCTTAAAGGGTTGATTTCTATCTAAAGAGGCTTACCTAGGTAGGAGGGTGTTGCACACCCCTCTAGTCGTTAACCCTTTGAGAGCCAGATGAAATCATAAATTAACCCTTTGAGTGCCAGATGGTATGCAACGCGTTGCTTTGCAATGTGTTATGTACCCCCTCTGGCACTCAAAGGGTTCATGTGTATAAACAGAAGTTTACTTAGATAGGTGTCCTTGAACATACTACATCAGTATCTACACAGTATGATGCGCGGGGAAGCGCCTGCCTACTTGCACAGTTCTAAATTAGGTGTGACTTCTCCATTGATTAATACCACTGATAAGTAGGCAAAAGGCTTTTTTGGGAGGGGAAGGCATGCAATGTGATACAATCTGCAAATTGTCCTAAAAGTATGTGTATGGTCCATCTCTTATACAGAAGCCCCCATATAAGGTTGACAATAAGGGATGATTTCTTCTTACAAGTCATATAAATGATTACATACCCCCTGTTCAAGCTTTAACAAAGCCTGAAACATTGAGCATCAGGTTGAGGTTAAGTCCATTATACTTGTGAATCATGGTAGTTCATTTGTGACTTGAATAGTCTTGTACTGTTGAACTACTAATTACATTCTGCTTTTGAAAATGTATCACAAGATTTGCAAACAGATTTGTGTGTGCAGTCCCCTTCTGTTCTATATAGAAGTCTGTTGTACAGCATTGGGGATTATGGAGGCTGAAGGTCCAACAACTGACTACCCCTGCTGATAGCTTTCATTTCATGCATTGCTTGGCTGAATATTAGTGGGACTGAGGAGTTATTCTGGCTTTGGGATTTCACATTTAGATGTTTTTGTATATAATGGATTGAGAAAGAGCAAGAACACAATACAGATCTAGAAACTTGCAATACCAATTACGGTAAATAACAGATACACTTCTACCTCGGTAAATCCTCCTTTTTAACAAATTAATAGGCACTTATATCCAAGTATAGTTTCCCTTTTAGAGAGTATATTCTGAATGGTGTGTGGGGGGGGGGGGCTTTCTTTTTTGCCGTCACAAAATACAATGCTACAGCTTATGCATCTGCAAACAAGACCAATGCCTGTTTAGTACAGGCCAGTGTGGCTCACACACATTACCTAAGACAGTGGCTCTCAAACCTTAGACAGTGGTGGAACTCTGATAAACAAGCCCTTTATCAGCTTGCATGCTAGAGAGGTCTCCAAAGCATTGTGAAGACCTCACCAGCATCCAGGGTGTTAAGCTGGAATCAATACCAAATGTATGGGAATGCTAGTTTGTAGTAAAACTAGCAAAACAACTATATTATTAGGCAAAAGTTTCCTTGCAATTATAATCTTCCATCCACCCACTAGTATTCACTAAACCACACATCCACTTAGGCTGATGTAATAAGAGACTGGAGCAAACCAACTGCATCACAGGGATTAACCCTTTGAGTGCAAGTGGGCCATGCAACATGTCCCCCTCTGGCATTCAAAGGGTTAAAAATCCCCTAACATCCAACTGAACTAAATAGGGATTTTTAGCTCCTTGCTGTTAATGCAGCCTGCAGTGTACTGCAAAGCAACTCTTTGGAGATATCCAGCATTCAAGGGGTTAAGTGAAACTTAAATCACTTGCAATGTTTATTTCAGACTCACTGCCTGCCCTTACAATAATGTGCTCAGAGGAATGATCCCCGGCACGTCTTCAGGGGTTCCATGAACCGCTTAAGAACCACTGACAGAGGTATTCTTTAACCCTTCGTGTGACAAATTGGCACTCAAAGGGTTAACATGCGGGGGGGGGGACCTTAGCACAGTATTACACACGGAGCATCAACTGACAACACAGAATTATACTAGCTTAAACTTTTCACTGTTATATGGAGTAGAAAGGATTAACTTCTCCAAAAACTGCCCACTGGTATTTAATAGTTTAATCCTTTGAGTGCCAGAGGGGTGCACAACGTATTGCAGAGCAATGCATTGTGTACCCCTCTGGCACGCAAAGAGTTATAGTGCTATAACAAAGGTAATTGTAGTACAAATAATGAGTGCCTCTTTGGACTGTTCATTTATTTTTGCAGTTTGATTTTTGATGGCTTGCTATCTCAGACAACATTAGATCAGTATTTCTAACACCGAGCTAATCGAGCAAAGGTAGAACAAACCTTTGCCTGAACGAGGCTTTTCACATGGGTGATATCTGCCTCTTATGACACAGAAGGGATGCTGTGAATGGCAGCCTATGCACATAAGAATGGCTGAAGCTTGTGATTCTCATCACAATCACCAATGAAAGACAGGCTCAAGTGAGAGGCAGCCAATCACATTTGATGGCGAGTTGGCTTCATCCAGTTAAACTCCCCCAGCAGGCACCGCTGATAAGTCGAATGCGTGATTGGAACATGGCATGATACAGCCTGTGTGAACATAAACTAAAAGTGACTTATGTACAAATCTATTTTCTACTCTACCAAACTTTAGTGAAAGTAGAATGAGGTATACATACAATTAGTGAGTAATAAATTCCTTACCTCTTGTGATAACACTGCTTGTAAATCTGTCTAGTCTAATCAGACTGATAGCAGTTATCACATTACCACCTGCTTGCCTACTGGTGGCTTTATCAGTCAAAGTAGCAGCAACACTGCTAGCAAACAATGTCTACTTTAGGGGTCAGTACCTTAAAATTCCTGTAAACTGTATGGTGCTGCACAATGGGTGGCAGAGGGTTATGCAATGCAATGGGTTAATATCATCTAACAATGAGAACGGTTTACGTAGTTTTAAAAATTTACTCTGATGGGAGTTTCAAGTTCTGTCAAATCTGCACGGAGATTTGGGTCTAAGTTATTGGGAATGTTAGTCCTAATTCAAATGTCCATTTATTTACCTCAGTCAAATGGTCATACATAGCCACACGAAGAGCATGTATAGCCAATTTCTAAGTGTTTGGGCACATAGAGGGACAGTGATTGTTGATGTTCTCTCTTTTGTTGCACTGTAAATTATTACTAACACTCTTCAATAATCACTAGCTTCACTGTTACTTAGCATTTAAAGGGGAACATTCACCTCTTAAACTGTTTTTACCATAGGTTTAGTTATTTCCCTTTAATATCTTGCCTCCCACCCCTTTCCTTCATACCAGCCTGCTCCACCAACTAAGTGATCTTTATTTACCTGCCGATATTAAGGCCTCAGAACTCAGCTGCAGTCTCTTTAGACCCCATCGCTTAACCCTCTAAGTACCAGAGGGGTGTCCAATGGAATGCTCTTAACACCTCTCTAGTACTCAAAGGGTTTATTTTGAAATAGATTTTCAGTTTGACCTGCTAGCTTCTTCGGGGGAAAAGGAGGTGGCTAGCTTTAACCCTTTGAGTGCCAGAGAGGTATCATACCTCTCTGGCACTCAAAAGGTGAATTGCCTTAAGTTTTTGATCTTGATAAAGATCCCAAAGAGGATCAAAATACCAATACTTTAATAAACCATTTCAGACTTGCAGAAATGTTAAAAATGTCCTGAAAGTCCCAAATTTAAAATTGGAACTCTCACCTCCCATAAAGTTATCTGTAATCAAATATTCTTCTCCAATAAAGCTTAAATCTGTTAAAAAACACACACCAAAAAATCTGTATGATAAACATAGAGATTTGGTTAAAGATATGCTTGATGACATCACCAGAGGGATTTCCGCTGAACAGCTCAGTCAATCACCTCCCCTCCTCCTCCAACGTCACGCCTCTTCCTTCAGAGACTCACATATCCTCAAGTGACCTGGCGTGCATGGATTTGTGAGTCTCTGAAGGAGAAGGGAAAAGGCACAACATAGAAGGAAGAGGGGAGGTGATTGACAGGCTTTCGGTACTGAGCTGTACCTTGGCGATCCCTCCGGTGAGGTCATCAGGTATAACTTCTAATATCAGTTTTCAAACAGATTTAAAAAAAACAAACAAACAAAAAAAAACAACACCACACAGATTGTGGCTTTATTGGAGAAGAATATTTGATTTCAGATAACTTTGAGAGGTGAGAGCTCCACTTTAAGCACTTTAAATATATAAACATTATTAGGCTTTTTTTCTTATCTGTTAGCAACAGCAACTGCTAGTATCCAGAGAGCAATTATTATTTTCTATTGCTCCCCACTGGAAAATTATAGCTTAGACTAAAGTTCTTTACAGAATGATTACGCTGTTATAACATTTGAAACATTTACCAGCAATGGGTACACCCTTTTTTTTACTCAACAAGAAAAGCCCTCCAATTTATTTTTAATTAAACATTACTGCTCCTTTAAAAACAAGATATTGCCTACTATGGCTAAATATATCAATATTGCAGGGTTTTTGCAGCTGAGTAAAACACAGCTATGTACACCTCTGACAGAGGTTTTATTAAAAGCAATGGCAATTCAAACTTGCATAGTACTTCTATGCCATGCATTTTTACAGTGGCACTGCTTTCGCAGCTGATTATACAAAGTTATTATCACTAAACAGAACTGTCCATAAACTACTGGAGCAACAGCACCACTATAAAACGTCAGGCCATGGAAGCACTGCACACTAAAAATATAACATTGAACTTCATGCTAGAAAAAAAATTGCATTGCTTCATAATGTGTTGAAAACATTCAGCATTCAAAGGGTGAAAAAACACAAAGAATGTATTATAGTCAAAATTTTGTAACAATAAGAAAAATTTAAAGTGTTAGTAATGTCTAAAAAAAAAGTTTTTTGCATTTAGAAGAGCTTAAAAAACTGATCTAAATGCAAAAAACCGTATCTCTCAAACCGCTATGGTTTAAGAGATACGGGCATTTAAAGTTTGATTTCTCCTACTGACAGCTGAAAAGCTGTCAGCAGGAGATCCGTGTCGGTCGACACGGAAGCGCTTGAGAAGTGCCGAGATCTCCTTACTTACAAGGAATCCCTTCATTGGAATGGTCTAAAACATGTGCTTGAACACTTTTTACTAACACTTTAAGTCTGCAAATCTTTATTGCAGGGTGAGTCCATTGTTGGAATTCTACCTTTTGGGGACTACAACTCCCATCACCCCAAACCAGCCAATGACTATAGTCCCCAACAGCTGGAAGCCTAACCATGGACTCCCCTAGCAATGCTGTAACACTAGATTCCATGACACTATACAGTAACATGTACATACAGTTTACCCACACTAGGTTCCCTTTATACAAGTTAAAAAATACAGATATGAAGTTCCACTCTGTGATATTATAAAAGTGCCACTTCATTGTTTATCTCCCTTGGGTAACACTGGCAGATTTTAAAATCCACTTGTGCACCTGTGTTTTTTAAGGGGAACTATGACCTAGTACCAAGTGTCTTGTTTTGTTTAACCCTTTGAGCGCCAGAGGGGAATGCGTTGCATACCCCTCTGGCACTGAAAGGGTTAACAGAATGATTTATAAGATAATTGTCTTTCACACAGCAGTCTGGTACATCCATTCAGTTTATTTTTCATTATATGATCTCTATTGTTGGTTGGTAAGATGGTTCTCTTTACAATCTGATAAAAACCGATAACTGGGGTTGCTTATGATCCATTCTGGCCTATTGTTGACAGGGAGGAGGTATGTATTTGAGCCAGGCCTGAACAGAGATGACTATATACAAAAAACTGCAGATATAATATAAAAAATAATCAGATATACCTGACTGCTACATGTAGGACAGCTAACCATCTGTTAGATTAAGAGCCACTTATTTCGAGGGTATATTTCTCCATTAATTGTACAACAATTAGACAAGAACATCAAGACCAGTTATAACTAGAGTGGGGAACATGTGCCTCTCCAGCCACTTTTTTTTTTTTTTTTGGGGGGGGGGGGGGAGACCACTCCCATCATATTCAGCTGAAGAGCCCCATGTATCCACCTGGCATGAAATAAAAAGCACAATCAGTGCTTGTAACAGCATACACAAGAAAACCAGATCAGCTAATGAACAGTGGGCCTTATTAATCAAGCCAATCACATGCAATTGTGGAGCACACCAACTGCATCATGGGGAGGAATGTAAGTTCCCATTGCTTTATGTGGTACTTTTAAGCTCTTCAGTGGTCTAAAGACTCCATTAAAATCAGTAAGAATTTGGAGGATTTTCATTTCAAACCTATAATGCAATACTTGGCTTGATGAATAAGAACCATGTACTTTATGCCTTAAAAATGTAGAGCAGAGACACTACCAAAATCTCCCCCTCTTTCCTTCAGGTCCACCACCCTTTTACTGAGAAAGGCCAGCAATACATGAATTCTCTGCTGCAGACAAATGGAGCTAAAATGCTTAAAAACCACTTGAGCCACCTGGCTCTTCCAGTAAGGTCACTTATTTTTATCCTATGGAGGTCCTTAACACTGTAAACCAAGGGCAGCACAGCAAGTCCTGTATCCTCTGCACAGCCACAGGCAGACCAGAGCTTATACAGTCCCACCCCCAGGTCCTCTAAAATGATCCCTCAGTCCACTTTCTTCCCTGGCGAGGGAAACAGATGCACGAGGAACCCCCGGCAAGGGAGGCCACAGGAGAACAGCACAATGAGTTTCCCGTGGATCATAGTCATTAGAGTTTGGTGGCCCGAGGCCCATATGCGATACCAGGGTCCATAGAAGGGGTCAGACACAGCTGGGCACAGCATGTTGTTCAAGTTCACTTCAGTGATCTGGA
Source organism: Rhinophrynus dorsalis (assembly GCA_037306005.1). Classification (NCBI taxonomy): domain Eukaryota; kingdom Metazoa; phylum Chordata; class Amphibia; order Anura; family Rhinophrynidae; genus Rhinophrynus; species Rhinophrynus dorsalis. Next base: position 91,080,228 of record CM074726.1, on the reverse strand, counting down.
AAACAAGCAGATAACTGTGAGACAATGGGCAAGCATGAGTGAAGAGAGGAACAGTGGCAACATTGCAAGTATTTACTAAGAACTGGGGCAAACCACCTGCACCATAAGAGACAATAACAATGCCCACAAATGTAAATGGGGCTTTTAACCCACTGAATGCTAGCTGGGTCTCCAACATTAGCATTTAAGAAAGGATTGGGCAATGTGAGGCCCTCTAGCTGCTACTAGGAGTTGTAGTCTGGTAGAAGCTGTAGGACCTCATATTGCCCATCACTAATTTAAGGGGTTAAAAGTCCCATTTAAATAAGTGGAAATGTTGGACATTATTTCTCCTGTATGATGATTGGACCCAGCATTGCTGCAGTTTGCTTTTATACATAAAGGCCCATTGCAAGTTCTCACCCTCCAAGCAAACAGCACTACTGGATCATGTCTTGCGCAAGGACTTGGGGTTACGTGCATAAACCCAAAACCATATGTGGGACAATTCTGGGTCATAAAAATTCCTATTAATTTAAATGGTGACTCTTAACCCCCCCGAATGCTAAAGGTTCCCACTGCAGTAGACACCCCTTCTGGCACTCAAGGGAATGTACCCCCATATTCCCAAACTTCCTCCTTCCTTTTTAGGGGTATATTAATCAGTTGAGCGGCAGGGAGTGTAACCCATTGCCCTCACAGGATTAACCGACTGAATGCCAGACAGTTATCCAACACATTGCATTGCAATACGCTGGATGCCTCCCTGGTACTCAGTGGTTTAAAAGTTCTGCAAAACAGATTTTCACAAAGGACATAAATACTTACCACGCCCAGAATCTGTAGAAAGGTGAAGTGATAGAAAAACATGAGGCCAGTTGCTAAAATGGCCCACCAGAAATCACCCAGGGGCTCTGGTGTGTACACTCCTAGGAGAAAGAAACAGCATTCTAATTAGAGCAACAAAGACACTACATAAGGACATCTGCAAAGTAATTAACCTCCATGATGTAAGATAGGCAAACTGCGACCCTCCAGCTGCCGCTGGACTAAAACTCCAGTCTCCCTCTTCCATCCACAAGCAGTTGTGGCATTAGGAGAAAGCAAATCTTAATAAAAATGCTTTATACAGCTATACAATACTGCCATTTATGTAGGAAAAAATGTGGAGTTTTGACTACAGTAAAATCACATTGTATTAAGACAAGAGTGGGCTCTTGGGGCTCGATCCAAATGTTGGAGTTAAAACCAGCGTGAAGAAAAAAAACTGCCTTTGCGAGTTAAACAAGACTGGGTAACGTGAGATTCAAATCTTCCTTACCCAGAAGAGTTAAAGAGCGACGGCCTACAAAACACACAAAAACTACAAAACTGGAGTTGCCTAAAATCTGACCTCATCGTCGACGCAAAACACACAATAAACGCGAGAAACGTCCCGATTAAAAAAAAAAAAAAATAAATCCAACAATACTTAGTGCCCCAGCCAATCACAGCACCCCAAAGTATCAAGTTGAGACAAATAAACTATAAATAGACCCCAGATCTCCTACGTACCTTTGTTTGTTATCAAGTTCAAAGAGCTAGATCTCTGGACCCAAGGAGCGGAGGTTAGTTTTAGAGAGTGAGGCAGAGAGGAGCACAGCACAGCACACAGGAGTTGGAGAGATTGGCACAACATAATAATACACATAAAACACTTTTGCACATATCCATCACACACATTCAAACACACATACACACACATAGCTTATTTTTATTTTGATAATCCAACCGCAGCCAGTCGATGGAGTCCATCAAGAAAAGGTGGACAGACTGCAAGGCTAAGGTAAGATAGTAACATAGTAATTTAGGTTGAAAAAAGACTTGCGTCCATCTATTTCAACCCTTTTCCTATTTCTGTGAGGGTGAAGAGGAAGATGGGAGAGCAGGTCTTGCATGCTGCTGGCACATGGGGTGGTCCACCCCTGCACGTGGAGTACAGCCAGTGGGAGGAGGCCGTGCGTAGGATGATCTCCTCTGTAGTGGTGTGGGGGATCCCTGGATGGAGTGACACTGGGGAGGAAAGTAGCCTCCAGTCCACTGGTAAGTGCATCAAGGCCCACTCACACATCACACAAATCTTGACACCTACCAGACAGAGGCCAACACAGTGACAACTGAACACATGGACAGCATTCCACACCACAATACAGCAACACAGCTTGGAGGGACATCAAACAAGGACAGAATACTTGACAAACCCAGCCTGAATGGTAATGGTCAAGCTCCTGTTGAACCCCCTTCATGTGGTCGACAACATCATGCACAGCACAAAAACAATGCACACTGTCATGTGTCAGTCATAGATCTAACTGTTATGTCTGTCACAATGTCATACTAGAGTGACAAAGAGGTCAGCACACAACCCCTTGAGTGCCACAGGGATAAGTACTGCATTGTTCGACAATACATTGGCTAGTCCCCTGGCACCCAAAGGGTTACCAGAGAATAGCAAGGAGGGGAATTTGTGTGTTTCCTATTGTATTGTTAATGCATGTCAGGACTAGGCATTGTACATGTAGGTAGTTTGCCCAAGTGGAATAGTTAAGGTTCAGCTTTCTGCATCATATGTAGCCTGCAGAGTGTGGATGGCCAGGGGGCATTCACCTCCATTACCACTCTGCAGGACATGTGTGATTCACAAGGCTCAATCCTGATGGGGGGACATTCACTAGGGTGTCAGAAAGAGGGGACAATGTGTACATGACAATTGCAGTGTCATCACACCTGCAATCCCTGTGTTATTCTGTGGAGCCAATGCACTGAGAGCTACACAACATGTGACATATCAATGCTTAGTCTCCATAGCATAACATAGGAAAATGTAGAAGTAACCTCCAATAGTACAGTATAACCATGCACGTTTGCTGTGTGTTAGGATTTTGGCTGTCCTGGGGTGTGTTCGTGTGTCCTCCAGCTGATTGGTTTGTTGGGTTCAACAGATCATGTTGGTTGGTGTTTTTGGCATGTCTGTTACTGTTGTTGACATCATTGGTTGGACTCTGTAGTCACTGGTCATCACTGGTGCATTGTTATGTTAAGAGGTCATAGTGTTTTTGCTGTTTAGGCCTAAGTGTATGTCATGCAATGGGTTTGTGTCACTCAAGGTGTGATGCTTTAGTTTTGGGCACCACATGGATCCTGATGAATGAAATCTACACCAATGTAGGTTAGTAGAATCAATGTATGGGATCACGTCAAGCTTAGCAATGTGTGTCAGAATGGTAACCAATGCATTGCAAAGCAATGCAATGGATACCATCCTGATACTCAACTGTTCACATGTCAATGGTCATAGTCTTGCAGCACTCCTGTCATGGCTCACATCACTGATCCCATCATGTCATTTCCCCACACAGCACACCAGTCAGCACGAGCAGAGGACTCCGGAGGCACCTCCTCTGAGGAGGCCACCACCTCCAGGGTGCTGCCACCAGAACCACCACTGCAGCAGCAGCGGCCCCACCTTGGCCCACAGGGTCCACCACTGGAGCAGCAGCAGCAGCCCCACCATGGCCCCCAGGGTCCACCTCCCCAGCGGCAGCCACAGCAGCTGGGCTACCAGGCCCCCCCCCACCGCAGCAGCAGCTGGGCTACCAGGCTCCCCCACCGCAGAAGCAGCAGCAGCAGCTGGGCTACCAGGTCCCCCCACCGCAGCAGCAGCAGCTGGGCTACCAGGCCCCCCCACTGCAGAAGCAGCAGCAGCAGCTGGGCTACCAGGCCCCCCCCTCCACCACAGCAGCAGCTGGGCTACCAGACCCCCCCCCCCACCACAGCAGCAACAGCTGGGCTACCAGACCCCTCCACAGCAGAAGCAGCAGCAGCAGCTGGGCTACCAGGCCCCCCCACTACAGCAGCAGCTGGGCTACCAGGTCCCCCCACCACAGAAGCAGCAGCAGCAGCTGGGCTACCAGGCCCCCCCACTGCAGCAGCAGCAGATGGGCTCTCAGGCCCCCGCCACCACAGCAGAAGCAGATGGGCTACCAGGCCCCACCAACTGGTAGGCATCTGATGCCTGAGATGGTGCCTATGCCGCAACAGTTCGGGTTCAGGCCAACCCCTAGGCCACAGGGACACGTGGCAGGAGGACACCCAGGGATCCACATTTGTATGACCCATGGAGTATGAGCACGTGGGGTTCCTGGGGGAGCCACAACACCCCCAGGCAAGGGAGGTGTTCACACCCCCACTAACACAGGTCAGCCACTCGGAGGCCAGGGAATATGAGGTGAGTGAGGGGTCCAGGGATCAGCACCTGTTCTCCCCTCAAAGCTCCCATGCCAGTGAAGGTCCTCCTGAGGCACTCCATGGGAGTCCGCTCCCCCACACTACACCACCGGCCTCCACAAGCCTCCATGCCCGTAACACCCATGGGCACAGCGGCCCTTGATGCAACTTCTGTGGCCATCCAGGGGGAGCAGCTCATGGTCATCAGGCGGTGTGCCCAAGCACTGAGACGAGTGGAGCTGATCATGGGGTGCCTCAGGGCCACTGAGGCACAGCAGGTGGTGTCAAACAAACAGCAGCTCCAGTTCCACAATGGGATGATGGAGGTCCTCGGCCACATGCTGGTTGAGATGCGGGACTCCAACCGCAGGCAAAATGAGCAGAAGGACATAGGTCAGCCATCACGGGAGGGGTCCAGTGATGCATCACCAGCCAGCATTGATCCACAACCCCCACCACCAGCCACCAGACCCCCTCAGGTAACCCACCAGAGTCGGAGGGAATCCACCTCTATAGCCCCCCCCCCCACCCAGACCCAAAAGAAAAAAGGACAACCTTCTCCAGGCCCTTTCAATAAATATTTGCACTTCTTCATAACATCTGTGTCCATGTATGTTTCCTATTCAAGATGTTGTTTGTTTGGCAGAGTAGTCTCCAATGCATTGCAAAGCTATGGAGTGAACACATCCCATGCACATCTAACATGGGTGTCAGGTAATGAGTTGTCTCCAATGCATTGCAAAGATATGCAGTGAACAAAACTCATGCATAATGAATGGCGTCACAAGCTTTTACAGCAGGGGTGAACACAAACATCACATACAGACATGTTTGTCCAAGTTCAACTCACAGACATATGAAAGCCAAACAACATCAGGGTGTTGTTCCATGATGTGACTTGAACAAGTCCACCATGGACGTGGATTCAACATGTCACCGGAACAAACTTCTGGACCATGAGGGGTCATTCCATGGATGCCTGCAGAGAGTGAAAACAAGACTGGAAGGTGCACTATGAACACAACAGTCATGCTATTGCTGACCCATCATCATACCCTTGAGTGCCAGAGGTGTACACAACACATTGGTCAGCAATGCTTTGGAGACCTTACTGGCACTCCACGGGTACAACTTGGTTATTTGACATGGAGTGAACAATCCATTGCTTGTCAGGGTGTTGTCTAGCCATCATGACCTTATGGGGTTTGTATCACGGTATGGCAAGCAGACATATGTATATGTGAGTGGGCACACACATCAGTGTGTAAACCAAGACCCATCAAACAGAGGAGCTATTTCATGGATCTTAATCTACATACTGATGAGGTGCGTGACACACACACATATGTCTGCTTGCCATCCCCTTTGTGGACACCTCACATGGTCCTGACGCCTAGACAAGACATTGACAAGCAATGGAGTGGCATATTCACTGTGCTACACACGCACAAACATGTCAGCATGGCAGGCCTTCAGCCTGAGCATGAACAGTTGCAGCAGGTGACAGCTGTTGGACAGGGGTGCTTGGAGGAGGAGGGGGATGAGCCCTAGCCCTCTCACAAGTTCGCCTGCACTGTCGTCTTAGGTACAAGCATGTGTACATACTGGTGTTGGTCTGTCTCTCTCACACTACATCTGAGGAGGGTGGGCTGTCACTGTTAAACAGCAGTAAGGTGTTGTTCATGTGGTCATAATGATGGGACCAAAACAAAGGGGAGGAATCACACCAGCTCTGTACATAACTCCTTACTCAAGATAAAACTGTAATCAGCTGAGGTGCACTCATAGAGATATACAATGATACAGAAGGAAGAGAAGAAAGGAACGGGTTAACCAACCGGGGGAAACCACCAGGCGGTGCCCCCCCAAACAAGACACCTGATAACTGACGCACACTACAGGAGTATACCAAACCAAACAAAAGCTTTATCAGACAATAAAAATTAATCAAGTGAATACATCAAATCAATTCAAAACCATCCAGCACAGGAATATGGAGTCATGAAGACATTTCAACATTAAATAATGCCTCTATAGACTGAGAACAAGTATATGTAAAGCAAACGTGCAATACCATGTATCCACAAACAATTCAAAGTGGCCCATTAGCAGCGTGCATTATCATACATATAAAGTGCAACGTGATAATAATGAACAAAGTGCCCTGGAACATCATGACTGCATGTTAGGGGTGTCTTAGGTGGAGGGGTTGTGAACCACTGTTGTAGGCCTTGTTGTTGTATTTGCAAGGCATTGCAGGGGTTAATATCTGACCTCTGTATGTTTGGCTTATGTCCTTGGATGACCTGCCTCTCTGTTTTATTTTCTTCGACGGTGGTTATCTACTCTCAGCTGTGTGATGTTCGCCCCAAAAAAAAAAAAATGGTGTTAGATTTGCAATTTAACTCGTGTTTGCCCTAACTCCAACATTTGAATGGCTCTGGGCTTCGCTTCTACATCGTCCTCTATGGGCGAGATTTTGCTGTTTGGGAGATGGGTGACGTCTGTTTCATAACTGCTGTTATTTCTTACTAGTGGGAACATTTGCATTGCTTACTTGACGTACAAAACCATCGTAGCCAGTTTTTTCTGCCAACGCCAACATTTGAATCGAGGCCTTAATGAAGGAGGACTAAAACTTCCATTATCCCCAGTCAGCCAACAGCTGACTTAGTATGATGGAAGATTTAGTCCTCAACAGCTGGAAGCCAGGTTGCCATTGTTGCTATAGGAGGACAGTCAGTTAAGACTTGCACAAGCTTTAATTAAACACTAGATGGCAGGAGAGAACAGCCATTCACACAATTAAAACATTTGCTGCAACATTTCAATTGAGCAAGACACACAATGAAAGCCTTTCAATCTCTAGGATGTCACTGATACATACAATGTACTGTGACTAACTGCTAGCTAACCAGCAACACATCCCATGACTGCCTCGAAAGGTACCCTTTGAGTATAAGGTGAGCAAAACTATGTAAAGCAAAGAGATGGGCACCTCCCCAGCATTCAAGTATAAATAGTTTATCCTGTTCTCCAATTTCACATAACTACTGGAGTGCCAAAGGAGTGTCCAACACATATCTTTAATGCACTGGTCACCCTTCTAGTACTCAGGGTTTAAGCAATACCCATCAAGCTAAAGAAGTGCAATTCAGGGGTAAACCAACAGCTCCATAGGGGTCAAATGAACATTTCTGTTGATTCAACCCCTTAAAGGGATAGCAAAGTCCTAAAAAAATACGTAATGCCCTTATTCCTATCTCTCAGACCTTTATGGTCTGAGAGAGATAAGAAAATAAAGTCCTCCGCTCCCTCCCCTTTCTGCCTTATAAACTGTAAAGATGTCAGAAGCAGAATTTGGTCGTGTGACCAGACGGTGGCTCTTCAGGAGAGCTGACATCGAGATATCCAACTATAATTACTTCATCGGAATGGTCTACAACGTGTGCTTGCAAACCAGGCACACATTGTAGACCATTCCGATGAAGTATTAATAGTTAGATATCTCGAAGTCAGCTCCTGAAGAGCCACCATCTGATCCCGGAAACAGGATCTCATGCCGTCAGCTATACAGCTGACGCGTGAGAAGGGGGAGGGAGCGGAGGACTTTATTTTCTTATCTCTCTCAGACCATAAAGGTATGAGAGATAGGTACAATAAAAAAAAAATATGTAATGCCCTTATTCCTATCATCTTGCCTAGACTGTAACGGGACTTTACTATCCCTTTAAGGACCAGCAGTCCAGGGAATTTACCATCCATTAAGGACCTCTTTGACCCAGTCTGACACGTCAGAACACGTGACCTGTTATGTGTACCAGAGTGCTGCGTCAGGGTCTGAGTGGTCAATTTCTGACCCCATGTTTACATACAGCGATCCCAGAGGAACTCATGTATCTAAAATGTACGTGACGTGCTGTGGCCGTCACCGGTCCTGAAGGCAAAAACCGTGCGACATCATAGCACACCATGAGGTCCTTAAAGGGTTCCATGCAGATTTTAACCCCCTGATTGGTAGAAAGATTACCAATGCACTGCAAAGCAATTCACTGGAGACCTCCCTAACATTCGAGGGGTTAAATGAATGGGAATTTGAGGATTTTTTCTTTTTTCCTATGTTGCAGTTGGTTTAGTCCACAATTGCACTACTTAGCTTGATTAATAAACAGACAGCCTAAGTCTCCTTTTTGTAACAAATGTGTAAATAATTTGCACTAGATTTAAAGGGTAGCATACTAAATTGGTACCTATGAAATTTTAAATTCTAAAATCAAAATTATATGTATAAATAAATATTCTGTGGCAAATTACAGTAACTGATTGCGGCTACTCCCAGAGCTGTGGAATTCACCCTGTGAGTGCCAGAGGGGTTTGTGTACCCCTCTGGCACTCAAAGGGTTATAAGCAGTCTAAACTTACAGTGCATGATATACTGGTCTTCCCCATAGCCTCTCCACTCCATCAGACTTCTGTGGCCTCTCAGTGAAGGGATCCTACTGGCTGCAAATGAGCGGCCTTTCCTATTAAAGGGGTACTCACCACAGCCAATAGCAATCCTTAGCTGTTAATTGTCCTTTAGAGCGTTGCCTACCAGAATGAAGTGCAAGATGTTCTGTTGATTTAAATGTGGCTTTTAACCACTTGAATGATTCAGATCAATGGGAATTTGTATCTATATTTGTCCCCTAATTTGCCCCAGAATTGCAACACTTTTTTATTACATCAGCCTCACTGTTCTCTCATTTTAAGTGTTAATGAGGCACTGGAGTATAGGCAGTGTGGAGAAGAGGGTCTCTCCTCTTATCTGCCATAAATTTCACAACATTCTAGAATTCAATGGGTTAACTTACCAAGGTAGTAGGGGCATTGTAGCAAAGGGGTCACTCCAGTTCCCCTGCTCCTTAACCCTTTGCCCTACCTCCCCTCTAGCTTTCGAGGGTTAGTCAAGCAACTGGTAGCCACAAGTACACTGCTGATGGGGAGGTGTGCTTCCCAAATCCTTGGTCCTAGTTTTATAGATAGGATGAGAGGGAAATGCACACAAGGGGGCAGGGGTCACATTAAGGAATTTTTTAATTTTTATATTACATTTTTATGTGTAAGTATATGGGATGTTAAAGGTATCAGAGGAAATAATACTGAAGCAGGTCAACAGGTGGCCACTTTTTTTCCACGGATATGGTGCACTACCCCTTGAGCCAATCAAAATTGTCTACACAATGAATGCAAAAACTGGTTTGAAAATAGGGGACCATACAAGGGATAGTGATGTTTAACCCTTTAAGTGGTAGAGGGATATGCAACACATTGTGGAGCAATGTGTTACGTACCCCTCTATCACTCAAAGGGTTAATATGGAGAGAAAAAAAAAAAAAAACAATGTCTCATAATGTATCATTACTCTCCCAACATGCATTTTATTATGGTCAGTTGCAGTGGAACTGACCACAAGGGGGTGCTGTACACTAGTAAACATGCTAAACAGCTCTTGTTTGGGGAAACCTGGGCCTTAAGTATATGTACAGGGAGCGATACTGCGTTCAGTCTGTAGACAGATGCAATTGTGGCCTAAATGTTGGGAAGTATGTGTACAGATAGTGTCTTAGTATACAGAAGCAGTGTGTCCCCTGTCCTATACAGAGTGTGTCCCAGTGTTACAAAAATGGTATATAAATCAGAATAGGACAGGGGATTTTTTTTTTTAATTAGATTTGTATTTCACATCAACTGTGGAGTTGAACCCTTGTACCATAAAGTACAAATAAAAATCATCAAAATTATCACCGAATAAATTGAGCTTTAGCCCCCTGAACATTAGGGTGGTCTCCAATGCACTGAAAACAAAATATGTTGAGACATCTCTAGAATTCAAGGAGTTAAATCCACATTTATATCAATGGGATTTTTTTCTTCTTTTGCGTCCTTTGTATTGCATTTGGTTTGCTTCAAAATTAATCCACTTCCGCTTAGTGCATCAACCTCAAGGTGCATTGTACACTCTTCTGACACTCAAAGATCAAACTGTTTTTAAAGGGATAGTAATGTTTCACAAAAAAAGCAGCTCCAATTAATCCTCATAGTATTTTGGCCATGGAGAGAGTGTTCTCTCAATACTGTCAGAGTTGTAGTTCAAGAGTAATTGAATGATAAAGTATCCCCCTCCCGCCCCTTTTACCTAGTGTAAGCCTCCTCCCTCAGATGTGGAATCTGATCCATAGACCAGACTGATCACAGCAAGGGATAATCTTCTTCCTATGAGAACAATGAAAGCCTTGCCCCCATTGACAGGTTTCTCGGGTTTTTCCCTTTTGTTAATTGAAGACTGTCCCTCTCTGAGATCCATTTGGACACCACCTTGCTGCTCTGAGCTGAGCAGCATTGCATCAGGGTAACGGGCAGGAGAGGGATACTTTATAATTCAATTGGTCTTGAACTACAACTCGGACAGTACTGAAATAACTTTAAAACAACCCATCATATTGTGGTCTATAGATTCCATCATGGCATTTCTCTATCCAGTGGAAAGTGGCACTGAACTACAGGTAAATGGTAACTGTACTCTGTTATACACATTATGTCCACTTACATCTATGTACAGACCAATACAGAAGTCAGTACATATAATGAAATACAATGCAAAGTAATTACATGAACAGTGAATGGGTGTGCAGTAGCCTGATGCTATTAGAGTGATCTAAAAGTCCACCCACAGTAGGGAACTCTGGTCACATTTATACCAGCAAACTGGGGTTATTCTGGAGAAAACAAATTGCGCCATAGGGAACAAATAAATATTCCTAAATTCACATGCACTTGAGCTTTTTAACCCCTTGAATGCTACAGAGGTATGGAGAACTATTTAGCATTCAAAGGGTTAAAAGCCGATTTAATTTATTTGGTTTACTACAGAATAACTCCAATTTGCTTTTATGTAAATGGGCTAAAGTGTCCAAAACACCTGCCCTGGCAGCTACACACACACAATTCACATTATGGAAGTGAAGCGGTGAACTGTACATCTGCAGCTCTGACTGCCTGGCTTCTGCCTCCAGCACCCCATGAGTCCCTCCCATTCCTAGATCATGCGGCCACCTGATCTGTGCCCAGGTCCTTTTGCCCACTTCATGTGAGTGCAGGAGGAAGCAGGTAGAATATAATTTACCAGTCTGTGGCAGATCAAACCCCCAGTGACTCTGCTGTGACTTAGGGTCTCCTTTACAGCCATTATTACACAGGCTGAAAGGGAAGCCCATAGCAAAGCAGGGAATTAGTTTCCTGTCTGTAACTGTGGGACACAGTCTTCAAAACAGGAGGGCCCTGCAGGTTCCCTTAGGTTTGCCACCTGTGCCATGTGAAAGTGGTCTAACCTTAGATACAGGTTGCAGATACAACTATTTGCACACAAAGCAAAATAAAACAAAGAGAAACCATTCCATTGTTTTGCAGACATTACCTCCCTTCCGAAGCAGATAGATGGGCACCACGTACATCATGATATGTTGGATATAGTACACTTCGACCTCAAAGGGAAGCTGGTGGAAAAAAAGAGAGCACAGATTCACTGACAGTGTGTACGCCCCAACCAAAGTACTCAGAGACAAGAGAGAGTTGTAAGTGTGAAATGTCCATTCTGTACAATAGATAAACAAGGCAACATACGGCAGGCTCTGCAGGTCAGTGCTTTTATTAATTGTAAATATTAACTGTTGGGAGTGCCAGAGAGGTATCTAATGCATTGCAAAGCATTGGCTACCTTTCATGCACTCAAAGGGGTTAAAAGCAATCAGACAATTGTACACTAAATGTGTTTAACCTATTGGACGCTAGAGAGTTGTCATACATATACAAAGAGAGGTGTTGGAGCCACCTCTAACATCCAATATGTAAAATGCAGAACTATTCCCTTGAAATGTAACTGCCTGGGGACCAGTGCATTGCTTCACTAGGAGTTGTCTGCTTCTCTGGTTCCCAGGGGGTTAAAGTGGGCCTATCACATTCAGACAAAGTTAGTTCAGTTACAGATAATTACAATCTGCCATAAAGTCACACACTGTGCTACCAATAAAGATCAATTACTCAAAAATAGGTTGGATAGCTCCTGGTACTCAAAGAGTTAATATGCCATGTTTACTGCTGGAGGGGGTCTTCCATTGCCATTTTCTGGGTGTACACAGTTGTAAATATCAGTTGTGTGTGCATGGCAGGATGCCCTTTCAGCCTATTCTGTTTTGCAATACTATACATGGGCGGTACAGCTCAGGGCACCATGTGTAAGATGTAGTTTTGACCTGGATTCCAGGACTGACAGACTCCGATATAATGTGAAGACCCCCCCATCACCAACCATGCAATATACACGGTAGTGAAAGAGCTAGCCTGCTTTTACCGGTCAGTCTTTAACTAAACAAATCCTATATAATAATTCACTAGGATTTTTGTCAGAAGCCGTCATGCTCTGTAGAGATTGCCCGAACGCACAGAATGCTGGAAGCATAGAATGCTGGGAGTTCTGTGCTTTCGGGCAATCTGTACAGAGCATGACTGCATTGTCGGCAGGACGCAGAGCAGGATCTGCCTCTTAACCCTTTAAGTGCCAGAGGGGTACACAAAGCAATGCGTTGCATACCCCTCTGGCACTCAAAGTGTTAACATTACCCGGACCTTGCGCCATGTACACGGGCTTTTACACTAGTGAGGGAAAAAAAATGCCTTTTCTGCTCCCATAAAGATGAATCATTAACCATCTCTCTCGAGAACTAGCATTCTAGCCAAATCAACCTGAATATAAATGCAGCTATATAACACAGTATACTCTGAATATATGTGCACTTTAACTGGAGCACAGGAATGCCCAAGTGTGGCTCTCAAGTACTAGAAGATTTGCCACTTTAGTTAGTTACTTAATAATCCATTAAATAAGCCATACCAAGGCTGGTGTTCCTCAGAGTGCACAGAATCAACTCCACCCTTGCCTACTGCTTCTGCACAATCTAGACCAGGGGAGGCAATCTGTGGCCCTCCAGCAGGGATAGGATGCCCCCCAACAGCTGGGGAGGAAAATGTTTCCTACCCATGATCTATGGTGTTAACCCTCTGAGTGCCAGGGGGTTAAAAAGCCCTATTTCAGTGGGCAGTTTCTCCTAGAAAGGAACAAAAAGAACTTTTCTTAGTAAATACAGCAGCGAGGATCCCCGACATCTCAATGGCCTCACAAATTTGAAAAATGTACAATTAAGGGCCTCCAAATTCCTGTTTTTTTTCTTCCTTTAAACCTCCCACTGAAGGGAATTGGAAGGAGCTGCATGAGCTGAGAGGACTGGGTAGGGTTTGAGCATCTGACATCACGCGATTAAAATAAATTGAGTGCAAGACTCTGCAGCTGCCATGGCAACACAAGAAGCTCGTTTTTAAAGATCATGATGAAAATAGAAACAGAACAGATTTTTATTCATATGCCCAACAAATAAATTTAAAACGCTAACATTAAGACATGCATTTTCATAAATGCTGGCCCAGTGCACATGTAGCTGATATCAGTGGAGCAGACATAATCCAGAAATAGAATGAGCTGGCACTTTGAACTCAAAAATTAAATTTTCATGCATAATCTATCCATTCACTTGTGGTCTCCATTGGTGGTACAAATTGCCAGAGGTAGTGTTATTTCATACTAGCACTTTAGTGAAAAGGAGAAATGATGCTACCGAATCAAAAAGTAACCATGAAAAGCCAGGCAATAGTAAGCTGGAGGGACAAAGGTCAGCTCCACCCCTGGGCTAACTCATGCCACCAAAGAAGCAAGACAATACCACTGCTGGGATTATTTTGTAGCTCTTACTGCTTCATACTGAAATCCAGCATAAATACAAACCTTTAGCTCATATGCCTTTTAGCCATATTAATTACTTTCTCACGAGCATTACTAATTCTTATTTAATAGCCAACTGCAGCAAACTTAATTACCATATGTAAGTAAAGGCATATCTGGAATTTCTAAATGGAGGTTGGAACTCTTCTTATAATTTATAACCTGTGCGTTAATTAGAACTGGGGTTAACAGAATCACTGCTACTATATTACAGTTTGATGACCCTTGTGCCCCCAATGATGTACCATTAGATTAGGGAGGGAACTAGGCAAATAAGTGCACTGTATAAAGTGGACCTGATGCCTACACAACTTTTAGTATCATTAAGTGTGTCTATTTGAACGGCCTAGGATATGTGTTTTTTGCTTTGCAAACGTGTTAATAGCTGTAGAGTTTTGATATAGTTGAGGATTCACATCCCGGAGCTTTTTCATCCCAATTGGTCTGATAAAGCTGCATAATTCATTACTCGTATGTCCAGGAAAGGGGATTTTTGTGTACTTATAGATAAATCCTTTTCTCTTTGTCCACATGACATACATGAACTATGGAGCTAAATATCATCCCAGAGAAGGGCAAGGCACTTGTATATAACAAAAAAAAAAAAAAAAAAAGTACTCTGGAGGTGGAGACTCCCTTCCTACTTCACTTTACCTCCACCAGATGTTCTCAGTTTTAACAAAGATCAAAAAATAAATTGAGCAGGTACGTGGTCACCTGAACCAGAGAACCCAAGGAACCACCCTGCCCAGAACTCAAACAGCAGTTTTTTTCTCCAGGAAAGACTTCATGTGTTCCACACTGACTAAGACAAAATGATTCATTGATAAATACACAAAAAAAAAATATCACCTTTTCTCTTTCATCCACTGTGGAAAACAGGAGCCAAAGACATAAGACAAAGCTATTCTGCCAAGATTACAGGGAGGGAAAGAACAAACCCTCAAAACACAGACTATTTTCAACAGAAACAAACTGGATCAATCATGAAGTTCAGGATTCAACGGGCATCAACACCAAACCAAGCAAGAGAAAAAAAAAAAAAAAAAGATTACTACAAGTAAAGAGGAGGATGCCTACACAGGCACTACAGCCTGTAGGACCTTCTATCCAAAACTGGCTTCAGCTGAAGCCAGAACAATAACGCAGTAATTAACTAGCTAAGCAGACGCCAGCCGGAAGGGGGCAAACTGAAAATTCCGGTCTTGGAAGGCAGAGTGAAGGAAGCATTGCTGATCTGCATGGATGGGAATATACAGAATAAACAAATTGTTTGAGATGCTTTAAATCCAGGATAGGATGGCAGCGACCATCCATTTTGGGAACTATGAAAAGGTTGAAATAGAATCCCATGAATCTTTCCTAAGGATGAATAGGCACCAGGACCTGCATGTCCAACAAGGAAGTAAATGTCCCCCCCAGTGGATCACAAGGGACTCTGGACATAAAGCAGTGACAGAGAGGAAAGAATTTGAACTCTATGCAAATAACCTTCAGAGAGTGTCCATAACACCCACTTGTCCGACACTGAGGAAGTCCAAAATCAGGAAAGAGAGGACCACCAACTGCCTGGGGGTTTTGTGGTAGGCTTCATCCCTGCCCATGCCTGTTTGGTTTTCAGGAAAGGGTACACCTGGGCGTGGACATCCTGCGTGCATACCTATACTGGCGGGATGGAAAAAAAAAAAAATACACACACACACATCTGCCATGGAAAGAATGAACGCTTGTGGGTAACCGGAGGCAGAAGAGCAGTCCTGCCCCCAGTAGCATGGCAAATAAGTTTTCTCCAATTCTGAGCTGAACACATCTCACAGCAACAGAGAGCTCTAAGGACTTGGCAGAACTGAATGCAGTCTCAGTAAGAAATGCATCAGCCTCAAGGATCTTAGAAATAGCAAGAACAATGGATCTAATGGACTTCTCCTAACAGTTGCATGTCTGGAGGGTGGTAAAGTAGAGCAGGGAGGAGGTTTCCATCCCCAGAGATACATTTTATACAGGTACCCTGCTCTCCTGCAGGAGGATATTTTATCCCATGATCTCTGTATTCCACAATGGACAAAAATTACCTCTCTCCACCTTCTTAGGTTGCTAGGACCTATCAGTTTCCAGAGGAATAATTATGGAATTCCTTTCATGACAGGCACTCCCATTCAGGAGAGGATTTGGAAAGGTTGCATGTTCTTATAAATATTAAATTCCATCTCTTAATAGTCCTTCGAGTTCCACAGGGGTATACAAGGCATTGTGAAGCAGTGCGTTGAATACCCCTCTGGCATTCAAATGGTTAACCCTTTGAGTGCCAGAGGGGTATGGAACATATTGCTTTGCATTGCATTCCTTACCCATCTTGCACTCAGAGGGTTAAGGAGGATATGTAGTGAGGATCCAGCAACTCTGGGAAGAATGATTATTAGAATCTAAAAGAGGAAAAAAAGACCAAAGAGAAGTAAGATTGCTACAGCCTATCATTCAATTCCTATTCTTGGATTAGCCCCTTAGATTGCTTCTAGCAATTAAGATTGAGATTAAGGCCTCTGTTGTATCCAATGTGTTAAATAAAACACAAAAAAGTGGTCTATCTATTAATTCCTCTGCTGTTACGGTTTCATGGCACACAAAAACAAAGCCTGGATTTGCGTAGAAGGATTTATAATATTGCAGATCTTGTGTGCCTGAAGGAGTTAAATTAAGGGGACAGTAATGTCCCATAAAAAATGTTTAGAGTTTTGTACAGATTAAAAAAATAAGATAAATGCAACAAATCCTATCTCTCAAACCGCTATGGTTTGAGAGATATCCTCCACTAAAGTTCCTCTTCTCCCGATGTCAGCTGTAAAGCCGACAAAAGGAGATCAGTATGGGTCAACATGAGGAGGATCTTCAGCAGAGCCACAATAGCGTGATTTAAAAAGAACTACTTCTTTGGCACGATCTGAAAAGTGTGCTTACAAACCAGGCACACTTTGTAGACTGTTCCAAAGAAGTATTTCTTTTTAAATTGCTCTATTCCGGCTCTGATGAAGAGCAGCCTGTCGGTCCCCAGACCGGAAACTCCTGCTGTCAGCTTACAGTTAACATCAGGAGAAGAGGCGGGAGAGGGGAACTTTCACAGAGGATATCTCTCAAACCGCTACGGTTTGAGAGATAGGATTTGTGGCATTTAGCTTATTTTATTAATCTCTACAAAACTCTAAACAGTTTTTTATGGGACATTACTGTCCCTTTAAGAAATTGTGATGTGGGTGTGCTCAGAGCTATAAAGTCATTTTGCACCTCTAGTATAGCCCTTGTTATCTATATCTATAAAAAGATATCCATTTATATAATCACCTAATTAACTGGACCCAACAGTAAAGAGAGTCATTTTATCTGCTCTAATTACTACAATTCCTTACTGGTGTGATAATCGGCACTCTCTCTAGTAGACCCACTAGCACAGGCAACCGCTAACCCCTCTGAACTGTGACTAATCGTATGGATTTATACAGCGCTAATTAATGCACAGGAAAGAACTGCCACAGAAGGAAGAAGAGAGGAACTACAACTACAGAACTAAGTGGTGCTTACTTTGGTTAACCCTCTGAGTTCCAGAGAGGTGTTCAAGGCATTGATCCAAATACATTTTGAACACCCACTCTTTTATACATACATTTTTTGCCTTGGAATTTTGCTTTCGTTTCCGCAGCTAGTAACAGAATTTGGGGAGATGAACTAAGGATTTGTTGTGGTCATGTGATGGATAATGAACAATAAGACAATTCACTATGTGCACAAAAAATTAGGTGTGCAAGTGGAGAGACGTTGATCATTACCATTTGAAGTTAATGTCAAGCTATGTGAACACAAAGCAGTGTGTTTTAAAGCAACAGTAAGAGATGTGGGCTAGATTAGCCTCTCGTAGATTAATATGTATATGCCAAGTCAAACTGTTTATATACCATCTAAAAACACACAACATATGCCTGGAGGTACAAGTACAAAATGCTACAGCTGTTGGTTGGCTCTTCCATAGATTTCTTCTCTGCACAACAGCAGGGTCCTATCATTATCTGGACTGCATGGGAAGGTGGTGCATGATGCAGCTACCCAGGATTTACATGGAACCTGTTTTCACAGTGGAAAATCCAAACAAACTTCATGCTAGTGTTGACAGATTCCATATAAACCCCAGTGGTTGCTCCACGTTCAGCCTTTGACACAGCCCATAGAAAACAATTACATGATTCACAATTTAGCAGCAAATTTGTTTCTATGAGCTAATACAACATCTCCAACTATCAATACTCGGTGAATGTGGCAAACAGCCACACTGACATATAAACAGATCATCAGAAATACAAAAATGCTCATTGGCAATATAGGCCTACATGAGGCATGATCAAAGGGAAGATATAACAAAAGACCCCTTCGTGCAGGGTCCTTATCAAACGTTAGTACATCTTCCTCCAGGAGTGAAGATCTGTATATACACTGGTGAGGAAAAGTTTGTGAAACCCTTAGGACTGTAACATATTTCACATATACAATCTTATCAGATTGTAATCTGTAATATCTGTAATAATGGATAAAGATCAAACAAAACATGCTGCTTTGTCAATTTTATCCACTACGGATTCAACATCTAATGTGTGTAAAACTATATTAACCTTTAGACTCTGTACCACTTAAGCAGCAATTATCTCAAGTAACTGTTGGAAAGTCTCTCACATCAGTTTTGATGAATTTTGGCCCATTCCTCTTTAAACAACTGCTTCAACCCTATGACATTTGAAGACTTGGACAGCTCAATTCAGATCTGGCACAACACTTTAATATGGTTTAGGTCTGAACTTTGACTAGGCAATTCCAAAGTGCAAAATGTAATCTTCCACAACCATTTGTTCATAGATCTGCTTGTGTATTGATGACTATGGACTTGTTGCATGACCTACTTTTTGTTCAGCTTCAGCTCATGGATGGATGGCCTGACATTCTCCTCTAGAACCTTCTAATACATCAGGTCCTGAAGCAGCAAAGCAGCCCCAACTTTCACAGTCCCACCACCATGCTTACAGATGGGGATGAGGTTCTTCTGTTTGAACTCAGCATTTCTTGTCCACCAAACAGAACGTTTGTCATCGAGGCTAAAAGTTCTACCTTTGAATTGTCTGTCCAAAGAACATTGTCCCAAAAGGCTTACAGATTATCTATGTGATCTCTAGCGAACTTCTGATGAGCACCATGCTTGTTCAGTCTTTTTCTGATAGTTGAGCCATGAACACTCATTAGCCGAGAGTGGAATACAGATCCTTGGATGTTGCCCTGGGAGTTATTTGTGACTTCATGGATGATGCACAGTGTTGCTCTTTTTTACCCACTCTGCCTCTTAAGTGCTCCGTTTGCCTAACATACATCATTTTATTTCAAAAGACACAGACTTGGCTAATACCACTACTAATATTTAAGACAAAGGCTGATTTTGGCTCCCAAAGGCCATAATGGTACAACTATGGTATTTCTATAATTCTCATTCTCAAACTTTCTCCCCACTGTATATTCAACTGTAGATACTATCCAAAAATATATAAATGTAATACACTGCTGTATAAAATACTCTTACCAAAATCAGAGCTAGAGGTACACTGTGATTTTAGGGGCAAGAACTGCCAAGGGGTACACATCTTCATATCTGCCATTTAAAGAAGCAAAGCTTCCTCCCAGAAGAGAAAAATACTTTTCTTTAAAAAACCCACCACTGAGGAGTTTATCCCTAACAGTCCTAAGTGGTCTTACAATCTTGGCACAACATGGGCTGAGAGGGCTGTGTGTGATTTGAGAATCTGTCCTCACCAGAATAAAAAGTCAGAATAATCTGTCAACTTTCAAAGCAACACATGAAGCTAGTTTAACAGTTTTGTAATATTTTTATGTCCATAAGTAATATCAGAACAAAAATAAAAAGTTATCCGATTTTCTCCCATTAACGTGTTATACATAACATAACCTCAATGCTTTCCTAGGAGGAAATGTACCTTTAAACTGCTTTGGGGGGTAGGACTTTGAAAATAGCCGCGGTTTTCCTGGGCAGCCCTGAAATGGCTTCTATCAGCCATTTGGATTGTTAGACAGCCACCCCACACCCCACTCCCTACCCCTGACTCATAGCCAGCTGGACTTCAGAGATGACTTAGGGCAATGCAGCTGCCTTAGGCAACAACTGTCAAAGCTACATTGTTTCCTACATGTGACTTCCTCCTAACAATTAAAGTGATAGTATTGCATATCATGGAAAACATTTACTGCAATTTATCCTGTTGAGTAAAACAAAGATAATCCCCACTGGCGAGATAGACTTTATTCAAAAATTACTGCAGCTCAAGCTTGTATTTTTTGGTACGAGATACTCCCATGGCCTGAAATTTTATTGTAGCACTGCTGCTACAACAGTCTATGGACAGCTATGGTCATTGTGGGACCCTGGAGGTACTGCCACCAAAGAGTGCAAGTTTGAGCTGGAATAACTTTTGAATAAGTCATCTCTCAGCAATGGAGGTGTTCTTATTTTACTAACCAGAATAAGCCCTAATATACATTTTTTTCATATTACGTGAACCTATCCCTGTGACCCCGCAGACAACCATATTGTTCAGTATGAATCAATTCTGCATGGATTGGTTCCCAAAATTAATTTTTAATTAGTACTTGATATCATGAAGGTGGGCATAATTCTTTGTTGCAAGACTCTAAGACCCCAAACTTCTCCTAATGAAGTCTAATCTAACAGTTTACATACAGTAATGCACTGTCATTTCTGAGGTGTACATCAAGTGCACTTATGATAATGGGTCAGGAAGCATGAATGGATACCTCCACAGGGTATATTTAAAGGAATACTAATACCTCCTAATAATAAAAACTACATTATCTTAAACTGGGAAGAAAATCCCAATGGCCACAATGAACAAATTATGTGTGAACTGATCCTAAAAAGTGCAACTTAATTAGTATCGGATACCTTGTCCATGGATATCCTGATTCTTTTTAGCTGGACTTCAGAACCTCTAAATCCTCCCACTGAAATATTTCAAGAGGAAAAGTAGGAGGAGTTTGTGGTCCTGCAACAAATGATCAGGTCTGCCTTCATGGACATAATATCCAGCATTAATTAAAATTAAGGTTGGGGAACCAGTCCACATAGTGGCCAATACAGTGTTATACCCAGATTAAGGTAAGCGTGTTTATTATTTGAAGTGTTAGTGTTCCTTTAAGACAACATGTTAGATTTGTAATAGAGGACTCAGAGAAGCAAAGCAATCAGATTGGTACTATAAATGGAAGAGGTAACAACCCAGCTGAAAAATGGTGGTTACTATTCTTATCAGCCAACTATATTCAATACTTTATTTTTTGATGTTCTTTTCCCCTTTATAGCATAAGGGCCATATTCAGCAAGCTAAAGAGTGGAAATTCTGTGGTAAATTAATGTCATCACAGAGGACAAACAAACATCTCCACAATTTATATTGCTTTAGGAGGGGCTTTTAAAGGGATAGTAATGTTTCATAATAAAAGCAGCTCTAATTAATTATCATAGTATTTGGACTTTGGAGAGTGTTATTTTAATTCTGTCAGAGTTGTAGTTCAAGAGTAATTCAATGACAAAGTATCCCCCTCCCGCCCCTTTTACTGATGTAACACTGCTCAGCCAGATCAGAAGGGAGGTGCCCAGGTAGACTGCAGAGAGGGACAATCTTCAATTAAGGGAAAAACCTGAAAAACTTGTCAAGGGGGGCAGGGCTTTCATTGTTCTTATAGGAAGAAGATTGTCCCCTTCTGTTATCTGTCTGGTCTATGGACTGCATTCCACATCTGAGAAGAGATGGCTTACACTAGGTAAAAGGGGCGGGAGGGGAAATTTTGCTTGTGAATATCTCTCAAACCATAAAGGTTTGAGAGATAAGACTTATATCGTTCTTCATGTTTTTTTAATGCCTACAAAACAAAATAAAGATAAAATGAAGTATTACTATCCCTTTAAATACTAAAATGGTAGAGAAGTCTCCAATGCATTGAGAAGAAATGCACTGAACACTTCCCTAACATTGAAGGGGTTAAAGGGATAGCAATGTCTCTATTAACGTGCAGCTCCAAGTCTCCTATATGTTCTTTTATAACAACACACAGTTCTATATTTAAATACTTTCAGTTCTGCAGTTCAAAAGCTATTGAAGCTGGAGGGATCCCCCTAACTCCCCTTCTGGCCACCTCTCCATGAATCTACAATCCAGTCGTGGGACAGTATGGATACAGTGAGGGACAATCATCATTCATTAACTATAAGGAAAACCGTGCCCTCTTGATGAAGGATTTTCCTTTTGCTTACTGAAGGATTGTCCCTTGCTTCACTCCATCCACACCAGACCAAGGCAGAGTGATGCAGGGAAAGTGGAAGGAGGGGATCCTTTTAGCTTGAATAGCTTCTGAACTACAGAACTGTGATTAATTAAACATTGCGCAAAGTGTTATAAAGACATATAGAAGACTCGGACCTGAGCTTTAATAGAGACATTACTATACCTTTAAAATACCATTGACATTTTGGGTAATTTTCAGTGCAGCTGGTTTGCTCCAGAACTGCATGCCTTTAGCTTATTGAATTTGGTCCTAAGTGGACAAATGATTCTGATCTTTATCATACAATCACAGTCCATTCATACATAGTGAGAAGCAACCATTCCAGATGCATTGATAGGGCATCCCTCTGAATAGACAGATCCAGAGTAGGTCCCACTTACCAGTCTTGTGTTCAGCACTGGGAAGAGCAGAGCGAGAAGGGCCCCATTTAACATGTGCATCTGCAGCCTTCCAAAGAACAGAGAGAGAGAACAGATTATATTGCATCTACACTACAAGTGGACAACCTGTGCACTTCATTCTTTGCTGTTACAGGAGAATTGACATCATCCTCAGCAGCTGCCAACAACAGACAGAGGGCCTCAGACTGTCCACCACTGGAGTACTCAATCATCCTTCCTGATGGCCTTATTTACCAGTCTAAACAGAAAACAATTGTGGAGCAAATCAAACGCACTGGGAAGGGGGATGAAAATTCAGAAAATTCACAAAGATTTAAATGTAGATTTTAACTTCTTGAAAGCTACAGGTCCCCAAGGTATCGCTTCACAATCCACCGGTGAAAGCTCAAGCATTTAATGGGTTAAAAGGCCTAATAAAACCCATGGGGATTTTAAATTCTCCCTGTGTTGTAGTTGGTTCCCTCCACAACTGTTCCTCTGAACAATTAAGTAATTAAGAATACTTAATTTTTTCTTTATTATTGTAGGCATTAAAAAAAAAAATGAATAACTATGTAAGTCTTATCTCTCAAACCAACTAAATTTTCCCCCTGCCTGACGTCAGCTCTCTAGCTGACAGATTTGAATTCTGGTCCGCAGACCGGCCGGCATCTCTTCAGCAAAGCCAAGATCACAATCTTTAAAATAAACTACTTAATTGGAACGGTCTACAAAGTGTGCTTGCAAACCAGGCACACTTTGTAGACCGTTCCAATTAAGTAGTTTTTTTTTTAAAGATTGCGATCTCGGCTCTGCCGTAGAGCTGCCGGCCGGTCTGCGGACCAGAATCCAAATCTGTCAGCTAGATGGCAGACTTGACTGAAACAGCCAGTGAAAGAGAACTTTAGTTGTGAATATCTCTCAAACCATAAATGTTGGAGAGATAAGACTTACATAGTTCTTAATATTTTTTAATGCCTACAATTACTCTCACTTTAATAAAATAAGGCCCAGATTAGTATTCACAATAGAAACAAGGAACAAACCATCTCCACCAAAGGGGGGAGATTACAATTCCAAATTTACTTTGCTCTAAATGGGGCTTTTAACCCTTTGAGTGCCAGAGGGGTACGCTTTGATTTGCACTGCCACTCAAAGGGTTAACCCCTTTAATGCTAGAAAACTCTCCAACGCTGACCTCTTTAGCAATCAAGGGGTTACAATGACCACTTAAATCAACAGGGAATTGTATTTCTCCCCTATGGTGCAGATGGTCTGCTCCAGAATTGTGCTTTTCTTTTTATGAATAGGGCTCAAAACCCTAATGAATGATGCACAGAAGAAAGGAGAAGCAGTTGTGGGACTATCCCAAAGCACCACAGGGGAGCAATAAAAATGATCAACTTGTCCACTGATCGAAATGGGGCTTTTAACCCCTTGAATACTAGTGAGGGCTTCAACACACACTGCCAAGCAATACGTTATAGACCTCTCTAGCATTCAAAGGGTTAAATGCCCCATTTTAAGCAATAGCAATGTTTATATGGCTATTATGTGCAGTTAGTTAGTGAATAAGGCCGTATTGTATAAAAGTCGAACATTCCTGGTATAAACCAAGTGCACAAATAAATCTTCCCACTGATTTAAAGGAACACCAACACCTAAACATGACCTGGAGTCATACATACTTAAATACCTTTTACTCTATACTAGCCTCTGTAAAACGTCTCCATTTGTGGAGGCCTAAAATCTAGTATTACATATGATATGTGCGGACTGCCCTTACAATAGCAATCTTGAGAGGTTGTCTTAGAAAGGATAGTGTTTTATTGGCTGTAAATGGGCCTGAGATACGTTTCTCTGAATGGAAGACAAGTGGGTTCTAATCGCAATACAGTAACAGCATTAGCAATGGAAAAACAACTAACCCTCTGAATGTCAAAGAGATATTCAAAGCATTGTGTTCCATATGCTGATACCTCTCTCTGGCACTCAAAGGGTTAACCCAATGTCTACACAGGTATTAAAAATACAAGTTTAGGAATAGAGTTTAGAGATCTAACCTAAAATAACTGTATTTTATACATGCTGACATAGAAGTACATGATATTTAAAACTATATAACCCAATTACTTTTTAGGTGTTAGTTTGCCTTTAAACAGTGCTTTTCTACCCTTGATTGCTACGGAGGTCTCCATCGCTTTGTGAAGCAACGTGTTGAATACTTCTCCAGCACTCAAAGGGTTAAAAGATACATTTAAAATGAGAGGGAATTTGGGTATTTATGTCCCCCTGCAATGGTTTGCTTCGGAATCATTCCTCCTTGCCTGTAATCCTTTGAGTACCAGAGATATATCCAACGCTTTGGGCCGTATGTTCAAAGGGATAATGACAAAAAATTGTCGCAAGAAAGGCAAACATAAGTAACTGAATGCATGAACGACATATTTTATATAGAGTGTACGACAAAAAACAAGTAATGTCCGTTGTGTACGACACAACTCCAGAATTGATGGGTAAAGGGGAGGTGATATGGCGGGGCTAAACTATTGTCCAGTGTCATATAGAGGAAAAGAAAATTTGTCATAACTAATGACAAAAAAATGTCTTTCAAAAGACAAAATTTGTACGTTAAGAAAAAAGTGGAGGGAATGTGTTCTGAATGTGAGAATTTTTGTCTTTAGTTAAGACATTTTTGTCGTTAGTTAAGACATTTTTAGAGACATTTTTGTCATTCCATACGACAATTTCAGTCAGGACAAACGATGTATTTCCAAACACAACCGACACTCTATGAAAATATTAATGATCCCAATGACACTGTACTTTGAAAGTCGTTATAAACGACAAATGCTATTTCGCTACTTTTTTGAACATATGGCCCTTGGTGTTGCAATGCACTGGATACCTCTCTGGCACTCAAAGGGTTAAACATAAGGCATAAGGGGGAGATGTATAAAACTGGAGTTACAAAGAAAGTGTCTGTAAAAGTGTCTCAAAGCGACATAACTTTATGTATAAACATCTAATGACATTTTCTCTTAGTGCTAACTCCAGTTAGTTGACTTTTTTGAAATGTGGAGTAGAAATGGTCTTGTGTCCCAATGTATGTATAAAGAAATCCGCTAATTATGCCAAAAATAAAGACAGTTTTAGGGATTATATCATAACGCCAGGTAAAACCTGTTCTTATTATAAGTATATATAACCGCTATGTGTGAATATATATTTGCAGGTGAGAATATTCTCAGATAGACATATTTATAAACATGACTTTATTTCTTTAGAAATATGACCAGTCATTATGAATTTTAGCGACAATTCTTAAGAATACACTAAGAAGGCTTTTTATACATCACCCCCAAGGTTACTAATAGACTAAAACAGGAGAGATTATGTGATTAAAACCTCATATTTAATATAGTTGTGACACACACACACACACACACACACACACACACACACACACACACACACACACACACACACACACACACACTACAGACCGGAGATTTTTCATTAACAAATTATTGTACCTTTTTTATTTATTTAAATCAAACTATTAGCAATTGCACCAACTGATGTTGAAAAAGGCAGTCTTTGTTTGGAACACATTCTGTGGTAGAGCTTGTGTCCTAGGATATGGCTCTCTATAGAAAGTTTAAACACCACCACCAACTGGTGGACACAACAGAAAAATGCTGTTTAACCCTTTGAATGTCAGAGGGGTACGCAATACATTACTTTGCAATGCATTGCACATCCCTCTGGCATTCAAAGGGTTAATGCAGTAAAAACCTTATATACATCTGTCTAAATTAGTGAAAAGCCTTGGCTTCCTGTCAGGGGCAGCGGGTATGTAACTTCCTTCCTATTGCCACTTGCTAGAACAAACTGGGCCAGTGACATCAGTTGCAAGCAACAAACACCCCTCTGATCCTCAAGCATTTAAGCTTCCTATGTACTGAGCGGCTCCCTAACCAGTCTCTACTTTAATCTCTTTTCAGTACCAATTGGCTCCCCCTCACCAACATGGTTTCCACATTAACCCTTTGAATATCAGAAGAGTGAGAAACACTGCAAAAACATTGCAGTACACACCCCCTCTGACACTCAAACAGTTAATTATTCTTCTGCACTGAACAGGTTATATATGTCACACACCTACCTCTCTTCCGCTCCAATGTTCCTCTGTGGTGACTGGCTCCGTCCAATATTAATTTGCTAGAACTGGCATGGAAGTTTGTGTTACAGGAGAACACCTAAATATGATCTGAGGTTATACAAATTTAAGTACCTTGTACTCCATTGTGGCACATATTCTTACATATGGTCTGAGAGGGTCTCCCATTCCATCATGGAGGCAAATACAGTTTTTGGTACCTTTTATTGGCTAACTAAGCAGATTTAGAATGCAAGCTTTCAAGACCTTAGGTCTCTTCCTCAGGCATGTTATACAGATAAATATGAAAAAGTCTCTCTTAAATACAAGTTTCATATTTATCTGTATAACATGCCTGAGGAAGAGACCTAAGGTCTTGAAAGCTTGCATCCTACATCTGCTTAGTTAGCCAATAAAAGGTACCAAAAACTATATTTGCCTCCTGTATTTCTACTGCTAACACAGTACCAACTCTCATCTTCGTTCCATCATAGCAGTCTTGTAAGGGTGCTTAACCCTTTGAGTGCCAGAGGGGTACACAACACATTGCGTTGTGTACCCCTCTGGCACTCAAAGGGTTAAAAGTGCTTCTTCTGGATGGTCTTTCAGTGGACTAAGGTGTCAGCCTTTCTGATTAGATGAATAGTGGGTATTAATCTCAGTACATTAACAACTGCACCAAACCAAAATATATGGTATAAATAAAGTATAAAGGATAGTGTACACATGCATTAAAATGTTTAGGATTAAATTTTAGGGATCTAACATAAAATAACTAAACTTTACAGATGCCAGCTGAAAGCACATAATATTTAAAACTGTATAACCCAATTTCATCTTTAAGCGTTGGTGTCCCTTTAAGCTTACTTCCTTTACGGACAGAAGAGATATATTTAGTCTTCTGTTAGATTAGGCACGTTCTAGCACATTGTTATCGCTGTGAACTGGTAACTGATAAGAAGGAGTGCGAGTGAGCATGTGTGTACATGTCCAGTACAGAAATATTAACCCGTTGAGTGCCAGAGAGGTGTGCACTGCATTGCTTTGCAATCTCTTGCTCAACCACACTGGCATTCCAAAGGTTAATGTGGATATCATACAGAGGGTTGAGGGGTTGTTTAGTCTGGATAAACATTAATCCTTTTGGTATCACATGAGGTGTGCAAAGCAGTGCTTTGTAATGAGCTGCTCATCCGACTGGCACTTCAATGGCGTGCGTGTGTGTATTTGTGTACATATGTGTATGTATAGGTGTGTGTGTGTGTGTTTGTGTATATGTGTGCATGTAGGTGTATATATATATATATATATATATATATATATATATATATATATATGTGTGTGTGTGCGTGTATATGTATGCGTTTATGTATATGTGTGCATGTATAAGTCTATATGTGTGTGTGTGCACATGCGTGTGTGTTTGTGTATGTGTGCGCGTATAGGTGTGCACACGTATAGGTGTGTGTGTGTGTGTGTGTGTGTGTGTGTGTGTGTATGTATGTATGTATGTATGTATGTATGTATGTATGTATGTATGTATGTATGTATGTATAGGTGTGTGTGTCCTTAATTGAAGAGAAAGATCAAAGTGTAAGCAGGGAGCAATGCAGAGGAAACGTAACTGCTTGAGGATCAAAGGTGTATGAACACATTGCTTGCACTGGAAACTTCACCAGCAACCAAGCTGTTAAAATGGATAGGAAACACATACAAATATGTAAAATGTAAAACCAGAATTTCTAGACAAATGGCTCTGAGTATTTCCTAATCCTTCTTCAGAAGACTTTGCATACTCTGAAGTAGTGTAACCGGCACAGCACCACGGACTTCTCTAGCGACTTACCTGAATATTATGGTGGCCAGCTTACAGGGGGGACAGGCCAAGAGGAAAATCTGTAACAAAGGAAAGGGTGTCTTTAGTATAACAGTGCTCATCGTCTTCATTACTGCTATTTACCAACACTGCATAATTCAACTTTTGCAGCTTCAGAGCGTGTTTTTTTTTTAACCATTTTAGTGCCAGAGGGATGCGCATCTCATTGCAAAGCAATGTGTTGCGTACCCCTCTGGCACTGAAAGGGTTAACCATTTGAGTGCCATGGCACTCAAAATGTTCAATTTTTGAGCACCAAAGGGATGTGCAATGTAATGCATTGCGTATTCCTCTAGCATTCTAAGGGTTAAATCAATAAACCATTTAGGACTACTGCTGCTTCTTATACTGTGGACAGAAAATTAACCCCAAGAGGGAATGGTGACCCACAGATGTTTAAGATTCCTCTATTAGACTGACATCCCACAGACAAAACTCATCAGGATGGATCTTATTGCAGATGATACATAATAAGGACTTACTACCCCTATAAATGTATAAACAATGTATATAATGACAAGTTACCATCACATGAAAAAGGTTATTTGTTAGCAGGTCAATCTTTCAGCTATTGAAAGGAGAAGAACAGGGCTCCGTTCAAGAGCAGAAACACTGGCTTGTGCATTTTGCCAATAAATCAATTTTCATCATAAGAAACTCGTGCTGACTTTTTTCATTTATACTTTTTACATACACCTCACTGTTTGTACTATATGACACCCAGGCCATTGCCCCACACACACAGCAGACTGCAGCTTGGGACATAGCTACATTATTATGTGATGAAACCAAACTGTCATGTACATAAT
This sequence comes from Rhinophrynus dorsalis, assembly GCA_037306005.1. Taxonomy (NCBI): domain Eukaryota; kingdom Metazoa; phylum Chordata; class Amphibia; order Anura; family Rhinophrynidae; genus Rhinophrynus; species Rhinophrynus dorsalis. The sequence goes on along the minus strand of CM074726.1, from coordinate 91,050,485 downwards.
TTATGGCTATATTTTTGTAACAGAATTTCACAGAGTAGCACAATTCCTCATTCCAATTGTCTAAGTTATCATACCTTTCCTTTAAAGTGATAGTAATGTTTCACAAAAACAGCAGCCCCAATTAATCTTCATAGTATTTGAGCCGTAGAGAGTGTTATTTCATTACTGTGAGCGTTGTAGTTCAAGAGTAATTGAATGATAAAGTTTCCCTCTCCCGCCCCTTATACCTAGTGTAAGCCCCCACTCCTCAGATGTGGAATCCAGTCCATAGACCAGACATGCTCACATCAAGGGTCAATATTCTTACTGTGAGAACAATGAAAACCCTGCCCCCCTTGACAAGTTTTTCAGCTTTTTCCCTTATCTTAATTGCAGATTGTCCCTCTCTACAAACTACCTGGACACTCCCTGCTGCTCTAAGCTGAGCAGTGTTACATCAGTAGAAGGGGCGGGAGGGGGATACTTTATCATTCAATTACTCTTGAACTACCACTCTGATAGAACTGAAATAACACTCTCCAAGGCCCAAATACTATGAAGATTAATTAGAGCTGCTTTTATTATGAAACATTACTATCCCTTTAAGGTACAGGAATGTCTAAAAGTATTTAAAGTGGACCTGTCAATTTGACTTCATGTTTGCAATTTTGAAAATGTAATTTAGCCAAAGACCAGCAGGTGTTTATTTCATCCTTTGAGTGCTTGCACGACACTGAGAAGTGCAGCACCATAAGCAAATTACGTTCTGTGCTGAACTTAATCATTGGAATTAATATTTAGTTAGTGCTTGTTGATCCAAGGAGAAATCTGATTGCCATTTGGAATCAAGAAGGATTTGTTTCCCCCATTAAAGGCAGAATTTGAAATTGCTGTATTGAGGGTTTTTTTTTGCCTTCTTTTGGATCAACGATGGTAAACTGGAATATGAAAAGGGTTGAACTAGATGGATGCAAGTCTTTTTTCAACCTAAATTACTATGTTACTATTGGCTAGCTGGAGAGGTGGTGTTATGTGCATCCTCGACCCCTTCAGCTGGATGCTAATTGGATGAGAGATGAGGTTACTTCAGGGCATGCTCTGTGCCCTGAGTAACCCCACAATCACAGCCGATGGGAGAGTGCTTCCCGGTTGGAGACGGGTATTTCTCCAAATGCGAGTCAGTCAGTCAATTTGGAACTGACCACCAGAATTGTGAGTACCCATTCTTATTATTGTTGAATGAGAACATTTGTTAAAGACGTTAATACACTATTGGGCACCCTTCCTGCTTTTCTGTTTGCATGTACATGACTCCTAAAGTGCATCGTCCATTGTTTTGTCCAACATAACACACGGGCCATTTGGAATGAAGTGTTCATAATTTGCAAAGGGAATTAATTGAGACAGGCCCATGTTAACATAGTCTGTGATCACCATTTCCAGGAATATTTATGCAGAATGGATTTACTTGGGGAATTTGCATGAAGTTTCAAGGCAACCAATTGGAAAAGCCACATCAGTTATTTGGGTATATGCCCCTTAGAGTAAACTATGCACCAAAAAGTAAAAGCACAGCTCTTGGGCAAACCATCAAATCCCAACCGTCACATTCATTTAAATGGAGATCTCTCTAGCATACAAGAGGTTAAAAGCCCATTTAAATCAATTACATTTTTGTTCTTTATGTTAGTAAGTTTGTCGTAGGACTGTACCACTTCTTCATATACCCCATAAAATCATATGCCCCATAAAATACCAAATTATTTTATTGAAAATAAGATCTATAAATGATTTTAAAATATATTACATATAAGCAGTTATCTATCAATCCGCAATGTCTGCCTCTTACTACCTAAGTCAGGTACACACCACTTGCAGGCACAGCCTGATTACTCTGTGCTATAGACAAGGGAATTGCAGTCTGGGAGGATGATGACCTATTTATTTAAAAGCTGAATCAGACTAAATCCAATCATAGACTGTTCAGACAGACGCACTGCAATTATACAGTAGACACGACCCCACACAAGCAGGCAGAACATCAGTATGACCTGGTGCATAATGACATCTGAGCTACTGAGGAGAAACATGTTAACCTCTTGAGGGCCACAGGGTTTCACAACATGTGATCCAATGAGTTGGACATCCATCACCTGTTCAAGGGGTTAACCCTTTTTCCTGCCAACTGACTGCTCAATACAGCAGAAAGTGTTAAATAACATGAAGCTCAACACAAATGGTGAAAGTACAGTAAAACCTTATTTGGAGGAGATTATATATTATAGAGTTCCATGATGATTCTTTCAAAAATGCCATCTTACAAAAAAAAAAAAAAAAAAAAAAAAAAACTGAATTCAAGTTCTTTTAAAGTCAGGTAGCATTGTTGCTACTGCAGATTATTTAGAGTTGAGTGTCATGAACACAAACTTTCCATAGATAACGACAGCTGCATCTGAACACAAAAATCTAGAAAGCAAGCTGTCTAACTGGAATAACGTTTGAAGGAAAAATCTCCCAATAGGGGAAGTAGCCTTCTAATACCAAATAGGAAAGTGCCAAATACATATTTTGTCCATAAAGGCGTTCTGCTTCTTAATAGTACCGTCTCTAACAATTCTTTAACGTTTTGCAGTCTCTATAACCCCTTAAGGAAAAAAAAAAAGAAGAGTGTGCAATTAATTTCTTTGTAATGGGTCAGACACTCTGGGGTCCTTAAGGGGTTAAACTTCCAGGATCCTTAAGACCTCTCTGGCATTAAATAAGTTAAAAAGCTCTATTCAATTGCATAGGGAATTTAGGAATTTTTATTTGTCCGCTGTGGTGCAGTTAGTTTACTCCAGAATAACTCCTGTTTGCTTTTATACATATAGGTCAATAGCCTCTTAAAGGGATAGTAATGTTTCGAAATAAAAGCAGCTCCATTTAATCTTCATAGTATTTGGACAATGGAGAGTGTTATTTCAATACTGTCAGAGTTGTAGTTCAAGAGTAATTGAATGATAAAGTATCCCCCTCCCGCCCCTTTTACTGATGTAACACTGCTCACCTCAGAGCAGCAAGACTGTCCGGATGGATCACAGAGAGGGACAATCTTCAATTAGCATAAGGGGAAAAACCTGTAAGTGGGGGGGGCAGGGTTTTAATTGTTCTCACAGTAAGAAGACTGTCCCTTGCTGTGAGCTGTCCGGTCAAGAGACCAGATTCTACATCTGAGGGGAGGTGGCCTACACTAGGTAAAAGGGGTGGGAGGGGGGATACTTTATCATTCAATTACACTTGAACTACATCTATGACAGTATTAAAATAACAATCTCCATGGCCCAAATACTATGAAGATTAATTGGAGCTGCTTTTATTTTGAAACATTACTATCCCTTTAAGGCAGAGATTCCAATTTAATCGAGAGAGAGAGAGAGAGAGAGAGAGAGGTGTGCTTTTTTCTGTGCAGCAGTACAAGAAGGGGGGATTATTAATAGGGAAGATGTATTAGTCAGCAAATGATTTTATATATATATACTGGTTCATGCATAAGTAACAAAAGGTGCTCAGAGAAAACAACAGCTAAAATTTAAGTTTGTACTTTTTAACCAGTGTATTTTATTTTTATTAGACTTCTTATATCGGATTCTATTTGAGTATTATTTATCTACAAGCAATCTTATGTTTCTATATGGAATATTACATCCTAAGCAGCCAAGGACGCTGAACAGACAGATACATATGAATGAGAAGAGAGATAATTCACCTCAGGTGATAGGCTCAGTAAGAGTATCGCTGCCTATGGCTAATCACTTTGATTGCCTTTGTGATTTTTCTACTGGAGAGGCAGTACCGGGAAGCATAGTTGATTGGAAGCATTTTTTTTTTATGTTTCCACTAGTTCAACAGCAAGTTCACGGACAGAATCCAGGAATGTGATCAACATGTAAGCACTGAAGAAGTATATTCTCTTGTGCTTCACACTATCTGTATGAGACTGGCAGGCTTTTGAGCCAAGATGATAAGGCATTTTCAATTTCCTCCATCTGCTATATGCCTGACCATAAATAGCACTCAGACTATAAGGAATAAGTAAACATCTTTTGTTCTTTAAAGATCTGATCTAATTTATTTACGTTTGCACTTTTGTTAATCATCACCCTATGGTAGTTCTTTCAATTCACGTAAATTTGGACCACTCTAGTGAGTGGAAAATACCACCGTCAGCCTGAGTTTGAATTTCAGCATTCATCTTCCTTCCATTGAACACCAATTTATCATCAACTGATCTGATTTTCTTCCCCACCGTTTTATCCTCATTAAGGGTCACATGAGCTTGGTTTGTGGGGATCTCTCTTATCCTGTAATAGAAATATTTTTTCCAGTCTGGACATTCTATGCACCAAATGATTTTATTACTTAATTATATTTATGTAAAGTGCACCATTTTGTGTATATGCTTCTATCTATTAGGTCTTTTATTAGGATACACTGATTAATGACATTTTATTTGAAATAATCAGCAGCTTACTCCTTTTTATACGAATTTAAATGTCAACATTATTATAAAAATTGGTACTGGCACTGGATGGATTTATAAAATAAAATACAGAGATATACATACTGACATGTTCAGAATTTTCAGATCCTTTATCCAGAGGCAAAATATTGATCATGTCCAGATAAATACAACACTGCATTATTGCTCAAATCCTCCGAGTGCCACAGAAAAAGTGGAGCAATTCTGGTCCAAACCATAGGGAACAGATTTAATTCCCCAAATTACAAATAATTTAAATGGGGCTTTTAAAGGGGAACTCTCAACTCTAAAAATTCTCCTCATCGTAATGTTCCTTTTGAGGATTTTTTTTTTTTTTCTTTTCATTTAATGCAGACTATCCCGAGATTAACATGTTAAAAATAACAGCCAATTCCTGCTTTAACCCTTTGAGTGCCAGAGGGGTGCGCAATGCATTGCTTTGCAATGCGTTGCGTACCCCTCTGGCACTCAAAGGGTTAAAGCACTGCTTGTTTTTAGATGTCACCTCTGTTGCTGAAGTTTGGTTTCTAGGACGGAAGGCACCTTTAATTAAATGATAACAATCAGTACACATTGTTCATCATGAGCTGGAACATCCGCTTTCTCAACCTGTTTACAGAATATATACATTTGTTCCCCTTTTATTGTTCATACATACTTGTAAGGCGGTTGCTTAATTGCTTGTAGGTGTGTGCATCTGTAACTGGCACACAGCCTGTGGGTACTGTCATGGGTGAGGCCAGATTCCCTGGCAATTCACATCACATTGTGGGCTATTTGTAATCATTCCCAGTAGGCCTTATGTTCAAAAGAAAAGTGAAGTCATTCTGGGGCAAAACCAACTGTACCATTAGAGTCAAATTAAAAAAAAAAAAATAATAATAATAATAATAATAATAAAAATAATAATAATTCTACATGCATTTTAAATGCATACTTGCCAAGATTCAAAAAAAAAATTTCCAGAGACGTTTCCCCCGGGGCAATCACAGTACAAGGTGTCACTAGTGGTTAATAGTGCTATGAAGTGATTTACTATTGAAATGTTGCTCTGCACTGTTGCACATGCTTCAAAACAGCAACTTCAAAATGTTGCTGGGGTGAAAATGGCATATTTAAAATGTTGCCACCTAAGTATCCTAAACTAATTACCATAAGCTAAGCATACCCTAAAATAAAGGGGAACTACCACCCCGCAATAACTTAACCTTCATTGATTCTTCATCTGGCGACTAGCTGCTTAGTAGCGCTAGTCGCCAGAAATATTACCTGGTTCCGAAGATTTCGGCGTTTTACCGATGCTCACAGGAGCAGGAAGCACGGACATCTGATCACAGAGACGTCCATGAGCCTGCGCTGTCAGTCCCTTTTGAGCCGGAACCGGGTAATATTTCTGGCGACTAGCGCTACAAAGCAGCTAGTCGCCAGATGAAGAATCAATGAAGATTAAGTTATTGTGGGGTGGTAGTTCCCCTTTAATTACCCCCCAAAGCACCCCCAAAGTCTGATCCTTGCCTAATTCTTAACCTAACACAAGTACCCTAAATACTAACATTAACCTAAACCACCCCCCAACTCTGATCTTCATCCAAATACCCTAACAACCAACCTAAACCACCCCACAAACTTAACAGATACTGACCTAACCTAACAGAGAATGACCCTAACCTAATACATACTGACCTTACCTTAACCTGCCAGATAGTAACTTAAGAAGTAACCTAAACCACTCCCCAATCCCCAAATAACAGCTCGTAGCCTAACAGATACTAATTTGGAGACATTCTGAACACTGGCATATTGTAGGCACCATTTTAACGGCCGCCAAGTTGTAAGCATGCCATACTGAGCTCGTTGTGTAGATGAAGCCATTTCAGAAGGATACCCTGTGCAGCACAACACCAGCAGATACATCATGCAAGAGACCTAGGGATGCTCTTCTGTGACAGGACACACATTATCTATACCCAAATCCTATACTATAAAACGCTAGAATGCATCTCCAATGCAGTCATGCACAGTAGAGACTGCCCACGTTCTGTCTCTCTCTACTGTGCATCATTGCATCGCGTGAATGAGGCGATGCAAGACCGCATCGCGTGAATGAGGCGATGCAAGACCGCATCTCGTGGAGCAGTGAGGTAGCGGTAGCGGCCTGTTAACCCTTTGAGTGCCAGAGGGTTATGCAACGCATTGCAAAGCAATGAGTTGCATACCCCTCTGACACTCAAAGGGTTAACATTACCTGGACCTTGGCCCGTGTACACGGGCTTTTACACTAGTGCCAAATAAAAACACAGATAAGCAAGACTGCAATGTGGAGACACTTAACCCCTTAGTGACAGCCAAGTGCGTACGCGGCTGTCACCTTAAATGCCCGGCTAACTTTTTTTTTTTTTTTTTTTTTTTTTTTTTATGAAATGATTCCGGAGTCCCCGAACGGCGTGCAGCCGCACAGAGACCCGGACTTCCGGGACTTACCAGGTACGTCCTCTGTCACTAAGTGACAGTTTTTGCGGGACGTACCTGGTAAGTCAATTGTCTGTACGGGGTTAAACTATTAAACTTGTAATGACAAGCACATAAATTATTGATTTGAAATACAATTTTAAAACCAGTGGAGAAAATACCGGGGACTGCCCCTTGAAGTCAGGGACAGTTGGCAGGCACGTAAATGGGGATTTTAACCCCTTGGATGGTAGAGAATTCTCCGATGCATTGTGAAGCAATCGCTTTGGGTGCCTCTCCAGCATAACTGCCAACATAAAAAAAAAAAAAAAAATGCCCTGGGCATTTCACATGACAGAGTGTCATAGAAACATAGAATTTGACATTCGGCCCATCTAGTCTGCCCATTTTACTACTGTATAAACCTCAATCCTTGGTCTTTTCTTACGTAACCCTTGAGTGCCAGAGGGGTATGCAACACATTGGTTTGCAATGCGTTGCGTACCCCTTGGCACTCAAAGGGTTAAGGACAGCCTTATGCCTATCCCATGCATACATAAATTCTGTCACTGTATTAACTTCTGCCACTTCTGCTGGTAGTCTATTCCACTTATCTGCTACCCTCTCTATGAAGTAAAACTTTCTTACATTACATCTAAACCTGTGTCCCTCTAGTTTTAGACTAAGGCCTCTTGTCCTAACATTTTTACTCCTTTAAAATGTACTGCCCTCCTGCACTTTGTTGAATCCCTTCTTGTATTTGAATGTTTCAATCATATCCCCTCTCTCTTCTCTCCTCCAAGCTATACATGTTCAGATCCTTTAGCCTATCCTGATATTTCTTTTCCTGTAAACCAGTCACCATTTTAGTGGCCCTTCTCTGAATTTTCTCTAGAGTATCTATATCCTTCTGGAGATGGGGTCTCCAGTACTGTACACAATACTCTAGGTGAGGTCTAACTAGAGATCTGTAGAGTGGCATGACTACTTCCCTTTTTCTGCTACTAATGCCCCTAGCTATACAACCCAGTACCCTGCTTGCATTCCCCACCACTTTATTACATTGCGTGCCTGCAATGCACATTGGTTTGCAATGCGTTGCGTACCCCTTGGCACTCAAAGGGTTAAGGACAGCCTTATGCCTATCCCACGCATACATAAATTCTGTCACTGTATTAACTTCTGCCACTTCTGCTGGTAGTCTATTCCACTTATCTACTACCCTCTCTATGAAGTAAAACTTTCTTACATTACATCTAAACCTGTGTCCCTCTAGTTTTAGACTATGGCCTCTTGTCCTAACATTTTTACTCCTTTGAAATGTACTGCCCTCCTGCACTTTGTTGAATCCCTTCTTGTATTTGAATGTTTCAATCATATCCCCTCTCTCTTCTCTCCTCCAAGCTATACATGTTCAGATCCTTTAGCCTATCCTGATATTTCTTTTCCTGTAAACCAGTCACCATTTTAGTGGCCCTTCTCTGAATTTTCTCTAGAGTATCTATATCCTTCTGGAGATGGGGTCTCCAGTACTGTACACAATACTCTAGGTGAGGTCTAACTAGAGATCTGTAGAGTGGCATGACTACTTCCCTTTTTCTGCTACTAATGCCCCTAGCTATACAACCCAGTACCCTGCTTGCATTCCCCACCACTTTATTACATTGCCTGCCTGCCTTTAAGTCATTAAGAATAATTACTCCCAAATCCCCTTCCTCTGTTGTCTTTGACAGCACAGTACCCTTAATAGTATATTTTTCCTTTGGATTTTTATGTCCCAAGTGCATTATATTACATTTATCAACTTTAAACTGCATGTGCCACACTCTTGTCCATTCTTCTAATTTACCTAAATCATTTGTAATTTGGCTTATTCCCCCTGGAATGTTTACCCTGTTGCAGATCTTGGTATTATCTGCAAAAAGGCATACCTTACCTTGAAGACCTTTTGCAACATCACTAATAAAATATTAAAAAGAATGGGCCCCAGTACAGATCCCTGAGGTACTCCACTAGTAACACTCCTTTCGTCCGAATATTCTCCATTGACTACCACCCTCTGTCTCCTGTCACTCAGCCATTGCCTTATCCATTTAACTATTTTTACATTCAGATCCAAACACTGCAATTTATTAATGAGTCTTCTATGAGGGACAGTGTCAAATGCTTTACTGAAATCTAGATATGCTAGATCTACTGCTCTATTATTTTAGTTACCCAGTCATTAGAGTCTATTGTATTATCTGGAGCCGTTCCTGACTCGGTTCTCTTTAGCACCTCCTATTAACTATTACAGCTGTGCACTGCCTACTTAACCTGAAAGGATTTTATGTTTTAATCCTGCAATATCTCCACTGCCTCAGCCTGCATCACTGGACAACTGGCAGTCCTGCAATTCACTCTTTATCCTCTCTGGCACCTGTGCCTTCCACGCATGTTACTTTCTTGGAATGAGCCTTGACCAGCCAACTCCTCAGTTCTCCATTGGAGGACAAACTGACTGTTGTACAGATTGTACTGTTCCATGTATTAACCTCACCATGTCCAATTTGGATCTTCATTTTTTCATAACCATACTCTCCTGCATCAAACTATCCTCCTCCTGTACCCACATTAACTGTAATTCCATTCATACTGCAACCTCACAACGTCTCTGCTCCCAAAAATTTCTCTCATTCCTCCATTCCTGTCTCCATCATTTCCTACTACATGTGCAAAAATTCCCACTGCTTTAAAGGGGATGTTTACCCCCTTCACAACTTTGCCTAAATCTTTTCCTTATCAATGATAAATAATGGAAAGTGTATCCTTTTTTTAAAAAAAAATCCGCTCGTTTGGATAAAATTCAAAGATTAAATGTAGTTCTGTGCCTACTTCCAGCAGATAGCGCTGACCGGATCTGTACCGTAGTCTGAGCTTCTATCCAGCCTCCTACAATGATGTAACTGGCCAGAAATTGATCTCTGTCAATAAGATCGCTCCAGCTTAGAGACAGATAGCCTCCATCATCGGAGGAAGCTGGATAGAAGCTCATACTACGGTACAGATCTGGTCAGCGCTGTCTGCCGGAAGTAGGTACAGAACTACATTTAATCTTTAAATTTCTCCAAACTAGCAGATTTTATTTTTTTTTATAAAAAGGATACACTTTCCATTATTTATCACTGATAAGGAAAAGATTTAGGCAAAGTTGTGAACATCCCCATTTAAGTTTCAATCCCACCTTCTGTTCACCACCCTTCTCCTTCTGCTTGCAGCTGGTGACATCTCTCCTAACCCAGGTCCTCTATCTATTTGGTCTCGTACTGCAATTCCCTCTCTCACACAGAACATCTGTGACCTAATAACTGTACCACTTCACCTAACCTCCCACCCTCCCTTTTGTTTTGGTCTCTGGAACGCCAGTTCCCTTGTTTCCATCTACACTCCTACTCGCCATCTTCTCTCTGCACCGTACTCTGGGTACAGTGGAAGCTCTCCTGCGCCACCTCTATTAATCTCCCATCCAAATTAGCTGGGAGGTCAGTAGTGGGGGGCATCAGGAGGGGTCCTGATGCCCAACCACAAGGTCCGATTGTTTTTTCTTTTTCCGGAAGAGGGGGAGGCAAAATGGGGAACGGATGGGAGATAAAGCAGCGAATGAAAGGGAGTGTAAGGTGAAGTGGCGAATGGGAGGGAGGGCCAGATGAAGAGGTGAGTTCAAGGGAGGCGAAGTGGCGAATGGAAGGTGGGATGAAGAGTCAAATAGAAGGGAGATGAAGTGAAGTAGCAAATGGGAAGGGACAGAGTTGATGTACATATGTTTGGCTGAGGCTTCACACCATGCCTCCTCAACCAACATGCACTAAGGCAAATGACATTGTCCATCTGGCTGAGGAGGCAGGGTGCTCAGCAGATTCAAACCCCTCCACATAAATCCCATTGGCCACTCCTAGGCAACTCTCTGCAGTGATTTTGAGAGGAGTGGCCAATGGGTGTGAAGGCACCCTAGCCCCAGCTGTCAAAGTCATGCCCCTTCCCCAGCAGTGATTTTGCTGCCACTCCTGTCATCACTTCCCCCTGGCAACTTGTTGCAGTGATTCATCCCACTGACCACACCCATGAAAGTCACCTTTCCAATTTGATTAAATCCTCCCCACTATCCATGATGTAAAGGGGTAGAGCTAGATGATGGCTAGCGTAGTCCTACAAGAGACATTGGGCTACTTGCTGCCCCTACCCTAAACTAGAGGGAAAGAACAGCAAGTCTACCACATAAACTGCTGCAGACATTATCCGCTTACTTCTGGGAATTTCCACAAAGTCCTGTTTGTCCACAAACAAAAACACATTTTTAATCGGTTTTAAATGAGTTGTTCACAGATATAATATGCCAACAGCAGTATAGCAGTGCAGTTGCAATATAATTTTCAACCTCCAGGAATGGGAACTATGCGGCTCCCATATACTTCACAAGGAATACTTCAAATTTTTTTCACAATCCAACCCTGGACTTCAGCCTGCATTGACTAGATCTGCAGCATTAGATTACAGTTTTGCCCTAAACTACATTACACTTAAAGATAATCGTCAAAAAAATTCAGTTCTTATAAAAGCTAGGGCATCAGGTCTTATTACCTGATCATTAGCACTATGGAGATCAACCCCGATGAAGTGGATGGTTTGAATGCACAATATTTGTAGGGAAGAATTTGGTGTGGATACCCTGGACTTAGGTCCGTCCAAGTTACACCTCCTGTGGAAAAAAGCCACGTTGTCTCCTATGGTGCACCTGCTTTGCCACAGTACTGATACTACTCTAGCTTTCTATACAAGTCGCTGTGTGCAGGCACATTGCCTCAGGATGACTCTACCCAGTAGCCAATGGGGTCTTCATACAGAATGGTCACACACCTAGAATGTGCAGGAGAAAGTATATAATCCCCTGGAAGGCTTTGAATGGAGTTGTACTGCAGGCCTATTCAGTATCCAAAGTGTATCACAACGTATCTCAGATCAGTTAGTCTCCCATGTGAATAAGCCCCAAAACATCTGCTGTATTACTCGTTCAGGATACCACACAATGTTCTGCATGACTTACTGGTTTCCTTTTCTCTGTAGACTTTAAGGGAATTTTGATTACATTTCTTAGCTCCTTGGATGCTAGAGATCTCCATACCATATCAATGCAATGTGTTTGAGACCTCCTTAGTATTCAAAAGGTTAAAGGGGAGGCATACGTAGGCTTATTTGTTTTATCTATGTAGGTGCCCCTAAAACAGCAGTCAGGGATATCTATTTATATATTTTCATTTGCAGTTGATCCCTTTTAGTAGACTGTTAGCTGCTTCACTTTACAATTTAATAATGATTAAAGACCCTTAAAAGCCATTCAGAACTATTGAAGTCTACTGTTTGTTTTGAAGATGAGTGAACTAAAGGTAGACTAGCAAAACTCACTATACACAGAAAATGGCAAATATATTGTAAAACAGATATTCTGACTACTGTATGAAAGACAGCTAACTATGCCTTGGAAGATTAATACCACGTGCATTCAAAGCGCGGTCCACCTGAACTGTTTTTTGTTTTGTTTTTAACCCTTTGAGTGCCAGAAGGGTACGCAACACATTGCTTTGTATCCTGTATTAACTAGCAGGAATGAACTAGTAGGCCAGTAAGACTTAAACACCTGCTCACCAGTACAGTACAGTTCAGGAATAGAGGTCTTGCCCCGTGATGAATCCTGGCCAAAGACTGCATTCCACAGCAGGCGATAATATGTTTATTTCCAAATTCCTCCATAGCCTTCAATAGGAATCAGAGAGCCAACCTGTGATAGTATTTATCTTCTACGATGTCATCAAGGCCATTATCTGTCCCCTCTGGAGATAGATATAGTATATTCAGCTCCTTCAGTTAAGGCATGTGTTGATTTTTTTTCCCCTGTATATATTTATAGACTGATCAGGATATGTATATTTTTGTTATGTTTTGTTTTTATTTGCACTGATGAACTATTTGATTTACCTTATATTATGCTGCCTCATTTTGTACTGGAAAACCAAGAATGCAGCTTCTTATGTCACTTACTGTGAATTCACAATGTGCCTACTGCTGACAGCTCTTCCTCAGGGCTCTCTGAGCTTTGTAATGTGATCGCAAAAGAGGTGTGTCAGACTTCTACAGCATGCTGATTTCACAGGTTGCTAGGCAACAACACATAATTCAGGGTAATATATTAAACGATAAACGGATTAGCTTATTAACTCTTTGAGTACCACAGCTTTACAATGCACTGCAAGCACTCAAGGGATTAAAAGAAAAGGGTTACTATCCGTCATTAAACGGATAGTAACCCTTTACCCTGATTTCCTATTCTGCAAGTGCACAATATATAGTGCCATATGTTCAAACAAAAAGTGGAAGCGTTCTGGGCAATTAATTTGCAATATATGGGAGAACTTAAAATTTCCATTGATTTAAATGGGGATTTTAACCCCTTGAATGCTAGAAAGGTCTCCAATTCATTGCAAGGCGTTAAAATACCCTTACATATCAAAGGGAATGTTTTGTTCTCCCTTATAGAAGACATCCCAACATTTCAAATAGCCAAAGAGGGACACTTGTGTTTTATGGGGTGTTGCTGGGGGTGTTGGTGGGCAGGGCATTACCAATACTGTTTAGATTATTTCATAACCTATCAACGGAATAAATTATTTAGAACAAGACCAAAGGATGCATACTGTACACTGAGGTTTACACAAACAAGCAGTTAGTCTATACATGTGATGTGGGGCAAGTACTGTAACAGTATGTAACAGTACAGGGAATGGATGAAAATGAGTACAGAGAAGGTAGCTATAGTATACCAAGTGATGTGCGAGTATAAACATTAAGATTTTTAGTAATTCTTTCTAAATCCTTGTGTACTTTTAACCCTTAAGGACTACAGCACCTTTTTTTTTTTCTCAACTGATGCATTCTGGGACGGCAGCAATATGTGGAGCCGCGCTGCCATCCCAGAATTCCATGACGTGCCAGGACTGTCAACGCTCCTTAACGGCTGGACAGGCGTGATAGTCCTTGTACATCACACGATATGAAGGGGTTAAAGAACTTTGTTCTACAGAAATGATTATGACTACTTTGGAATGCATCACAAGCTGCCTCACCCCGACCCCTTCCACCTCGCCTCACCCTGACCCCCTTCCACCCTCCCACCTCGCCTCACCCTGACCCCCTTCCACGCTCCCACCTCGCCTCACCCTGACCCCCTTCCACGCTCCCACCTCGCCTCACCCTGACCCCCTTCCACGCTCCCACCTCGCCTCACCCTGACCCCCTTCCACCTCGCCTCACCCTGACCCCCTTCCACGCTCTCACCTCGCCTCACCCTGACCCCCTTCCACACTCCCACCTCGCCTCACCCTGACCCCGTTCCACGCTCCCACCTCGCCTCACCCTGACCCCCTTCCACACTCCCACCTCGCCTCACCCTGACCCCCTTCCACACTCCCACCTCGCCTCACCCTGACCCCCTTCCACAATCTTTTTCCCCCAAAAAGTCAAAGCCGATTTACAGCCAAGTCATGCCAGAATGATAATCTGGAGCTTATTTATCTAGTATTACATGCCATCATTAGAAATCACCATAAAGGCAATATATAAGTAGAGAATAATTTGACCCGATACCCTTCTTAGAGGAAAAAATGTTTAACATTTATATAATGTCTCTTATACGTCTCTTCTATACTACATGCCCAACACTCATACTCTTCCTCAGAAGTCCACATTTACCCTATCACAGACCCATTTACAGAAGTAATCTGTTAAAAAAAAATCTGAATAATTTCTAAAAGGTCTGTACTGTAGCATAATAGACACATCAGGACAGCACCATTTTTTGCTTGTTTTATTTATGCATTTTGCAATACAGGACAACAACCCAACTTAACAAAGCAGGCAGAAGAGAAAAGTGTGTGTGTGTGTGTGTGTGTTTATAAACCCTGGCATACTGTGGGTACACAGTTACATAAGCAGTGTCAGAGTAGAATTTTAACATACAGACAGTCTACAACATCACATAATTCATCTAGGCATCATTTGGAGGACAATAAATCCAACCTGGCCAAATGTAGTAAATTTCTAAGGGCAGCTTCTATGAATATGTGATTTTATATGGGAGGAAGATACCTATTAACCAAAGTATAAGGTTGGGGACAGTGAGCCTTTGATCTGACAAGGATAGCCTTTCATATGTAAAAGGACTGTAGCCCAAAAAATGATTTGGGGTGTTTCCAGACAATGGAGGACGGGAAGATATTAAGGAGACAAACCTAAGAAAAAATGGAAGAGTAACCCTCTGAGTGCCAGAGAGCTATCCAAAGCATTATAATACAATACGTTGGATTTTTTTCTGGAACTCTGAGGGTTAAAAGAAAGTCATAATATCCTTTGGAGCAAAGGACCAAAAACGTGAAAGAAAGTACCCTGGCTTCTATAACATTTTGGAGCAGTTGCTGCTGGGAAGCCTGCCCATACCATGAAGACAAGAAGGAGTATAACAAACTTTATAGACATTTATGTTGTATCACCTTATCTGTAGAGCAAATCACCAGAGGTTAGACTCCTCCCAATCCTTAGCATCTAATGTGGGAATGTCACTAACCAGTGAGGAAATGCTTTGGTCAAGGGATTAGGTATGGACCCAAGGTAGAACATATGAACTGGAATTATATTTTTCATTTTTGGGGGCTTGGTGCTTTAAGCAGTCTCCAGCCAAGAGGGGTAAAGCAGGGGGAATGTAACTGAGTATTAAAGGTATGTCATAATTGTAAATAGAAAAAGAAAGAAATATATTCAGGTTGAAGTCAGCAAATTTTTAAATAAAAGAGACATTGGTTATTTGAACAATGTAATTAATGTCAGGCCAGGAGGGCAACAATTTAGATGGGAGGGAGTCACATGAAGCTTTCATGTTTGACAGGCCTGGATTAGGAAAATCTATGATACAGAGGGAAATAAGTTCCCTGCTTGTAAGACCTTACCATCTAAAGAGAGCTAGGCAACCTCTGGCACCTTCATGCCAGTGACAAGTGCCAGCCACTTATGTTAGATATGTAAGTAGTTTATTTCTGTAACTTAAGTCTCAAGCAAAATAGAAGCTTTATATACTAAAACACATACACTATGATCTGAATCACTTTAATGAAAAATGTGAACTGTTTATTGTGTCATGGCAAGTCTCTTTCCTAGAAACCCAGGAGACACACTAGGCTTCCTGTACTAGGAAAAAGGCACAAGCAAGGGTGCATTGTAAGCCTTCCCTTGTAACACTAATGCAGTGCAAGAGCACCAAGCACGCTTGTGTATTTCCTCTCAAATGTCTTTGTTTTGTTCCCTGGGACACATAACATTGAACTATATGGACCTGTTTCCAAATAAACTTCTGTCAGGGACTGTCAAACAAGGTATACTGACACAATGTAGAAATTATACAAAGTAATAAAATAGCATGCCAAGCACTCAGTGCTCTAAGTATAGTGTTACATTGTATCACTATACTGTTTGGCTGGTCACAGACCATAAAACTGTCTGGAAACAAACTTATCATGGAAATACAAGCATGAAAAAACAAAAAAAAAAACAAAAAAAAAAAACCACAAAAAAAAAAAAACACCATAATGCCTGGGTGCCAGTCTTACAGTGTTGTATCCAAATATAACAAATAAAGAAAGCACTCACAGGACTTGTTGAGGTGAAGAACAAGTTTCTGTTTATTATGACGGAATGAACAGCAACTTTTTCTTCACCTCATCAACAAGTGAGTGCTTTCTTTATTTGTGAATTATGCAATTTGAATTTACATATTATAAAATTGCGGAATATGTATGTCAAAAATATGAGCTTAAAGGGGAACTGCCATCTCTACACAAGTTTACCTCAGTGTGATGTTCATATAGTTATAACCTGTAATGTGTGTTTGTTTATATTATATATATATATATATATATATATATATATATATATATATATATATATATATATATATTATACATATACACAATGCAGACTATGGTGAAATTTGAGGTTTTAAAAAAATGAGCCGGGGCCTTACTTACTTGAGGACAGACTGCAGGTACAACTCTGTCCCTCAGCCTGTCAATCTTCGTCTTTTCCCTCCCCAAGTATTGTCACATTCCAACCTCCTCAGATGACCGAGGATTTCTCTATGTAAGCTGGAGCTCTCTCTAGTCAATGAGAGGTTATTGCTATATGAACGTCACACGGAGGCAAACTTGTACAGAGATGATAGTTCCCCTTTAAAATAATGATGTATAAGTATGTTGACAATTCTGCCTTGGCAGAATGAATAAAGCCAGAATAAAAATATTAACACTTTAAATGTTCCATTTAAAAATCAGTCGATTTGCTCCAGAATTGCTCATCTTTTGCTCATCAGCAGAAGGTCATTCATGTTTCCAGTCATTTCCCACAGCACAATGTTAGAAGTAGAATTTAACACAATTAGAAAACATCACTCAAAAGCCAGGCTTCCTCGATGTGGTGCTAGCCTAGACAGAGGCCTATTAATAATGTATAGCCTGTAATTACCAAGTGAAAAATGATTGATAACAAGCTATTTCAACTGGAAACATTGAGTTCCACGTCTTTCAGACAAGGCAGTCAGTAACAATGTGAAATGGCTATTGTTCCAACATATGTCAAATACATGTTACAATTACAGGTAATAAATGCAGAAGATTGAAGGTACCCCTGACAGAAAAAGAGTTTTATATTTTCTGTTAATGTACAGTGTGCAAGTGAATAGATGAAAAAAAAAAAAAAATTATAAATATGAATCTAACTATAAAGAAGCTCAGAGCGGAGACATCTAAAAAGCTATCTTTATTTAGGACAAACACAAATATTCACTTATAATATTCCACAAAAGTGAACTAAATTTCCCAAGCCCTAAATGACCTCTTGCTGCGTGCCCCAAACACTCGATCCTGATTTGGCAGGAGGCACTTACACCCAATAATAATAATGTGTGGGGTCCTTCCTTTTTCAAGTTAGCCCTTCTTCACAAGTCCTCACTCTGGATTCCTCTAAGGTTAGCAAAACGTCCACATATTGTAATGAGGGGAGGAGATAGAATAGTACGATGAGCATCTAAGTGATGCCACCACCAAGGTTCCACACTTTACCGAACATGGGCAAACTCACAGGGGGCGTGACTGGGAGCAAAGCTACAGTAAGGGATGCTGTCTGCCCTATGCATATTGTGGATCCACTCTCCACTGAGTTCTGTATCATTCTCAAGTTCATCAATAATATAAGAGTGACTACTATAGGACTTATCATTTCTTCTATTTTTTTATTTTTATTTTACTAGTATTGAAGGCCGCGTACACGGGCCAAAGTGCCACCCAGTGGCCTCGGCTGCTGCCCCAGAGCGGAGACAGTCGGTGGGCTGTTCGGAGCGCCCCGCTCCGGATCAGCCATGCCTCGGAATGGAGGCCAGCTCTTTCGTCTCTACTGAGCATGACTGCATCGCTCGGGCTGTCTCTCCTGTGTATGTGCAGTTACGCACACAGGGAGCGTTGCATTTTAGCTGATTATATATATTGATTGTATGTTATACTGCTACAGTATTTGTTTTAAGAAACTGTGGGGACTTACTTTAGAGAGTTTTTATTATTAATTATCCTTACCAGTGATAGCTACCATTGTGCACATCTCAGACACCAGAGAACAGGGATCTGTGGCACTTTGGTGTGGTGCACCTTATGTCTACAAAGATTGACAAAAATGTGAAGCTTGAGTTGCAGAATTTATGAACATTTTATGCACAATGAGTTTGTTTTTGTTATACACTGTTTTTTATACCGTCAGAATACCCTGAACACATTACATATAAAATGTTAGGGGTGACCCAAAACCTAGATTTAATATTGGGGTGCCCTGGACAAAAAAAATAAAATAAAATATTTCCCTGGCCGATCCCTCCTTTGGTATTAGGTTGGGATAGTTTATGGTAGGACTGAGTCATACAGATTGAGGGATAGTGACAGTCTACTTCTCCTACCTCTTATTTACATTTCTCGTTTTGAATAGTTTTAATTCTCACTGGGAATTCAACAGTATTTTACCTCTGTAGCATTTACCCATCTACTGGACATAGTGACAGCAGGAGTTCGTTCTAAACAGTTTTTAATGCATACAAATACAACAATAACTAGCACTGTAAAGGAGAGGTTCTACCCAATGTCATAAGACTGAGACACAGAGGCTGATGCACTAAGACGAACTGTAGAGATTCGGAAGCAGAGAAACCGCATTATGGGGACAAATGAAAATTTCTAAAATTCCCTTTGCCCTTTTCATTTTATTTCTTCCCCATGATTCAGTTGGTTTGTTCCACAATTGTTTCGCTTAGTTTTGGTAATCAGCCTCACTGGGGTGAATGTATGAAAATGATTCCATACAAAAACCAGGCACTAGAATATATATACTAGAACTATGCCTTCATAATGACACTTAGATGTAAAATGCTTCTCTTGATGCCACCTGAGCCAAGGGGTGGGTAGTGGGGCAATTACACTGCATTCCTTTCCTCTATGCCTTTTGTAATGTATGTATATCTTTATATGTAATGCCATGTATTAAACAAGACGCAGAGGAAATGGTGTAACTTACAATTCCCCTGCACTGGTATGGGGCAGGTGTAAGGGGCTTGTTACCAGTGACGTCTTCACAAGGGGTGGAATGCGCAAGCTAGTATGTGCTACAGTGATCATACAGGAAGTGCAGCTGCTGGCACTGGAGGCCAACACATTCATACATTCACCTCAGTGTCACTACAAACAACTGTGGCAATGATCAGGATTTCCAAACCAGTGTGGGTAAAATGAAATGACCCTGTAGAATTACATTACAAACTAAGGTGAATAAATAAAAATATGCAGTTTAAACTATTAAGGCCCCTATGTTCATAGGAAGAACTGAGTGAATCTGGGGCTAACCAACAGCTAAACATAACAATGTCAACTGATTCATCAATAAATTAATTAAAAAGGCAATTGAATTAAAGACGGCTTACAACCCCCTGGAAGCTAGAGAGCAACCTCTAGCATTCAAGTGGTTAAATGCCCAAAATAATTAATGCTAAGTAAGATTAAATGTATTTGATTCCTATGGAGCAGTTAGTTTGCCCCAGAATTTCTGCAGTGAAGTCCTCCCCCCCACACACTCATGGAATAGACAGGAGTACAGAACAGACAGCTCTTCCTTAACAACCACACCTGGGCGTGTCTGGCTGGGGACACACTGCAGTCTTGCTATTATATATCCCATGGGCTCAAAGATGACACCACAATATGCAAATATTTTTATGGTCAACTGGAAACAGATTTTTTGGTACATACCGCTACAAACACTATAAATATTACTGCTATACTGATGATATATTCATCATATGAACAGAAAGAGAAGAACAGAAAGATTTTTTTTTATAAGTCATACAATGCATTTCATCCATCTATAAAACTTAAAATGGATTTCTCTGAAGATACATAGATTTCCTGGACAGAACCATAACTTTATCCAAGGTCAAACTACACTCATGTGTGCACAGAAAACCCGTTGACAGGTGCACTTATCTTCACAACTCCAGCTATCACTCATCTCAGAAAAAACAAGGCATCATTCATAGCCAAACTATCAGATACCGCCACCACATATGGTCAGATACCAACGACCGCAGCAATCATCTAAAACGTCTGAGTCATTCAAACAGGGTATTAAAACAAGGATCAAGATATAACCCGCTATATTATTTTCTTATATAATCAATTGCTCCCATACTCTTTGGAGTGATCAGGTATATTTAACATTGTTAAAATCTTGCCGTGAGGTGTACAAAAAAGCCTTCCCTACATGCTGGGCTAGATTGAAGCTTCTCCATGCATTAAGAGTGGAGGAAGGGACTTCAAAACTGAACGTTGTAGGTTTCACGAGGTTGGCCTCACATGTCCACTTTGCCTTACACTGGAAACTTACGAAGTTGGAAGCCAAAAGGTTAACGTAGAATATTTTGCCTCCCTCCAATTCACCAGAAGAGAGAGAGAGAAGACATTGAGAAGATAGGCACTAGGGAAAGACCTGCTGTTGGAAGACTAAAATGGAATGTAATAAATACTTATAATATTTGGCCCAAACACAGGCCTTTATCAAATTCCATAGTTATATTTTTACACTAGCAAATTTCCCACAAGTGCACTTCTTCTCAATATACAGCAACATTGTTGAAACCTATCACAAAAAACATATTTTGGTACTTGGGAAAGTTGTTCTTTCTCCAGCAAGTGTACCTCTTATCATTATATTTATTATACAAAATGAGCTGCACGTATATGACCCAACAGCACAGTGCAGCAGGACAGTGGCAGGAAGATGTATGTTGACTCTCCACAGTGCACACTGACCCACTGCATGCTCTATGCCATGCAGATGTGGTGGAAATGGTATCAAGAGATGATGGGGTAACTCCTCTCCATGAAGGGGATGTGCTCTCTTGGCCTGTGGAAGCCACACAGACTGGGCTGAATGTTTGGTTGAAACATTGCTATGGTAATGCTGGGCAGGGCATTGGGAAGCGTGTCCGGTGGGCCCATTGCATGTATCCCTCCCCTTCAGTTTTGATCCACAGCTAGATTAAAAGTATTTTATTATGTTGGAAACTACATTATTGTTCATGTATTACGCACAGCAGTTTTATGGGAACTGGTAGATTGATCTAATACAGTACAAAGATGGTGTCATGCAACGGCACGAGTTGGCCCTTGCAGGGCCCTGGTATGTAAAATTTGTTTATTTTTTTGTACTTTATTGTACCTTTTAAAGTGTTCGCTAAATTAGCTGAGTAGATAACATCACCAGAGCAGGATGTAGGTCATATAAAAGGTATTGCGCCCTCTGCCTTGATGGAAGGTCATCTAGGGGACAGTCAAATATTATGAAATAGGGAGAATATATATATATATATATATATATATATATATATATATATATACACACATGTATAGTGTTTTACCCTTGTGGTGGGTACCAAACATGCCAGGGGGAGGTGTTCCTGCTATGAGTTACAAGAATAGCCACTTTGCAACCAGTTAGACCCAGCATGTTTGGTGTCCAGATATTCACACAGATATGAGAAATATGATTATTATAACATTATAGAGGTGTGCTGTGGGTTGCATGTTTTAGGAAGCCTTATGATTTTATAGCAGAACTCTGTAGTAACATCCCTGACAGGTCTGATTGAATGGGCCATAAACGGTCAGGCCAAGCCTCCCCCCAGGTAACACCCAGGGGGTTTGGCCTCTTAGAAGCAACTGTGGACTCCTATTTAATATGGGTTTGCGGACAAAAAACAGTGAATTTCTTTGTAAGAACTGAAGAGGGATATACCATCAGACGTTCCCAAGGACTCTTAAAATATCAGTAATTGTATGTAAGGATTTCTTGTGTTTCTCCCATTTTATTTTATGGACTGTTTTGCCAATGTATAATCTTTTTCTCTGTATGTCCTTTATTTCTGTATTTTTGTAACCAGCACTGTGAAGCCTTTTTTTCAGATTAAATGTTCAATTAAAGGGATAGTAATACTTAAAATGTAAAAAAAAAAAAAATATATGTTGTAGGGTTTATCCCCCTGAGTAAAACAAGAGTACTACAACTGCTGAAAGGTGTTTCATTCAAAAGTTATTAATTTTCAAAGTTGAATTTTTTAGGTGCAATATCACAGTGGCCTGAAATTGTACAGTGGCGCTGTTGCTACACCATCCTATGGACAGCTCTGGTCCCGGGACCATAAATCTCCATCGGATGGTGTAGCAACAGCACCACTGTACAATTTCAGGCCACTGTGATATTGCACCTAAAAAATTCAACTTTAAAAATTAATAACTTTTGAATGAAACACCTCTCAGCAGTGGGAGTACTCGTTTTACTCAGGGGGATAAACCCTACAACATATATTTTTTTACATTTTAAGTATTACTATCCCTTTAATCAGCTCTTATCTCTATCTCTGTTCTCTAACATGAACTCACTACTCTGAAGGAAGCTCATGTAGCACACATTACTAAAGGGTTAATTTTATGTCGGATTATTAAGGTGATTTTATACTGTAATTCTGTTGTGTCTGGGGTAACCTAAGACGCCCAGATATAAAGTCTTGGTGGTGGAAGCAAATTGTAGTACTGGGGAGATAGTGCAGGAGGGATTTCAGGGGTTAATGTGGTGGTTGCTAGGAATAGTAACAGGGTACCAGGGGTCTGGTATTGTTAACCCATTCCCTCCCACACACTCCCCACTGTCTCAGCATGACCTATAGCCTTCGCTTGTGACAGGGGGCAGGGAAAGAGAGGTTGCACAACATCACACTACTTAATGTATATATTGCTTGCACTTATGAATTGTTTGTGGTATACAGGGAAGAGCTTTTTAAAACATTGAATAATGGATTTATTGTATTCATTGTACAATAACATCATTGCTGTCTTCTGTTATCCACATTGCTATTGGTCACTGTACTCTTTACGTATTGGCCATTGTGCACTGTACTGTGATTGTTCACCTCTCTAAGTTTGTATCTATTAGAGCTCAAGCTTAGGGGATTTATATTCAGTTGTTACACTGTTCAGATGTCTTCATAAAGGTCCCAGTGAGGACAGAAATGTTGACACCACCATAAATCTGTTTTGGATCTCTTTGAACTTTTAGGAAAGTCCTGACAGTGCTGTTTTTTGTACTGTGTTCCTACTTTCTTAATGGACACCAACTCCATCACTCAGATTATCGTGAATCCATCCTACCACCACAGAAGACTGCAGAATTTTTATTATAGGAGAATCCTGTGTCCTTGCCATACACACCCAGACGCACCAATATGGAGTTACATGCATGGCAGAGGCGAATTGGACCAGACTGGGCGGGGGGGGGGGGTGAAGCCCCTCTGCCCAGTCCTGGCCAAATCATTGCAGGGACATGCCCATGGAAGAGGCAATTTAGACAAGATTGGGCAGTGGGAGGATGCCTCCTACCCAAACCACTGCAGGGACATAGCACTCTTTCCAACCCAGGCTACTCTTCTGTCCCTCCTGCCCTCCTTTTCACCACTCCAGCTCTTTGCCTATCTTTCTCATCCTGCCACCCTCCCTTTACCCACTCCTGCTCTCCTCTCCCCAGCTTCCCTTCACGGCCCCTGTTTTCCTCACCTGCTCTCCTCTCCACACTGATCAGATACCCAAATAGTTATACAGGGCTGGTACTAGGCAGAGACTCTGTCAAACGGCAATATACAGTTGAGCAGGGCTTAAAATGTGAAGTCCTTTGCTACTAGCCAGACCTGAAAAGTTACTCGCCACTGCCAGCCATAACATACCCACCAGGGCTGAATTTCTACTCGCCAGGGCTGAATTTTCACTCTCCATTGGCTAGTGGCGAGTGGAAATTTTGAGCCCTGCAGTTGAGCATGCTGCTTCCGCTAGAGGGGAATGAAGTGGCTTACTTTACTGTTGGACACTTTTAGACAGACTCCCTGACCACCGTCATCACCGTATCACTCACAAACAGAGATGCATGCACAGCACCTCATAATGTCAATACTTATCACACAGACCTCACGGTCACACACAAGATGACCGAGTCTAGCCCCACCGCCGTAAACTCATTTACCACTGGCTGGAACACTTCCTCCATCTTCTCCGTGCAGTGTCTTATTGCCTGTCATGAATGTGCCTCTGTAGAATGGAATTAATAATAGAAGGCTGGCATGTGACTAAAATTCTCCTCCCACATCAGCCACACCCAGGGCAACAGAAAGGAAGAGATATCCTAATCTCCTCCATACAGCTTTCCCAGAACATGCAGGGAGTGTGATTTTGCTAGGTGTGTCAAAGGGTTTTTTTTTTTTGCTTTGTTTTTTCAATGATTTTGTATGTAAATGTATTGCAAGGGCTGCACCGGTAGTTCTTTAAATTGTTTGTTAACCCTTTGAGTGCCAGAGGGGTACGCAACACATTACGTTGCGTACCCCTCTGACACTCAAAGGGTTAAATTGTAAGTCTGTACTAATCCAGTGTGCTAACACAGCTCTTCCAATGCACATTCAAAATGAATGGAAAAAAAAAAAACACACAACAAAATCAACACTGTCACCAGATCGCTAGAATAATTATATTATATATATTATATATTTATCACACAAGCACACATACAAAATTAACCCTTGAAAAGCATGGGAACAGAGTAAGAGAAGTGCTATTGAAATAAGGTATCAAAGACTTGTTAGACATAATGGTTCAACATTTAACCTTTTGAGTGCCAGAGGGGGTATGGAACGCATTGCTTTGCATTTACAATACAAAGTTATATATTTATAAAAAGAAAAAAAAAAATACAAAAAAAATGCACACATTATCTTTTACATACAGTTACATTTTAATATAAAGAAGCAATTATTAGGAGATTTAAACTGGGAAAACATCCGATTTTTTTCAGCTATGTCAATGCAGGCTTTTGGAGCTCTGTAGGAAAAGGCAGACCAACCTGCTTTTCTTGTACTTCAGATTAGTCTGAATTGCTGGGTGTAGAGCAGAGGTTATAGTTAGGACAGTTAAATAGGTATTTGGGAGTTTAAATAATTAGCACTTTATACCAAATACCATTGTGACAGGGTTGTCAGTGTTTAAGTATTGTTTGTGTTTAGTGATCCATCTTTCAACTTCAAAAGAAATCTTCCTGTAATACTGCCTCAAATTGTGATGTATTTGGATTTTTTGTGCACTGAAAATCATGGGCAGATTGTTTATAACTAGGAAATATACAAGGGAACCAGGTATGGAAGCTTTGGGAATCCCACATTACTTTGGTGGGAGGGAAACGGTCAATAGACATATATTGTATTCTAAGTAAGATTTAAACCATTTTAAAGAATAAGTACCCAAGCCTGAATTCTTTAGCTTATCAGAAAACATGTATCAAAGACCTTTGAAAAATCTAGAAACATAGCTCCAGTAAGTTCACCAATGGTCCATGCCTCCCTGGATATCACTGCATACATTTGAGGCCAGTGACTATTAAAGTGATAGTAATGTCTATATTAAAGTGCACCTCCTAGTCTTCTACAGGTTTTTTTTTTGTTTTTTTTTTAACTTACAATTCTGTAGATCAGAAGAATCCCCATCCTGCCCCTTCTGGCCGCCTCCCACTGAATCTGTGATCTGGTCATGGAACCGGATGGATGCAGCGAGGGACAATCTTCAGTCAGTAAGTATCAGGAGGGCAGGATTGTCCTTTTACTTACTGAAGATTATCCCTCGCCCCTCTCCATCCGGGCCCGAGTTAGAGATAGTGTGACGTGGCCAGAAGGGGTGGGAGAGGGATCTTTTCAGCTTGAATATATTTTGAACTACAGAACATTAAGTAATTAAACTTAGCTCCATGTGTTTTAAAAAACATAATAGAAGACTTGGAGGTGCGCTTAAAAGGACAGTAATGTCCCATAATATTTTTTTTTACAGTTATGTAGACTTTAAAATATTAATCAAATCGCTCCAAACCCCATCTCTCAAACCACAACGGTTAAAGAGATATAGGGATTCAAAGTTCCCCCCTCCAACCCCTTCTCCTGATGTCAGCGTCTAGCTGATAGCAGGAGATGCCAGTCCGGGGACCAGCAAGAGGCTCTGCAGCGCAGCCCGAATCACGTCACTTAAAAAGAATTAATTCATTGGAAAGGTCTAAAAAGTGTGCCTGGACTGCAAGCACACTCTGCAGATCTTTCCAATAAATGAATTATTTTTAAGTTACACGATTTCGGTTCTGCTGCAGAGCCTCCTGCTGGTCCCCGGACTGGCATCTCCTGCTGTCAGCTAGACACTACATTCCTGTCTCTTTAAATATTGACATTACTATCTCTTTAACCCCTTAAGGACTTAAGGAAAATCTGAGTTAGATTTGACTTAAGGACCGGAGCAATTTTGACTTTTTTGACTATGTCTTTGTTCAACCATATTTTCTCTTTAATTCCTTTTGTACACACACATAAATTATATACTGTTTTTTTAAGCACAAGTAGGGCTTTCTTTTGATACCACAATTATATGAATACCTCATTGTTTCATTTGATTAAAATAGAAAAAAAGAGGAAAAAAATTGAAAAAAAACAACATTTTGCTTATATTTTCGTGTCAGGATTTGCATACAATTAGTTTATGACAAAAAAATACCCCTAAATATATTCATTTGCTTCTCCTGAATATAAGAATACCCCATATGCCTAGTATTTCAATCACTTCCTCACATTTACAAGGTAAATATTACAAGATGGATGCCATTATTTCCAACTTGTAATTTCTCAACAATTGGCATGTGAGCATCATAGCTTAGCTGACGGTGCCAGAACCAAAAATGTCCCACAAAGGTATATGTTTCTGAAAACTACACAACAAAGTAAATAATCAGGAGAATTTTGGAGTTTTTCATGCAGCTATTTTTCCAGAAAAAATTTTCAAAATTGTGGTAATATTTTGTTTTTTTGCAGTTTTCACACTTACATTTCAATACTACTGTTGATATCAAGCACATGATAGGTGAAGATTTTTAAAATGCATTGTTTAGTGTTCAGCTCCTTCTTCTGAGTACGGCAATACCCCATATGCATAGGTTTCTCAAGGTTTGGGAGAGCTATGGGGCCCAAATTGGAACATGCGCATTTCCAGTTTCACACTTTGAATTTTCACAGCTTGCATCACTGGCGCCATGTCTCATTTGGGGCTGTGTAACAGTGCTCCACTCTAAGATTTCCCCCCAAAAGTATATATTTTTGGAAAGTAGACGCCCCAGGCTGTCATTTTATGTATGTTTTCAATTTTTTACGCAGCCATTTTACCATCAATCGCTCGTAAATCTTGACGTAAGTTAAAAAAACAGCGTTTTTCACACTTGCACTTCAATGTTGATGTGAATTTCAAGCACAGGATAGGTGAAGATTTTTAAAAATGCATTGTTTAGTGTTCAGCTCCTTCTTCTGAGTACGGCAATACCCCATATGCATAGCTTTCTCATGGTTTGGGGGAGCTACAGGGGCCAAATTGGAACATGCGCGTTTCCAGGTTCACACTTTGAATCTTCACAGCTTGCGTTACTGGTGCCATGTCTCATTTGGGGCTGTGTAACAGTGCTCTTTTTTAAGATTTTCCCCCAAAAGTGTATATTTTTTTTGAAAGTAGACACCCCAGGCTCTCGTTTTAGGTGTGTTTTCCAATTTTCTACACAGCGATTTTACCACCAATCCTGTGAAAATTTGACGTAAGTAAAAAAAAATTCAGCATTTTTCACACTTTGCCTTCAATGTTGATGTGAATTTCAAGCACAAAATAGGTGAAGATTTTATAAACTGAATTGATTAGTGTTCAGCTCCTTCTTCTGAGTACGGCAATACCCCATATGCATAGCTTTCTCATGGTTTGGGGGAGCTACGGGGGCCAAATTGGAACATGCGCGTTTCCAGGTTCACACTTTGAATCTTCACAGCTTGAGTTACTGGTGCCATGTCTCATTTGGGGCTGTGTAACAGTGCTCTTTTTTAAGATTTCCCCCCAAAAGTGTATATTTTTGGAAAGTAGACACCCCAGGCTCTCGTTTTAGGTGTGTTTTCCAATTTTATACACAGCCATTTTACCACCAATCCCTCGTAAACCATGACGTAAGTAAAAAAAAAAAAAACAGCGTTTTTCACACTTAGGGTTGGCGGCAGTATACTGGGCTGCATACAAATTGGTTTGGGACACAATTTCACCTAAAATGTCTTCCCCCAAAAACAAATAAAAAAAATGATCATGGGTAAATCCTTCCACATCAATTTGAATCCCTGGGTTGCCTGTGAATTCTGAGATTTGTGGCCATAAATTGATACCCATTCATTAGGATCCGGAGTGGCAAGTGTTGGGGCATTTCTTTGGGCAGGTCTTTTGGCAGGTCTTTGGGCAGATCTTTTGGCAGGTGCTGGGGCAGTTGCCAGGGCAGCTCTTGGGGCAGCACTTGGGGCATTTCTTTGGTAGGTCTTTGGGCAGTTCTTTTGGCAGGTGCTGGGGCAGTTGCCAGAGCAGCTCTTGGGGCAGTGCTTCTTTTCTTGACAGAAGGCCCAGCGTCATCACTAGAGCTGCTCTCACTTTCTGAAAACTGCGCTATGTCAAAATCTGACGCAGTGTGTGTTGCCTCAGAGTCAGACGCCAAAAAGGCATATGCCTCTTCAACGCTGTACCTGCGCTGCATTTTG
Organism: Rhinophrynus dorsalis; assembly: GCA_037306005.1. Lineage (NCBI taxonomy): Eukaryota > Metazoa > Chordata > Amphibia > Anura > Rhinophrynidae > Rhinophrynus > Rhinophrynus dorsalis. The sequence continues at coordinate 91,021,206 of CM074726.1, read as the reverse complement.
CCCACTAAAAAAACTTTTTTTTTTTCTTACACTATCCCTAAACCTAAATCTAACCCTAAAACTTACCCTAACCTACGTATATCCTGAACCTACCTAACCCAAGTGAACTACCTATCTAAACTGCACTTATTATATTTTTTTTTTTGGGGGGGGGGGGGGTTTGGGTTTTTTTTTGGGGGGGGGGGTTCTTACGCTATCCCTAAACCTAAATCTAACCCTAAAACTTACCCTAACCTACGTATATCCTGAACCTACCTAACCCAATTGAACTACCTATCTAAACTGCGCTTATTATTATTATATAGATATATATATATATTTATATTTTTTTTTTTTTTTTTTTTTTTTTTTTTTTTTTTTGGGGGGGGGTTTCCCTAAACCTAAATCTATCCCTAAAACTTTCCCTAACACACGTCTACACTAAACCTACCCAACTACCTACCAAAATACCTAAACTATATTTACTATTTAAAAAAAAATTAAAACATTTTAAAAAAATTTTAAAAAAATCTAAAAAAAAATTCAAGGGAGATGGGGGGTGTCCCACAGATCAGAAAACACTGATCTGCAGCAAATTGATCACTCCAAGAGTGATCAGATGGGGGGGGAACTTATTGATCACTGCAGAACAGTGATCAAAGGGTTAATTTTCTTTATTTAAACTTTTCTTTGACTTTTTTTTTTTTACAGTAAGGCTGGAACACCATGTCTCTCTGTCTCTCTCCACCTCAGCAGTATGCAAGGTGGAGCGAGGCAGAGAGATCTGACAGGGACGGTATTTACAAATACTGTCCCTGTCATTCAGGTTTTGCAACATGTGATTCGCTTTTGAAGCGAATCGCATGTTGCAACAATGTTTCTACCGCTTGTTACTAAGTGTCCCGATACTGGGACACTTAGTAACAAGCGGCTTTTACTCTTCCATCGCTCCGTGCAGCCGCGATGGAAGAGTTTAACCCTTGACGTACCGGGACCGTCAAGGGTCGTTGGAGCACATTTACCCTTGACGGTCCTGGTACGTCAAGGGTCCTTAAGGGGTTAAGTGATTTTGATGAAAGTTGGGTGAAAAAGTTGACCAGTTAGTAATACTTGCATAGTTTTGTCACTGTGGGGACGCATTTTTCCAGGACTTTAATTAAGTGGGAAGTAAGAATATTGATCTGTAGTTTTATTGTGGATAGACCCACTTTCCTTGCTTTGTGTAAATAGGAAGAATTCATTAGGGATGCAACAGGATGGGCAGTGACCAAAACACTGTACTTTAATAAAAATGCTGGCAGCTGGTCAGGCACACACTGCAATTTAATTCTGTGGCCGAAAAGGTCAACGGTTATGTCATTTTTTTAATACTGGCTTGAATATAAATTCATTAGTATTTTTGGACCAGTGGAGAGGTGCCAAAGAATGTTCAGTGCACATCTCTTCTTCAGAATTACTTTTGTATTGTGTGATCAGCGAGGTGGATAATGAAAACAAAGTAGTTGCTGAAAGCAGTAGTGTCATGCCAAGGCATGAGTTGGCCCTCTGGATTGTATAATTTGTTTGTTTGTTTGCTGACCTGTATGTTATTCAAAGTGCACCAGTCCTAGGCCATAAAATTAGCTGAGTAGATAACATCACCTGAAACTGAATGAGTAGATCACCGGAGTAGAACAGTGTGTCAAATTATATTGGACCCCCTTCTCTGATGGGGTTCATCCAGGGGACAGTCAAATATTATGAAATAGGGAGAACATGTATATATAGTGTAAAATGGTTCAATACAAATATATATTCAGGATGCCCAGGTTTTACCCTTGTGGTGGGTACCAAACATGCCATGGGAAGGTGTTCCTGCTATGAGTTACAAGAATAGCCACTTCGCAACCAGTTAGACCCAGCATGTTTGGTATCCAGATATTCACACAGATATGAGGAATATGATTATTATAATCATTATAGAGGTGTGCTGTAGGTTGCATGTTTTGGGAAGCCTTATGATTTTTCAGGTAGAACTCTCTCTGTAGAGCAGGTAGAACATCTCTAACAGGTATGATTGAGTGGGCTATAAACAGTCAAGTCAGACCCCTGACCCTCCCAGGTAACACCCAGGGGGCCTGGCCTCTTAGAAGCAACTGTGGACTCTTATTTAATATGGGTTTTTAGATAAAAATGGTGAATTTCTTTGTAACAACTGAAGGGGGATATACCATCAGAAGTTCCCAAGGACTCTTAAAATATCGGTAATTGTATTTAAGGATTTCTTGTTCTTTTTTTTTCTGTACTTTTGTAACCAGCTATCACGGTGCTCGTGCTCTGTGCTGCGGGCGGCGACATTCTGACTGCTATTTGCATTACCTCTTGCTGATTGGCTAGGTACCTTTGTCACCGCCCAGTGATGGCCTATATATACCCTGTCATGTCTACGCTATGGTGCCCTTTCATGGTGTACGAGTTCCTGACGTTTGATCTGTATTTGTCGCTTACAGTGTATGACCTGGCCTGCCTGACAACATTCCTGAGTTCCTGTGTTCTGCCATTCCGTTGCTGACAGTATCTGGCTGTGAACCCACTCTGTTGCTGACCGTATCTGGCTGAGAACCCGCTCCATTGCAGACCGTATCTGGCTGAGAACCCGCTCTGTTACTGACTGTATCTGTCTGAGAACCTGCTCCGTTACTGACCGTATCTGGCAGTGAACCCGCTACGTGGCTAACTGCACCGGCCGAGTATCCATTCCATATCTGATCATGTCCGGTTGCCTCCGTTTGGCCACTGATACGTGCTGGGCCGTTTCATTACGATTGTCGTGTGCGCCGCATGGCGCTATTACTTTGTCAACCAAAGGCTGAGCATTCATGCTTAAGCTGCTCTCTTAACCGCCTCCGGCAGTGTGCACAAGCGAAGTACCGGTACAGTGTTCATAGCACTGACTGTGTTACTCAGATCACTCTCTGTGCCCACCTCTCTATCAGTGCTGGGCTCACTCCCTTTGGGAGTTGCAGTATTTCTCTGGGCGTTGTCACAGGAACCACTGGGCCTGGACTGGAAGCGGCCATTTGGCCATACAGAATCATGGGCCAAACTACAAAATGGAGAAGGGTGTCAGCCAGACTCCAGGGTGGCACTAGGCCTGAGACCCTATTATGTATTGGGGGTGGGGCAGTGACTACCTGGGACAGTATCTGGAGACTGGGAGTCAAATGTCCTATTGCCTCACCCATTGTGTGCTGTGTTATTGTTTAAATGCAAAGTAGGTTTCCTGGGGTTATGTGGTTCCATTTGTTGATTTGTGAAACTGATTGTATTATGTCAGTAACTGATGTAATTACCTGAGCAGACCTGATAGAGGGCTGTGTGTTTTGTATTCTATTGTGTGTTAATGTATTTAAGTCTCAGCAAGACTGGTGGTGTTGTGAATCTTATTTGCTATTGGTTGACTGTGTTCACAAACCTGTATATAAACCTTGTTTGTGTCCAAATAAAGGAGTTCTTGTTTTAACCTACACAAGTGTTGTCTGGTGAGGTTAAGCTGCTGGTATGCTGGGAGAGTTCTTGTTATCCTGACACTAGTCCTGCCTGGCGATTGGGATACCTTGGGAGAAGCTGGTGGAGTTTTCCGGTTCCAGAGCAAGGGAAGCGGCGACTAACGGAGTCACCCAAGGCTGGGTGGCAGCGGTATCCGTTACATTGGTGGCAGCGGTGGGATGCTTCCCAGTTGGTGTTTGGAACATACAAACCACCACCAGGATCGTTTCACCTGAAACAGATAAAGCCAAGGAACCTAACTGAGACCAGCATCCAGGGGGAGATATAGCCACCTGGCTTGACCCCGGTCTTAGCAACACTGAAACCAGCATCCAGGGGGAGATATAGCCGCAGGGCTTGACCCCAGGTTTCAGCAACAGTTCATGGGAGACCGATGAAGCAGCTCTCCACCAGCAGGCGCCAAGCGGTCAGACACGGAGATGGAGGCTATGCTTTGCCAAGCCCTATCCGGCTATGAACAACGGCGGGCCACACTGGAGGCAGAGGGACACTCCTTCTCCTCCGAGGGCTTCATCCCTTATGCGGAGAGGCATGAGAGCGAGAGACAGCAGTGGAGACCCTGCATCCTTGGGCCAAGTTCGGACCCCCAGGCAAGCGAGGTACTGGCATCCTGGATCGGAGATGTCATTTGCCTGGATCTCCAGTATGGGGCTTTCTGTGACAGGACTGGATTTGAGTGGTTCGGGTTCCCCAAAACGCCTCTCCCGTGCAGCGGCTTCGCCTACAGGGGTCCCAGCTCGTTGTGGCATGCCAGGGCTGAGGAGCCGGACTTTGGCAGTCGCAGGGAAAGCCGGTTCTGGGAGATCCGCGACAGGCGAGCCATGCAGCTGGGGGTGTCAGAAATACCCGAGGTATGGAGAGAGCTGGAGGATCTCGTAACCCAGGAGTGGGGACTGGAGGTGGAGTGTCGGGATCTCCAGGAAGAGGTGACTCACACCTATTTCCCACAGCAGCTTTGTATGGACGTGGAAGGTGCCGTGGCGGAGACTATGGTCACTGTGAGCACTCTACAAGTGGAAGAGGGGGCATCTCCGATCCTCCCTGAGGCTGACTCCAGCGACCGGGTATGGTCTAGTCAGCGGGTAGCAGGCGAAGCTACGGCCACCGCTAACCCGTTTGGTATGGATGTCCCCACAGCAGAGAGGTGCTGTATTTTGGGAGTGGATGCAATTGGCGTCACTCCCCAGCGGCTGTTCGTATTACAGGGAGAGGAGGTAGCTGACCCCTCTCCCCAGCGGCAGATGGCTTGTGTAACTGGGGGGTGTGTGGATGAGATTGCGGTCGCCACAAGCACCCTACCAGTGGAAGAGTGGACCCTTCCCGAGGCTGACCCCAGCGACCTGTTATGGTCTGGTCAGCGGGTAGCAGGTGAGACTACGGCCGCCGCTACCCCTTCACTTAAGACTGTTTCAGCGGTAAGGAGCTGGGTTCTAGGAGGGGATGCAGTTGACGTCACTCCTCAGCGGCTGACGGAGGTACAGGGAGCGGAGGTAGTTGATCTCTCTCCCCAGCGGCAGATTTGTATGGGCACTGAGGGTGCCATGGATGAGACTACGGCCGCCACGGGCACCCTGCAAGCAGAAGAGTGGACTCTTCCTACGGCTGACCCCAGCAACCTGTTACAGTCTGGTCATCCGGTAGTAGGTGAAGCTACGGCCACCGCTACCCCTTTCATTGAGACTGACTCCAGTGAGCTGTTACAGTCAGGTCAGCAGGTAGCAGGTGAAGCTATGGCTGCTGCTACCCCTTCCTTTAAGGATGTCCCAGCATCAAGGTGCAGTGTTCCAAGGGATGGTGCAGTCAGTCCCTCACAGCAGCAGCCGTGCCTGGTCTTGGGAGTGGAGGTTGCAGTCCTCCCTCCCCAGCAAGAGATTTGTGTTTTCAGAGGGAAGGTAGTTAACCTCTCTTCCCAGCGGCAGGTTAAAGCACCCAAGGTGCCACCAGGAGAAAGATACCCAGCGGAAGAGCTGGCAACAGGGCAGAGCGCCGCTGGCCTCTGTCCATCTGAGCAATTGCCCCAGGGAGCGGGTGCTGGCTGCACCACTACCCTACAGCAGAGCGAGATCCAGGAGGAGATGGAGTGTTGTGTACTCTCACCCCAGTATCCAGAGCAACTCTACCACCCACTCATCATCCTCAGCCAGCAGCGGAGATTCCGGTAATGTGCTGACTGGGAGGGCACTGTTGTTTGGGCGGGGATTTTTACTGGGTCATAGACTCCTGTGTACCGGATCCTGGGCTGGATGGCCTCTCCTGCTCAAGGCATCTTATGTCTAAGTCACCCTGTACCTGGAGGTGCAGGGTGCAAAGCTGGACAGACCCCAGGACTACAGGGGCTGGCTGGGGACAAGTACTGTGCGGACATTGCACTAGCAGACTATGTGTCCACTCCAGACAGCAGCGAGATGACCCGTGTGGATCATGCCGTGGCTGTCGGAGGTGGACAAGGGGGAGAAATGTCACAGGAACCACTGGGCCTGGACTGGAAGCGGCCATTTGGCCATACAGAATCATGGGCCAAACTACAAAATGGAGAAGGGTGTCAGCCAGACTCCAGGGTGGCACTAGGCCTGAGACCCTATTATGTATTGGGGGTGGGGCAGTGACTACCTGGGACAGTATCTGGAGACTGGGAGTCAAATGTCCTATTGCCTCACCCATTGTGTGCTGTGTTATTGTTTAAATGCAAAGTAGGTTTCCTGGGGTTATGTGGTTCCATTTGTTGATTTGTGAAACTGATTGTATTATGTCAGTCACTGATGTAATTACCTGAGCAGACCTGATAGAGGGCTGTGTGTTTTGTATTCTATTGTGTGTTAATGTATTTAAGTCTCAGCAAGACTGGTGGTGTTGTGAATCTTATTTGCTATTGGTTGACTGTGTTCACAAACCTGTATATAAACCTTGTTTGTGTCCAAATAAAGGAGTTCTTGTTTTAACCTACACAAGTGTTGTCTGGTGAGGTTAAGCTGCTGGTATGCTGGGAGAGTTCTTGTTATCCTGACACTAGTCCTGCCTGGCGATTGGGATACCTTGGGAGAAGCTGGTGGAGTTTTCCGGTTCCAGAGCAAGGGAAGCGGCGACTAACGGAGTCACCCAAGGCTGGGTGGCAGCGGTATCCGTTACAGGCGTTACCTATTGACCCTTTGTGTGCCTGGATCGTCCAGGTAGGGTTAGTGCTTTTCCTCACTGCCGTAGCCTTGGGCTCAAGAGCCAGCGTTGCATTATATCATCCCTCAGGGTGAGGGGACACTGGTTGCGTTCCATCTATATACCTATATCTCGATCCACCCCTAGCGTTCTAGGGTTTGTCTACGTAGCAGTTGCCTTAGTCTCCTTGTGACCCTACCCTAGGGTCAGTGCTGCCCACTAAGCTGTTGCCTCAGTTTATCTGTGGCCTAAGGGCCAGGGTCAGTGTTGCCTCGCTCCTGTTGGTTCTGTGTCCAGGCGTCTGGGTTGTGCCAGTCCTCTATTACTGGACCACTTGTTACCGAAATCCTGCTGTCAGCTCCTGGACTGTGTGCCTTCAGTCTCTCTGGTTCTAGCCAGAACCCTCATTGCCAGTATTGTTTCCAGTTCAACCAGATTACTTATACTGGTTGCTATTGATGTACCCATTTGTAAATATATATGTATGTTCTGTACTGGGGATTTAAGGGCCTATATTCGTGTATGCACTTTATTCTAATAAAGTAATTTTTACCTTACCGATCTGTTCTGAGTGTTCATCTAAAAACCGTGACACCAGCACAGTGAAAACTTTTTTCAGATTAAATGTTCAATTAATCAGCTCGTCTCTGTTCTCTAACATGAACTCAATACTCTGAAGGAAGCTCAGTTAGAACACGCTACTAAAGGGTTACGTCTAAATGTTTGATTATTTTACACTGTAATTCTGTTGTGTTTGGGGTAACCTAAGATGCCCAGATATAAAGTCTTGGTGGTGGCAGCGAATTCTAGTACTGGGGTGATAATGCAGGAGGGATTGGGTTTAATTTGGTGGTTGCTAGGAATAGTAACAGGGAACCAGGGGTCTGGTATTGTTAACCCTTTCACTCCCACTCTCCCCACTGTCTCAGCAGGGCCTATAGCCTTTGTTTGTTACAAGTAGCTGTTAAAATGGAGCACTGTAGTGTTTCACTGTCTATTTTTATAGTTGTGTGGTGAGAATGGTTAGAGCGTGTAGATATTTTAAACAACCTTTCAGAAATTGGAAGGTTTCAATATGAAAAGAAAAAAACAAAAACACAAACCTATGTGCACAATTTGCTCTCTTAAGAGGACTTAACCCTTTGAGTGCTAGGGAGGTATCACACACATTGCTAACTTATCAGTGAAGCTGATGCACTAAGAATATTCTGGGGTGAATCTCTGCACCATAGAGGAAGTAAGGTATAACTAGAAATCACTTATTTTAGGTCTGAAAATCCTAATGGCCCCTGTAAATGTTGTACTTGTGCTTTTATTCAAGAGAAAACATCTTTAAATCAGTAATGGATCTCATGTCTACAGAGGCAGTCAGTTGTTGGCAGTATTTTCAAACTGAAAACGACAGACTACATGAGCCTACTTAGCCCTTTAAGGACCAGGGGATGCATAATGAATTGTGAAGGGTGCTGGTCTTTATAGGATTGAGATTACCATGTTCATTAGGAGAAGTGTGTTCTGTGGTCCTGCTAGCAACTGTCATGTCTGCCTCCATGGGCATGGCATCCAGGACTAACCAATAATGTTATCTCTTGATCCAAAGAACAAGAGAAAAAAAAATCTTAGGCACCATAAGGATTTTCTGTGCATAGTAAAATGTGGCTTATTATTCCATATTGTTTCTAGCCCTTTAATTAAAATCAGGTTTTTAATCCTGGGAAAGCAAAGGCGGTCCCAAACACACTGCTACTCTCTAGCATTCATCTAGTTAAAAGCACCATTTAAATCAACTGATATGTTGGGAACATGTAGTGGTTCCCTATGGTGAAGTTGGTCTCCACCAGAACTGCCCCACTTCTAATGAAGTATATCAGCCTGTGTGTGTGCACTTATAGCACAGGTGAGAAACCCATGACATCCTATATTATAATTCACTAAGGAGGTTTGTCAGAAACCGTCATGCGCAGTAGAGACAGCTGCACACACTGCAGTCATGCACAGTACAGACTGCCCGCTCCGCGACTGATACAGAGCGGGGCACTCCGAATTCAGATAAGAGTCCTAGGTGCGCAGAGAGGACTACTGTCTGAATTCAGAGCGCCCTGCTCCTTATCAGTCGCGGTGCGGGCAGTCAATACTGCGCATGACTGCAGCGCAGCCAGTGCTGGCCTGTGTACACAGGCTTTAAAACTAATCACTTATAAAGTGCTTCACATTTTGCATTCTGTAATTTGGTGGAGTAAAAATTAAAAATGGACAAAATAACCTCCCCCCAGCCTGATACCCCAAATTAAAGCAGAGAGAGTCTAGTGTAAACTAACTGCACCATAAAGAGAAAAACATTTGCACTCACTTAACGTGGCTTTAAATCCTTGCATACTATAGATACACTAGAGATATCTCTAGTATTCCATGGGTTACAAAAAAAAGAGAATTTGTAATTTTTTTTTCTCCACTATGGTGCATTTGGATTGCTCTAGAGATCCTCCACTTTTATTTTGAAGATAAACCCTTCGTGGCAATTGGTGATGCCTGTGTGGGATGCTGGTCCAGTCAGTTGCCATGGCAATCTCTGAATGATGCTGAAGGAGAGGAACGTGCTGTGTGATTAGTGTCAGTTGGGGAGAGGACAGAGAAGTTGATATAATGATGATCACTGTTAAAGGGATAGTAATATTTTATTATTACTATCCCCCATACTGTACATATTTGTAAAATAATTTAACAGCCCACAGGTTCATCTCTCAAACCTTTATGGTTTGAGAGATAACCGAAGGCAAAGTTCCCCTCTCCCTCCCCCTTCCCTGAAGTCAGCGTTGTGCTGACTGCAGGGATATCCGGTCTGACTTTCATCATGTGGCTCTACAGCAAAGCCGCAATCGCATTAATGACAAAGAATTATTTCACTGAAACGGTCTTCTACATGTGCTCGCAAACCAAGCACAAACCAAGCACATGTAGAAGACCTTTTCAGTGAAGTAATTATTTTTCACTAAATGGGATTTCGGCTCAGCTGCAGAGCCGCAAGCCTGTCGTACGATAGACTTTCCCTGCAGTCAGTACAACGCTGACTTCAGGGAAAGGGGAGGAAGGGGGGAAATTTGCCTTCAGTTATCTCTCAAACCATAAAGGTTTGAGAGACGAACCTGGGGGATATTAAATTATTTTTAGAAGAAATCCAAAGAAAATGTGTTTTTACATGGGTCAAACGTGAATTAACATAGGAATAAAAATAGCAAGAAATACACAGAGACTTCTTGAGCTAAATGTTCTGCCATTAATGAAGCAGATTAATGTAAAATTAAAGAATCTGAGGAATTCAGAAATATCTTGGATGGGTAGGATTAACATAATTAGATCTTATAACCTCCCAAAATGGATATATTTATTCCGATTAATTCCAAGGAATATTCCAAACACTTGGCTAAGTATGATACAACTGGCATTTCATAGATTCATATGGCAAAATAGAAGGCCCAGAATAAGTCAGGAGTTTCTGGCACGGAGCATAAAAGAGGGAGGGCTTGGAATGCCTATGATTATGGAGACACAGAAAGCATGCCTGTTAGCACATGTGGTTATCTCAATGAAACAGAGTGCATTAAATGAACCATGGTTTCATACAGAATCTAATATAAATGGATACAGAGATATACAGGCAGCTTTCTGGAATGTAAATAGCCTTCAGAGGCCAAGGGAAAAATTCGACTTGGGGTCGATAGAGCATTTATATGGTTTCTGGGCTAACCTTAGGAAAAAGATAAATCTACGGGGAAAGATACTGGATTGTCTACCCATTAAGGTTCTCGAGGGTATTATACCAGATTTAGATCTAACTAAATGGAAAGATAGAGGTAGTAAAGTAATAGAAGACCTGATAGTAAACAACAAAATAAAAAGTTTTGTGGAATTGAGAGTTAAGAGGGGGATTCCAGCAACAGAAATATTCACGTATATACATTTGAACTCCATTTTAAATAAATATAGGGTGAAAAATCCATCAACGTATATTAGAAAGTTCCAGGAGATCTTAATTAATCCTGCTAATAAAAATATAATAACACACTGTTCTAGGTTGCTAAATATTATGAATACAAAATTAAGCCTGCCTGCCATAAAAAAATGGGAACAAGATCTCCAAATAAATATAAATTATTCAGACTGGCTCCAAGCACTGAAACATGTAAATTCTGGAATACATTGCCTCAATCTAGTCAAAATGCAGTATAAACTAGTTAATAGATGGCATCATGTTCCTTCAAGACTCCATAGAATGTTCAACTCTGTTTCCCACCATTGTTGGATATGCAATGTTCCCCATGCTGATTATGTCCATACATGGTGGTCTTGTCCCCAAAGTCAACTTCTATGGAAGGATATAATTGGTTATATAAACAGAATATTTAATCTCTCCATGGATCTTTCCCCATCCAAACTACTGCTCCATATGTCTCTGCCTGAGATATGACATATGAAAAGATCAATGTTATTACACATTCTTATAGCCATGAAACTAGAAGTAGCTAAATGTTGGGAGAAGGAAATTCTTCCAACTTGACCAGTTATCAGACAACACTGCCTATACCAGTTCCATATGGAACAAAAGATGGGCTCTTGGGCATGGTAAAAAAAAAGGATGGCAAAATGCAATAGATGTACTCACTACAATGGACTGACTTGTCTGTGGGTCATAACTTACTCACCCACCCTGGTGCCGATGACATATGTTTTGTATGTTCTGCCTGTTTTGCTGTTTTAGGCAAAGTTATTATGTTTTTTCTTTGTTTGTATAAATATAAGATTATAATAAAACAAATAAATAAAAAAAAATGTTGCATTCCAATGCAACAATTCTGTTTCTGACCGACAGACCTAAGAATATCAATGACCTGGATGAGAAAAATGAAAAAGATCAGATTGTAAGGCCTCCTAGTTCACATAGTATTTTGGAGCAAATGTACTTAAGAAAAATGATGTAATTCTAGAACCAACCCACTGCATGATAGGCAACAAGTTCCCAAAATTTCCATTAATTTAATTTAAATGGGACTTTTAAGTTTATGGTCAATTGATCAGAGCTGTCCATAGGATGGTATAGCAACAGCACCACTTCTAATTTTCAGGCCATTGAGTTACTGCACCTAAAAAAAAAATTAAGTTTGAGTTGCAATACCTTTTGAATAAAACACATCTCAGCAGTGGTAGTTCCTTTGTTGGTATTTTCTGAGGGAAAAAAAAAAAAATTGTTTTAAACATATTAAAGGGATAGTGTGACTTAAATTTTACTGTGTTCCATCTTGTACCCCCAGTGCCATCTCTCAAACCCTTATGGTTTGAGAGATAATCGCTTTCAAAGTTCCCCCCTCCCTGACATCAGCGCTCTAGCTGACTGCAGGGGAATCCAGCTGGAGGCTCTGCAGCACAGCCGAGATTGCGTTATTGCAAAAGAAATCCTTCACTGAAAAGGTCATCTACGTGTGCTTGCAAATCAAGCACACTTAAAAGACCATTCCGGTGAAGGATTTCATTTGCAATAACGTGATCTCAGCTCCCAGGACCAGATTCCCCTGCAGTCAGCTAGAGCGCTGACATCAGGGAGGGGGGAACTTTGAAAGCGATTATCTCTCATATCATAAGGGTTTGAGAGATGGCACTGGGGGCTACAAGATGGAATGCAGTAAAATTTAAGTAGTACGATCCCTTTAAGTGTTATCATCCCTTTAACCTCCTTGAATGCAAGGTCTCCATTGATGGACTGTGAGGCAAAGCAATGCATTGAAGACCTCTTAGGAATGTTTAACGTTTCCCTGTGGTGGAGTTTATTTGCTCCAGAGTTGCACAACTTTTCTTATGACATCAGCCTAAGCAAGCTTCACAGAACAGATCACTCACATTATTGACAAAAGAAAAGCAAGTCTGGGCAAAACAACTGCACCTTAAATGTCATTGCATCTATCCTTTTAACTCTTCATCAGTAGTTTTCAACACATTGATGTGCAATGCACTGGAAACCTCTAGTACCTAACCTGTTTGAGTGCCAGGGATGTGCCAAACCCTGGCACTCAAAGGATTAAAATTTAGGGATTAAAAGACAATTTTAAATCAATAGGAATTTGGGGAATTTTAATGTCTTCCCTCTGAAGCAGACAGTTTCCTCTTTTCTTTCATAGATAAGGACTATTATTTTCTGTGGAGTACCGTAAAATCTCAGGTATAATACGCACCTGTATAATACGCACCCTTGTTCTCCCCGTTACTGAAATCTTTTTTAACCCTTTGAGTGCCTCAAAGGGTTAAGGCTGGCAGGCTGGTAGATGACTTCCCTCCCTCCCCTGGTGATATCCGCTCTGAAAATAAGACTTACTAGTTTAAATGCAAGTCCCCGCTGAAGTCCTCATCTTTTGAAGAACAGGCATACCGGTATGTAAAGCTTCAGTGCGGACGGCATGCTTCCATTTGCCGCCCTCTTCCTTCAATGGGCTTTCAGGTCCTTCCGCCTGCAGCCAATGCCCTGTGAGGATCTCAAGGTCCTCACAGGGCAATTCCATAGGCGGAAGGTCCTGAAAGCCCACTGAAGGAAGAGGCCACACTGAAGCTTTACATACCGGTATGCCTGCTCTTCTCAGCGGGGACTTACATTTAAACAAGTAAGTCTTATTTTCAGAGTGAATATCACCGGGGGAAGGAGGGAAGCCATCTACCAGCCTCAAATTTTTACTTTATTTAAAAATTCTTGTGTATAATACACACACCCCACTTCACATAAAGGTGAAGTGCTGTAAAATTGTGCGTATTATACCCTAGATTTTACAGTACTTTACATGGGTCACTTTTACATCTACAATAATATTCAATGGCAATCTTGTGTTCCTGCAACATAGTGAACTAGGCCTTAAAGTTAATTTTCTATTATTTTTAAACTTATACTGCTGACAAATAACATCAGTGCTTCTACCAGCTTTCCACTAAAGCCCACGCTGTGCTAGCTAAAAACAAAAAAAAACCTCAGGAACATTCCAAACATTCCCACCGCAAGAAAACAGATCAATACCGTCACCCATCATGTAAAACAGATCTTGGAGATTTTCAGCTCTTTTTAAAAAAATTCTATATTCTGACACACATGCACCAGAAGCAATTGCAGCCAAAATCTTTCCCTACCTTAAAGGCTAGAATATCCCACACCTACATTTTGAGCAATGCGACACACTACATGTCATGGTTGATACTAGAATACATAAGTCCCTTTCAATGCACTGCCAGTGCCCTCGCAGCTATGGAAACATTTCCCATATCTTATAGCTTACCCATTCTCTGCCTGTCTGTTGTGCAAATCACTGCTACCTGCACAGATGGGTGACATCAAAGCATTACTCAACACTCATGGGAGCTTTTTCCCCATCTCCACAGAAGCCCTCTGACTGAGGGTTCACTGACACTGGGCATCCATGGGGCTTCTATGAAGAGAAGAAAAGGCTCCCATGAGCACTGAGGAAGGTACGGACATCACCCAGCTGTGCAAGTATCAGTCATCTGCACAGCACACCAGCATAGAACAGGCGAGTTACTAGCAATGGGAACACAGTAACATAATTGATGAGGCTGAAAAAAAGACAAGACTATCCATTGTAACCTTATATACTGAGCTTCCAGCCGTTCACAGCACCCATACGTTAGAACCCCAATACTTCAGGCATTCAGATTAATGATATGGAATGTTTGTAGTCCTCATCTGTGTATGCAAAAAGTACGATGGTCTCCAAACCACAAGCCTCACTCCCCAGCATTATTATGTTTTGAAAGGTAATCTGTAAACTCTCCAGCATTAAAATAAATTCTGAGAAATCTCAAGCTCTCAACCTAAACCTGACCTCCTCCACACACACAAAAAAAAAATTATATATATTTGAATTGATTTTCACCTTTAAGTAACCTCCACATCAGTTCAGATTCTTAAGTATTCAATGGACTGGTAATTTTCACTCCCTTACTTGGCTAACTATGCTCCATTTATCCAATCCCTCATGGGCAGATCTCATCGGATGGAGCATTCAAAACATCTCCTGTATAGGTCTTGTGACATCAGCCAAAATGAGAAACATATCCCAAGAGTTATCATTGAAGAAATATAATCTCTACCAGTTTCATTCCAAAACATCCCATGGAATGCAAAAAGAATATAAATTCTCTACACTTCTCCTTCACCAGACATTTTTTTAAATTTTGGGATAATCTTACCCTTATATTGCTATAAAAATTACACTGATACTTCAACTCTAGTTTAAGAGGCAGGAACTGGGGCGTGGCTTGGACGGCTAACCTGATGGACGCTTGATCCATCAGCTCTGTGACTTTTGGCTTGATTTCGGCTATTTTCCCCCCTCTTTGTTCAGTTGGAGTCCTCTCTGACCCAATCCCTTTCCTGCCTAACCACTTCTATTGTGGTTATATGGCACGACATAAAAACCTGAAACGGGATCCGAACCTAAAGAAATATTTCTCTTCAAGAAGGGAGACCTCATCTCGGCCCGACAAGATGGCCGCGTCTGCCGCGATAGGCCCTGATGTTGCACTATCAATATCTGGCAAAGAACATCTCACCATACTATCACCGGAGACCACAGATGTCTTGGAATCCCCCTCTACCACAAGGGATCTGCACCTCCTTCTGCAAGAACTCAAATACTTTCTTAAAGGGTTAATAATGTCTAACATTATCAAACCCTAATATTGTACTGAAATAATAAACTTAATGGGACAAGTTGGATCTCTCAAACTTTTATGGTTTGAGAGATATAAGTTTCCCACTTTTGCTGACTAGCTGTAAAGCTGTCAGCCGTGGATTTGAGTCATGCGACTCAGGTGGCTCTTCAGCAGAGCCGAATGAGCGATATCTAAAAACAGATACTTCACTGGAACGGTCTACAAAGTGTGCTTGGTTTGCAAGCACACTCTGCAGACCTTTCCACTGAAGTATTTAATTTTCGATATCGCTCATTCAGCTCTGCTGAAGAGCAGCCGGCTGGTCTGGGACCGGGATCTCAGAATGTCAGCTAGATGCTGATGTCTGGAAAAGTGGAAGATGTGGGTAACTTTAAGCGCTTATATCTCTCAAACCATAAAGGCAGATGTCAAACAGCTAGGTGACAGAGTTAGTGTACTCGAGGAAGAGATGGATACCTGGCACGCTTTCCGAGCTGATACTGCTAAGAGGTAGGGACTCCCAGAACTGGTTCCCACTTTTTTTTTGCCATGTGCATTGTTTGTAGTTGTATTTAAGAATACTGACTGACACTTGCATACCACTCATTTCCCCCTTTTACCTTCTGTAACCTAAAAAGGTAAAAGTAAAAAAAAAAAAAAAAAAAAAAAAGTTTGCAATTCTTACAAAGCTGCTTTGTAGTGTTATGAGTTAATGTGGGGGATACACAAGAGATCTATACTCTTGATATGTTAAAGAACATTTTCAATATTAAGAAATTGTTTTTTGTCACAGTTTCAAAATTGTGATGTCAGTGCGACATGAAATGAGAGAAATGTGAATATGGTGAGTTAGAAACACTACACCTTACTTAGGCCTCTTCCTAGGCCCTGTTGCTATGTATGAAGGATGGTTCTCCAGCTTGCTAGGCAGATCTCCCATCATTCTCAATCAGCTCTGGCTGGCTGTGAACCACATGAAATATAAAACTATCAACTGCTGGAGAGCCACAGTTTGCCCACCCCACGTAGCAGCAAGTCTAAACATGCTTTAAATACCTGTAATGCAGGTTTGCAAACTCATGTTGCATTTGAAGGGTTAAGCCAAACCTAAAAAAGTGTTTAACCCTTTCAGTGCCAGAGGGGTACACAACGAATTGCTTTGCAATGCGTTGCGTACCCCTCTGGCGCTGAAAGGGTTAATAAAAAAATATGTATAATGTTTAACTGCAGGGAGGAGTTCAGGTGTTTACTTAGTCAGCTGGACAGTCTCCAGAGTCTTCTCCTGCTTTGGTTCCTTAGGGGGTATGCATACTCTATCAGTTATCCCTTTCCAGGCACAGGCAAGGCTGCCAACATATTGCGTGCCTGGGCCCCTGGGATGTGAGGCTAGGATTCTGGCACAGAATCTTTTCACTGCCAGAGAAATTCTGGAGTAAACCACTTGCATCACAGAGGACACATAACAATTCCCGTTTGTTTAAATGGGGCTTTAAACCCCTCGAATGCTAACAAAGTATTCAAAGAATTGCTTCTTTAAATCAATGGGAATTTTAAGAATTTTTATTTGGCCCCTAGGGTACAATCAGTTTAATTTATAATGTCTTTAGTTCTTCTTATTAAGTCAGCCTGATTGTGTCTGCAATGTTCATGTTCAAACTCCATTGAAAGAGATATCTACCCCCTTGGTACTTAAAGGGTTACCATCTTTTCACATGAAAGGACAAAGAATAGCTGACGTACACAGTCTTAAAATTACTTTCAATAAATACTAATGTAAAACTATCCAAAGGGATTTTAAAATGAAATATGTAGTCTCGATAAAAAAAACAGTAAAAGAGCATTATGTTAATTTTTTGCATTTAAAAACAAAATGAGGTTATAGATATTTAAAGAGAAACTGAAGTTTGGTTGATCGACTGCACTTTTCTGGAGACAAGCTTTGCCATGATAGGAACAGTCATAGCATCACTTGTGTCTAATGTGAGGAGATGAACAGTGATATCACATTCGTTTCCAGCAATTAAGACAACAAACCACCTCCAAGTCAGTTCCTTCACAGAAAAGAAGCTAACGTAATGTAAAGTTATGGGGGGGGAGATAAAGGTTTAAGTACTTCAAAACAGCAAAGTTTTAAAGAGTGTTACGTGGTATTAGTCACTTTCTAAAACCATGCCAAAATAAAGTTTAAAGCTACAGCAATGCTTGAAATAAATTAAGCACACAGCTTCATATGTAATATTGTCAGACACAGCCCTGTTTAAATATTTTATCAAAATCTCTGTAAATAAGACTGCATTGTGAGCGCTGTTAGCTTTGCACTGTTACCTGACAAGTAAACACTCCATAAATAAAACCTAAAGTAAATATGAACAGAAACAAGCCTTCCCCACAAGCCAGGATATATAAAATGTACGTAGACTGTACTGCACATAAAATGGCAACCTTATTTCAAAAGACAGCTAGAATATACCCATTTTACTCTTCCTAAATCCATGAGGACACACCTTTATCTTACCAAACCAACCCACTAATCTCCTGACAGGAAACGACTGGTACCTATTTATCATGCTTTATTGGAGACGGGGATGATAACTAATAACTTAAACTCAGTGCAAAAGAAATCTCTCTATTTACAAAGGAACACATACTATTTTTTATCAGAAAAACTGAACACTTTCTGCACCTTTAAACATAAAACTGAAACATGTTTTACAAGTTCAGTGGATTTTTTTTACTTGTCACAGACTAGTGGAAAATGAAATCTATAACAGTTATCTAGGACCTCACATATTCACTACAGGTTAACGTATTAAAAAGAAGCCAAAACATATCATTGGTGTTCCACGTTCTTAGATTCCATGTGTTGCTTGGCCAAAAACTGGAAAGATATTCCTTTAATTCTAAATTGTCAAGGAATTAATTGGAGACCTCTAGCATTCAGTGGGTTAAAACACCTATTTTAAATCAACAAGTTTTCATATTTGTCCCTTGTGGTGTAATTGGTTTGCAACAGAATTGCGCCAGTTTTCTTAACTTGAGTGCCAGAGAGGCACGCTCTTTCATAATTCTGTCACTCAAAGGGTTAAAACATCAGCCTCACTGATTGGATATTTGTTGGTTGATTCATACTGCATAAAGTGCTACTTTATCCAGTACAGCAGGGGTAGTCAAAATTGGACCTCCAGGAAAAAATCTCCCATCATCCCCAACTGGCCAACAGCTGCTTGTGGCTAATGGGAGTTGTAGTTCATAACAAAACAAGGTTCCAACAATCGAATGCCTCTGCCATACAGAACTCTGTTTCTGTAAAAGTAATAGCTAGTCAAGGGTATTGATAGACTGTCCATTATGTTCACAAATGTATCTGTAAGAACCTATTTACACATCTACTTGTGCTAAATGCATATCCAAGGTCACAAAAATATAGGATCAACATGCACCAAGATTGTGTCTACCTAAGATACAACAGAGAAATATTACATTAATAGTTATAACTATTGTCACCTTTTGCAGCTCTGCCAGAGTAGGGTATGGATTCAACTGCAGTGGATGGGGAACATTAAATGGTGTATCAAGAAATGTCTCCATAGATTTAAAATGGGAATATGTTAGCTAAAGCCACATTGAAAAAAACGTATCAAATCCAAAAGAATCTAGAGCTATATTTTGTATTCCTAAGGAATGATAAATGCCTACCATCATTTCAAAAATATTTCCAACTGGGCAGTCACATTACAGGGTGATAATCGTGGTTCATAGCCATACTAGCATGTGAGGAAGAACATCAATACAAAGAACATGGGGTTGAGATTTAATTATAAAACCTGGGACAAAAACAGAGACAGCAGGATCCAGGGACAAAGGACAAAATCATAGCTAATAAGGTACGATATAGCATGTTTTTCCAATATTTATCATTTTCATTAATGATTACACACCCCTCCCAGATTCTAGAGAGGTTTCAAACACTGGCTTAAATTAATAGGTCTGTTTTTAAAGGCAATAGAAGTTATTGCATCCAGCATGGATGCCCATCTGGGATACTTATGGTACTATCACACCACTGATTTAAAACTGTGACATGTTTCCATAGAAACCACAGCTATGGCCTTCATGCAGATCAACAGAACTGTATACCACACAGATAAAATAAAGCTCTATGAAACAGTTCATACAGGCATTTTTGCTTTCATTGTTCAAATAAATATATATACCTAATGACCATCTCACCAGGGCTACACCAACACAGTGATTTCAAGCTGGTTTGGTCACCCGCTGGTGGCTTTTAAACAGGTAACTATCTCCCTGCATGGGAACACACTAAAGTTGCAGCAAGAACATCTACATGGCCCATTCTGGAGCAGATCAACTGCATAATATAGAAGAAAAATGTAATTGATTTATATAGGGGTTTAACCCTTTGAATGATTGTTTTATTTCTTACTAGTTGAACAGCCCATGTACACAGGCCACAGTGCCAGGCAGCAACGGCCACGGTCATGCAAAGTAGAGACTGCCCGCGCCGCAGCTGATAACAGAGTGGGGCGCTCCGAGCGAAGGTGCTCAGAGAGGAAGACAGTCTGAATTCGGAGCACCCCGCTCTGTTATCAGCCGCACCATGGGCAGTTTGTACTGCGCATGACATCTTCTGACAAACATACATTAGCGAATTATTATATAGGATAATGCAATTGGTTTGTCCCAGGACTCCCCCTCCACTTTTCTTTTGAACAGATGGCCATGACTGCACTGAGAAATCCAGAAAAATCTCATAGCAGCCTATTAGAGATCAGGAAACGGTTTCCCATGGCTGGGATTCACTTGCTTCACTTCTGTCCCCATAGCCAGCATTGTCAGGTTTAGGACTCGAAAACAGAAAATCTGGGGACTGACTGCATTATCAGCCTATCTGCCTTTCTTGTCTTCTACTTCAGATTCATTGACAGATCAGTCAGACACCTGTGGGGTTCAGTTTGACTTGTTGATATGGAACTACCAGAAAATAGTTCACAATTAACCAATGACTCGAAGAATACTGTACATACATAGAAGCCTAATAATGTGCCTCTACTTCCAGTGTAGACAGTTTGTAACATTATCAAGACTTGTATCTACAAATTTCTCCATATACTTCAATGGGAATTTGTTTGCTAAAACCAAATGATAGCACTAATCAACTGCAACATATTCTATTTTGTAATCTGTAAATGATAATGCCACCAATAGGCTATGTCACTAGCACTCGTCACCTATAGATTATAAACTCCAACAAGTAAGACTTTGTGTTCTGTGCCTTATCGTTGTCCTAGGGCAAATGAAGAGGGTATTTCCCCAACTGCCCCAAAAACTCCCCATGCCCTTAGACAAGGGGGGTTATGCACTAAGGCATGATAAAATGGACATGACTTCTCCAAGTCCTATGTTATTCTATGGAACCAATGTACTAAGATTTCCCCAACTTTGGAGATCTTATTGCATAGGTTCCATAGAATAACATAGGAACTGGAGAAGTGATATCACTGGAGAAGCCATCTCTGCTTTATCACGCTTTAGTGCATAACCCCATGAGAATTTTAGCACCACATTAATGAGAGGTTTGCTGCTGCTATGGATAGGACTAATACAGGGGTTAGCATTGGGCGACCCTGCAGCTGCTGTTGGACTGCTGAGTATCATGGGAACTGTAGTCCAACAACAGCAGCCATCCCCAATCTATGCACATGCAATGCAATGGCTTTTTGATGCAGAATAATAGAAGTCAAAATGTGTATGGATAATTACTGAATGATCTTCATATTTTTGGAAATTGTTTAAACCTATGGTTCACATCTTTTTATTTTCTCTACAGTGTTTGGAGGTCATATACACAAAGTAAGAGCAATACTTGGACAAACCATCTGCACCACAGTGGACAAATAATTCCCCATATTTCCACTGATCTTAATCCCATAGGACCAGAGGGCTCTGCAACGTATTACAAAGCAATTCACTACCAATCCATCTGGTCCTTATGAGTTTAATGTTAGATGTGTCTGGCACTTTTGGCCACATAAATAAATGCACATTTTGGATCAAACTCATGAGAATAATAAAAATCACCAAAAAGTCCCATCAATTTCAATTTTTTTTTTAACTCCTTTAACATTAGTTATGTCTCCAGCAAATGTGAAGCAGTGTATTAGATACCTCGGTGCCAAAGGGAGAAAAAGCCCCATTTAACTCTGGAAGAGGCTTTATTTTTCCCCTAAGCTAAAGTCTGTTTGGTCAAGAATTACCCCACTTTCCCATTATACACGTACTGCAGAATTTCTTGCCACTTTATAAATAATCAAAGATCTATAGATCCAATTTTAACACATATTGGTATGTTTGTGGGTTTTGGTGACATCCAAATGCATGTAGCAGGGCCCTCTGATCATTCTGTTCTCCACATCTGATTGTACTATTCAATACCTCTGTATGTCTATTCCCAATTGTACAGCGCTGCGGAATTAGTTGGGGCTATATTAAGATTAATAATGTAGTTAAAATGACATTAACAAAAGATATTGAATATTAAGCAAAGGGTATGAGCACAGTATTTTTTTTCCTGTTTACCTCTCATCGATCCAGCTTCTGCTTCTAAAAACAGCTTATCTGAGACGAAAAATATACAGGATTTCCATGCAATGCTACCTATCATTCACTCTGCATTGCTGTTTGCATGTTTAACTGGGAACTTTAATTTCAAATAACCCTAGAAGAAGAGTACCAAATGGCTGAGAAAAGCACAGGGGAAGGGGGAGGGGATTCTAAAAAATTAGTATGAAATAACATCTAGATCATAGTGAGTCAGTTAATCTCTGGACCTCCAGCTTATAAAGACACAAACAGATAGAGGCTCAAAGATAGACTACTCCTAACCTAGATTTTGTATTGGTGCATATTCTGAGGTGGCCTCAACAGCGTTTGTTTGACTGCAACTCCAGTCATGCTCAACCAGCAAACATCTGACTGCCAATTATGGTGACCTGAAACCAATAGCAGCTGGAAATGCATTTTGCCCAACCCTGGCACAATCAACACCAAACATATCTCATCATTACTAATACTGGCAAACAGGGGGTTTGTGGACAACTGTAAGTCCCCTCTCAGTTTGTCTTTGAGGACATGGGGGTACAGAACACCTGCAAAACAATCTGCACTGTAGAAACAGAACCACTGAATACAATCTAGGTTTTATGGCAATGGTTACATAGCACATTAACAGAAACAAACACTGTTTCTGAATAACAGAACTCTGTGCCAAAACAGACCCACCTAGGCAGCTCACTGAACAAGAAATGAGCACATCAATTCCTTCTGGGCACATCTGCCTGAGATCATCGCGAATGGGACTGTTCACTTTCCAAATGCAGTATTTCTCAATCAGCCAACTGCTTATAAAAGGAGCAAAATTCAAATGTGATGTACTGTTCTTATATAAACCTGAGTACAATGCACTCATGGCAAACAAAGTGTGGCATCTGTCTAGCTATCACTTTCACGGCATGGCCAAGTACAACTCACATTTTAACCTATACTCAATTCACATGCCAACAGCTTCCTTAAGAAATTGCTGGCCAAATTCTGCAAGATAAAGTGGAGCAAATGTTGGGCAAACCAACTGTACCATAAGGGACAAAAAAACATACCTACTGATTTAAATGGAGCCTTTAACCCCTCAAGTGCTAGAATGTATCTGGCACATTGTGAAACAAACAGTCTGAGACTTTTTAAGCATTGAAGGGGTAAAAACAATCCCATTTAAATCAAAGGAAATTTGGGGAATGGCTATGGGTCCCCTATGGTGAAGTTGGTTTGCCCCAGAATTATTCTTTTTAGTAAACATCAGGGTTTATACAGGACAATTATCAGAATGATGGGATACATACTTTCCATTATTATATCCCTTCGATCATTATTAGCAATAGTATTCTGTCACAATCATATCTTAAACAAAGCATATGCTAGACCTTTCATCAACCTATAGGTGCATCTCAATACTAGCTATGAATCAAAACACACTTCATAAAATATTTTTTTTTCTTTTACATAAACGTGAAGGATAAAGGCCTAATACAAACACATTTACTTCTACAAGGCCATCACTGTCTCCTGTTGAAACAAACAGAGAGCAGGTACAAACCAAATTAAAACTAAGAGGATATTGTCCATGGAATATAAAGCTCATTAATATATAAAGAGTACACACACAGACTCTGGCTATGGGCTCTATGTTCAAAAGAAAAGTGGAATCATTTTGGGCCATTCCAACAGCACTACACAAATAATCATTTAGATGGGACATTAACCATTTGAGTACTAGAAAGATCTGTCATTGGAGACTTCAACGGTTTAATTTAACCCCTTAAGCAACAAAGGGGTGTGCAAAGCATTGTCAGACAATGTGTTGCACAACCCACTGGAGCTCATAGGGTTACAATACCAATTTAGATCAAGTTAGTTCAGCCTTTTAACCCCTAGAGTACTAGAGATCTCCAAAGCACTACAAAGCAATGCATTGGTGATCTCTCTTGCATTTCATGGGTTATAAGACCCACTGAAATCAGTTTGGTTATTTGTATTTGTCCCTATGGAAAAGTTGGCTTGCTCACGAATTCCACCTCTTTACCTAACAGACTAGTGTCTAAATTCCAGATGTGAAATTCATAGTATGAATAATAATATTCATATGTGAGATCAACAGTACATCGTAGAATTCTGAGAAAACGGCAATGAAATAGTCTGCATCTCCTAGCAATTAGCTTATGTCATCGGAGCTACAATGATACAATGCAGTTCTACTTCAATCCAAATTGGTATTCCCGGCTTCAAATGTATGGCTAATGCCAACGATGCCCTACCACTCCTTAAAATGTAAAGAACCAATATCCGTAGTTTGGCCATCACTTGAGGCTGCACAAAGAAAACAAGCTTGGCTTTAGTATGATGTAGATTGTAATTAATTTGGTTTAGGGGGTGTTTTGACCATTGAATCACAGAGTTCTCTAACGCATTGCGAAAGATCTCTTTAAGGGGTTAATCATTCTGACAATCGAGTGCACAGAACTCTCCTGTGACAAACGTCCCATTGATAGGCAGTACCATCAGTACCATTCAGTTAGCTGTGCCAGCGTCACTATGCACTGGTGAGACAGAAGACTAGGATAAATACTGGGGGATTAATACTTGCCTGTAGCATGGTGGCCACATGACAGGGGTTCAGAAGGTAAATAACAGTCTTGGTGGCAAACTTGAAGCCAACCTCCACTCCAAAGGTCAGACAGAGTGCCACCAGTAACAGGTTTTTCCCCAGGGTCTCCTGTGGCACAGTAGCTGCAAGGTTGTGCCCATCTGTCTGTCTGCACCAGACTATCTTCCGCAGGGACACCCCAATCTCCAGCACAGACACAGCCAGCAGCACCAGGGTCTCCAACAGTTTCTGACTGTGTGGCAAGAAAGCAGCGCACTCAGGACCCCCATTCCCAGCCAGTCGGGGGTCCACTCCTCCGTACAGCCAGTCCGAGTAACGGGACATGTTGCTCTCGCTTAGCAAAGCCAGCGCACCGTTATTGTCTTCCTGACGGAACATCAAATGTACAGCCCGCCCGAATCAGTCACATCCCAGGGCGGAAAAATATGGCTGCTGTGGGAGGGTACACGTGTGTTATGCACTTTATGTATGAATTAATGTATGTGTATGTAGGTGCCAGTATATACTTAGTGGAAGCAACTAAGAGTGAGAATGCAGAGATCGTATACCAACGCAGTATTCTCATGAAGTGCAAGTATTTATATATGCAGATGCCTTATAGCAATCAATGTTATGTGTAAGAGCTATATATGTGCTCCTCTGTGACATCTAATCACATATATAAGTGCAATGCATGGGCTATATGTTGCTGTTGAATATCATATGTGTATGTGAGAGGTCATGTAAAGTATGAGGGAGAAGGCTCCAGCAGACAACTCGGTTAAGATACCCGCCACTTCAAGGAACCAGAACCAGACCTCCAACCCTGTGTAGTCTTAATATCCCCTTGTGGGGCCGGGTGCCAAGGCTCCTCCTACTCCCCCGGGGAAAACAAAAAAGGACCAGGAGCAGTTCCTTCGCATCACCCCACTGTCGAGCCCGAATCACACGAAGTCACAACGCACCCGCTTCCTATTGGGTGAGACCCTCCTCCAGACTACCGCCCACTTTAGTGACATCACAATATCTGGAACTTCTGCTTCGTACGTCTCGGCGCTTTGCTACAATGTATATAGGATAAGGACATCTTCTTTGGACAACATGTGGTTGTCCAGCAGTTGTAGAGCTCGCATCATGTTTCTTTGGTATAACAGCTGGAGAGCCACGTTGCCCACCTAGTTGCCAGCTTTAATTTTAAACTTTATTCAGTTTAGTACGTTCCGATTACGTAATGACATTGAAATACAAGTGCATTTTAACAGGGCAATTGAAATATCTTTACCTTGACCAATAGTCGACCGATCATGCATTACTAAGAGAGATAGGCATTGGGAAACAATGATTAAGGGTCACGATTTAAAATAAGCTTGGCCTAATATATACCATGTCTCCTGCTGAAAAATACAATTTGTAATAAATACAACATTGGAGAGTTGTATCTGTGACTCCAGTAAGTGACCTTACAAACCTTAGAATGCACAGTTAGATTTTTATATCTTCACCATTGTCTGATTATTTACAGAGCTTCTAAATACAGCTGGGATGAAGTCTTACACATGTGTGTTGAAAAGGTGATAACTTCTCCAGTTCTTATATTATTCTGTTTACTAACATCCCTCCAATTCCAGTCCTTGAAGGATGCAAGCTTGGTACTGGACCTACATCTAGATAAATGATACCCTCCTGGAGGCAAACCGGACCACGTGACCAAAAAGCTAGCAACCAAGTTTAGGACTTTTATTACTCACCATCTACTGTATAATAGCTGGATACAACAGAACCCCATGTCTAGGGATTATACTCTTTCCTCTCACACCCAACAAATCGGTTCCTACATAGATCATATACTAGTGGACAGTCATAATTTACAGCACATTAAGAATGCTCTATTGGGCTTTATTACTTGATACAACCATGCTCTTGTCACTATAATAATTGCATTATGTAGAGATATTTTCAGAAGAGGTCTTTGGAGGGTCAACGAAAGACTCTTAAAATATCCTAAAAATAGAGGATGTGGGTGAGACTTGGGGCAGAATTATTTGAGAAGTGAGGGTGTGGCCATGGGTGGAGCCTAGGGCACCTGGGGGAAGATTCACTAAGTGGTGCTAAAGAGGTGATAAAGTGGAGATGACTTCTCCAGTTTCTCACTTATCCAGTTCCTATGTTATTTTATTCAGTCTATGCATAAAGATCTCCAAAGCTGACAAAAACTTAGTGAATAGTCTCCACAGAATAACAAAGGAATTGGAGGAGTGATAAACTGGAGAAGTTATCTCCTCTTTATCACTTCTTTATCACCACTTAGTGAATCTGCCCCCTAGAGTGCCAGACCTGGGATATACATCTAGCCCAGGCCTCACTGCCTAAAATCAACAGCCTACTTTGGTTTCCTGATTAGGAGTACTGTTGTACATGCAACCACATATTTCTAGACATGCAGGACTCTTATGAATATTTTAGTCCGAAGAACAGATACTTGAATCAGTTCAATCTTGACATTTTTGTGTTTTGTAAGAGTCATTCATTTAAAGTGACAGTAAACTGATCTTTTGACTTTACATATTCTGCAAGTGCATAATATATAAAGTCAAATTGCCTGTGCTTTATATTACTTATTTTGTCATTGTTACATATTTTGCTTGCATTTTTATGTACCTGACAGTGAACTCATGGATCTTCATCCAAATAGATTCCTGTCAGGGACTGTGAAAGCAGGAAAAGTGATACAAAATAAAACTAATCATACAGCAGGAAAGACTGCCTTCAATCTATTAAATACAGCATGAAGATGTCTTATAGCTGTACAGATAGTGTTATACTATTTATTTCCTTGATTTCACAGTTCAAAACATAAAGCTCTTTGGAAACAGAAATTCAGTGAGCTCGCTGTCATGGAAATACATGTGTAAAAAAAGTGAAGATGATATAATACTATTATAGGCAATATAACTTTATCTATTATACATTTGCAGAATATGTAAAATCAAAAACTAAATTTACTGTCACTTTAAAGGTATATATGGTTATCAGACAAGCAGAAAAAGACTATGATTTGGGGGATGAAACACTTTATAACACACTGCACTACTTTTCTGTTATTGTTTTAATCACAGCTTCCCCCTAACATCTTCGATGTTACATCAACTTCATCAGAGCTCCCTTTTAAAGGGACAGTAATACTTAATATGTAAAAAATATATATTGTAGTGTTTATCCCCCTGAGTAAAAATAAGGGTACTTTCATTGCTGAAAGGTGTTTTATTCAAAGGTTATTACAGCTAAAAGTTGAATTTTTTAGGTGCAATATCACAGTGGCCTGTTGTTACACCATCCTATGGACAGCTCTGGTTCGTAGACCATAAATCTCCATAGGATGGTGTAGCAACAGAGCCACTGTACAATTTCAGGCCACTGTGATATTGCACCTAAACATTCAACTTTGAGCTGTAATATCTTTTGAATGAAACACCTTTCAGCAGCTGGAGTACTCTTGTTTTACTTAGGGGGATAAACCCTACAACATATTTTTTTTTACATTTTAAGTATTACTGTCCCTTTAATGAGGAACACATGAACTGTGTATATTGCAGGACTGCACTGATATCAAAGAATGTCTGTATAATGCATTTTTTATATGTTCCCATTTAAAGCAATATTAATGTTTCATTTTTACAGTGCAATCAAGTCTTCTATATACTTTTCTATGCCAATCTGTAGCTTTATAACCATGTATAAGTGTAACATTTGCATTTCCCCCTCCCACCCCTTTAACTTACCTCAAGAAGCCACAGCAAGCCGGTCCGGACAGAACGCGATAAGGGACAATCTTCTTTCAGCAGAAGGAAAAACCTGCCCTCCTTCGTCAAGGGGTAGGGATTTCCTTATACTGAATAAAAGAAGGTTGTCCCTCACTGCAATCTGTCTGGTCCGATGACCAGATTCCAGATCTGCGGGGAGGCAGTATGAGGTAAGTAAAAAGGCCGGGGGGGGACTTTATTTTAGACTAAAAGTAAAAAGTTAACCTTATACATGGTTATTAAGCTACATATGGTTTAGAACAATTATTAGAAGACTCTATTATACTGTAAAAATTAAACATTGCTATCCCTTTAAATGGGATGTCAGGTCAGCTTACATTAGAAAGGTCTTCATAATGTACTGGGTGACTGTGTGCCATGCATTGCATCAAGGATGGTCAACGTGAGGAGCTGCAGCTGCTGCCAGACTACAAATCCAATCATTCACCGAATTATGGGGGTTGTAGTCTGGCAGCAGCTGGAAGATCTCCTATTGTTAACCACTGACACACACATGACAGCATCTATAGATGAGTAGCTTGTCCAGAAATTAGCAGTGAGGCAATCTCCATTTGCTTGGCTGACCCTACCTGTGCTATTATTCACAGCAAAGGGCCAGAAAAACTGGAGGTATTCAAGATCAAACTAGCTGCACAACAGGGCACAAATATCAAATCCCCACTGGTTTAAATGTGATTTCTATCTCCTTGAATATTAGAGTGGGTATCCAACACATTGGGGAGCAATGGCCTTTGTGTACAAAAGATAAAGGAGTAATTCAGCATCAAACTATCTGCACAGTATGGACAAATAAATATTCCCATTGATTTTTTTAAACAGTGCTTTTTACCCCTTGAATGTCAGATAAGTTTCCACCCATTGCTTTGCAATGTGCTGGAGACCTCTTTAGCAATTAAGGAATTAAAGCCCTATTTAAATCAATATATTTTATTCGTTCCTTACACTGAAGCAGGTTTGCCCCAGAATTATTCCACTTTTATTTTGTGTGTATGGCCTAATTATATTTTATTGTATATTTTTCCCTTCAAGGACTGTCCACGAGCAGTGGCTATGTGTGGAGAAGGATTTGTTCTCTGTAGTGACAGCTCAGAGCCCTGCAAGATGATCCAGAGTATGAATTTGGACAGCCCTCCTGGATATTTTTTCACTAGCCGTTAAGGTCAAAAGTGTAGCTTGGGTGGCAGCGGAAACATGAATGGAACAAAGGAATATATTTATCCCGTTCTGCAGAGCGGATCCTTACTCTCTCTCCTGTCAACCTAATTACTCTCTCCTACCACCCTGCAATGCCTGCCCTTAAACTCTATGTTGTTATTAGAAAACCTATTGAGGATGATTTACAAAGAAAAACTGGGGGGAGGAGCAGAAAGATTAGAATAAGGGTCCAGTTTGTCTATACAGTGGTGGACTGGACCCAAATGCATCTTCTGGTATGCACTATGGTGTCTTTGTCATCACTTTCTTTAAATTACACCTCAAATACACCTACATCAACATGCTTTCTCCATGCCTTCACCAGGTTTACGATGTTGCAGCGTGTCCTTCACCAACGGCTCGTTTGCATACTGAAATTTAGCTCAGTGAGCCTTTTTTATATGTTAATGTAGTTATTCTCCACATGCTTTACGTTCCGATAGCTGGCAGTGCTGTCTGAGATCACAGAAACATATTCACCTCTTTGACGGTTGGGAATCTGGGATCTTCCCATAGCTTTCTGTGCAGCCATAGTGGACAATTTGCCATGTCAGAGTACTCTAGAGAGCAGAGACAGCATCGGCCTTCCCTTAACCCTGTTACTGCCAAATGGGGTAAGTAATGCATCCAAAGCAATATTGCTTATCTCACCGGCACTCAAAGGGTTGAGTTGCTTCCTGCCTGGCTATGACATACCAGTTAATTGGCTACTCATCAGAAGCTACAAAGCTTATTGATCAACCCTTTGAGTGCCAGAGGGACATGCAACACATTGTATTGCACAACCTTTTGGCACTTAAAGGGTTATAACATGCACAGTCACAGGCCCTTACTTGTGGGTATCCAGAGCACATGCTGCCGATCAGATGTTACAGGTAAATATAGGATCAGCTGCCAACCAACTCCGTCACACTCTACAAGGTAAATGGAACAACATTATTTGCCCTGCAGAGTGTAGCTGAGTCTTGTATTTACATTAATCAGTTGATTGACAGCTGGTACTATGTTTACTTGTAGCATCTTAACCCCTTAACGACCCTTGACATCATAGTACGTCAAGGGTCGATCTGACTGAACGACCCATGACGTACTATTACCGTCATGGAATTCCGGGCTCCCCCCACGGCTGCATGCTGTTCGGGGAGTCTAGAACCAGAGGAGCGAAAAAAAAAAATGCTCCGTGGTCCTTAACTGACCGCGCCTCACCGATCGGCCGGTCGTTAAGGGGTTAAGGCAACTTGCTTTCAGGAGAGCCACTACTGTGGGCATGGGACTGTGTATGTTAGAGTTAATCAGATTCGTAGTTCTTGTGAGTAGTCATTAGCTGGTTAGCTTAATGTGGTTCACTATTGAATTGTCGCCCACTAATGGGCGACAAATAGAAAGGCACATTTAATATGTGACCTGGTTGAAAAGGGAGACATTCTGATGTCACAGGCTTAAGTGTCAAGACATCAGAATGTCACCCACATAAGTGTTGTCTAGTTAAATAAAGATGTGTAAGAATTGGGATGATATGCCAGTCTACCCAGCACAAAATCCCAGCACCACTTACTACTCATTCCCAGCCAGCTCCTCTACAACAGGTTTCAGGCTCAAAGCAGAGATAAAAACTAGCAACCCTCCAACACATGAGTGCCGTCTTTCCAAGAACTGTATATCTATATATATGAAAAAAAACCACACTGTAAGGGAGAGCGCTAGTGTCTATATCTTATATCAAAAGTCCATATACCTTCTAGAAAACATATAATTATAACAACTGTAATTAAAATTATATGAATTTTTAAACATAAAATACATATATATCCAATCTAATATTGGTATTACCTAGTTTAAGCATACAAATACAAACTGTGGTATCACCAAATAATTAAATCAATCAATAAAAATAGTAAAAAATACGAGCTCTGAAGCCAAATAGAATGTGCACAGTCCTCTGCATTAGCGAACAATTATACTGCTCAGTCAGATGTAAATCCAGATAGTGTATTGAAACAATCGATTTTTGGAATCTGGTAATGTAATATAGGTTCTGTCCCGTCTATTGTACAGCTCCAGGTGTATTTAGAATGATAGCCCAGTATAAATGAACTGCAAAGATCCGTGTAAGAGATAGTTGAAACTTTGTATCTCTCCACTAATTCATGACCTATTGTTGGTCAACAATAATAATATAAGTCAGTAGTACCTCTACTGTCGTCTTTTCTGTTCGTTTTCTGTTCCGTATCTGCACTGGGTTTGAAGGTCCTCTGCTGTACAGCGGGCAGGGATGTTAGGCAGGTGTAAATCTTCCGCCTTTAGATAGTACGATGAAGCCAGTATTAGCCAGCCAATACAGATTCCCACAATGATCATAAAATACACACTTCTGGTATTATATCGCAAATTTGAATTATCCCTGAGGAAGTGTATGGGAAGGACACAAAATGCATTTGATTAGGATCCTCATTGTGAACTTATCTGAGAGCACAATATTGTGATATATTACCAGAAGTGTGTATTTTATGATCATTGTGGGAATCTGTATTGGCTGGCTAATACTGACTTCACTGTTCTAGCTAAAGGCGGAAGATTTACACCTGCCTAACATCCCTGCCCGCTGTACAGCAGAGGACCTTCAAACCCAGTGCAGATACGGAACGGAAAACAAGACGACAGTAGAGGTACTACTGACTTATATTATTATTGTTGACCAACAATAGGTCACGAATTAGTGGAGAGATACAAAGTTTCAACTATCTCTTACACGGATCTTTGCAGTTCATTTATACTGGGCTATCATTCTAAATACACCTGGAGCTGTACAATAGACGGGACAGAACCTATATTACATTACCAGATTCCAAAAATCGATCGTTTCAATACACTATCTGGATTTACATCTGACTGAGCAGTATAATTGTTCGCTAATGCAGAGGACTGTGCACACTCTATTTGGCTTCAGAGCTCGTATTTTTTACTATTTTTATTGATTGATTTAATTATTTGGTGATACCACAGTTTGTATTTGTATGCTTAAACTAGGTAATAGCAATATTAGATTGGATATATATGTATTTTATGTTTAATAAATTCATATAATTTTAATTACAGTTGTTATAATTATATGTTTTCTAGAAGGTATATGGACTTTTGATATAAGATATAGACACTAGCGCTCTCCCTTACAGTGTGTTTTTTTCATTTATTTTTGTCTTTGTCCTGCACACTACAGGACGTGGGGATAGTAGCGACAGTGATCTCTATCATTTATTGATTCTGGAGTTGGGTGGGTGCTATTTATTCACTTTTTCTATATTGTACTTGTGATATATATATATATACACACACACACCTCGGCGCTCAGGTGGGTCTGGTGGATTGGATATAGCTGACCGGTGCAGGAGGATCTACATATCTCTGAATGTGAATGCACCTTCTCTGTAGGAACCTGGGTCAAAAACTGAAGTAAAAACTGCTTAAAACTGTGTGAGATAGCTCAGTGGTAAATTCCCTGACAATGGAGCCCGTTCAAACCTCAAGGTTGCAGGTTTGAATCCCATCAGTGTCAACTCAACCCTTCATCCTTCTGAGATTGATAAATGAGTACCATTGATTGGGTAATAATAACATCTATTACTTCAGCTGCCAATTTGCTTTGAGTCCCACTGGGAAAAAGGTGCTATATAAATACTAGTTGTTATTATTATAATGTGGAAAGTTATTATTGGGCAGTAAAGGTATTAGATGACACATTATTCCGGCAGTGGAAGTTCAAAAACACTTTAAGCGCCATATATTCAAAGAAGTAGCAAATAGCTTTTTTCATTTGTAACAACTTTTCAAAACACAGTGTCGTTGGGCTCATTAATATTTTCGTTTGTCCTGACTGAAATTGTCGTTTGTAAAGACAAAAGGATGTCTTACCTAACGACAAAAATGTCTTACCTAACGACAAAAATGTCTTAAAGGGACCAGAGCTGTCCATAGGATGGTGAAGCAACAGCGCCACTGTATAATTTCAGGCCACTGTGATACTGCACCTAAAAAAATTCAAATTTGAGCTGTAATAACTTTTGAATAAAACACATTTCAGCAGTGGGAGTACCCTTGTTTTAATCAGGGGGATAAACCCTACAACATGTTTTTTTTTACATTTTAAGTATTACAATCCCTTTAACTAAAGACAAAAATTCTCACATTCAGAACTTCACATTCCCTCCACTTTTTTCTTAACATACAAATGTCTTTTGCAAGACATTTTTTTGTTGTTAATTACGACAAATTTTCTTTTCCTCTACGCGACACTGGAGAATAGTTTAGCCACGCCCTTTCCCCACCCCTTTGCCCGGCAATTCTGGGGTTGTGGTCGTACACAACTGACATTACTAGTTTTTTGTCGTATACTCTTTAGAAAATATGTAATTCATGCATACAATACTTATTTTTGTTGTTCATACAACATTTTGTTTGTCGTTATCCCTTTGAACATATAGCCCTAAGGGTGAGAAAGAAAGTTGTGTATAAGATATCAACTGAGGATTTAAAATCATCCTAAAGAGATAATAGGATGTATCTAAGAAATATGTGTGATGGACCCTTATTCTCTTTGAAAAGAGCAGAACTTCATTTAC
This sequence comes from Rhinophrynus dorsalis, assembly GCA_037306005.1. Taxonomy (NCBI): domain Eukaryota; kingdom Metazoa; phylum Chordata; class Amphibia; order Anura; family Rhinophrynidae; genus Rhinophrynus; species Rhinophrynus dorsalis. The sequence goes on along the minus strand of CM074726.1, from coordinate 90,986,983 downwards.
ATTTCATTTACGTATCTTCATTTACATATCTAGTTTTTCCTTTTTTGGGATTGCAAACCATATTTTTACACGGTTTCCTATACATTAATGTGTTATATATGATGTCATGACATTCATTTTTTCTGTTTGTATTATATTTTATTTGTTACTTCGATGTATTTATTTTTATTATTTTAATTATTTTAATTTGTTTAATTTTTTATCTTTACTGTCTGGAAAAGCTTCTTGTAAGTGTAGGAATTTGCATAGAAACTGTCTTGTGTCTCTTTGGATATACATCTGTGTATGTGCCTTGTGTAAGGTTGCCACTAACAGAGAGAGGAAACAGTAAGGAATTGGGTTTTGCATTTTTTACCTTGATTGGTGATATTATCTATTCTGAAATATAATGTTTTGGATCGATACACACAATCAGAGGGATATGTAACCTGAATTTCCAATGTTTCCTGTGTTCAATCTGTATGTGGTAAGCATAACAAACTGACACAGCTGCAGAGGTATAAATAAAAAGACCTTAAGTAATTGGATTTTTTGGAATGAATGTACTTTTCTAGATGTTCCCCCATTAATAATATAGGCCTTGAATCTTGTTGTATAAGAGTGCATTACTAGGGTCAATATATGTGATTAAAAAAAAAAATATGATTATATTTGTTATCATCTGGTATTAAATATTGAGAAAATTCTAGTTTAATGCTATAATATATATGGTTTAAATACGAGCTAAGAATGAAGAAATAAAATTTGTGTAGTTTTGAAACGTGTGGTTTCATAAGCACTGAGGTCTCTCTCTCTCTCTCTCTCTCTCTCTCTCTCTCTCTCTCTATATATATATATATATATATATATATATATATATATATTTATTTTTTTTTTATATTTTGGCAGAGATCTTTTTATCCTAGGCTGCTGTGTAACCAATTTTTCTTTTTTTACATTTATCTATACATGTTGCGCTATCACCTTATATATTGTTTTATATATATTTATTAAGATCCCGTTAAGTGGATTGAAACGCTTCTGTCTATAATGGATGCAAAGGCCAACTTTAGCAGGTTTAATTCATCCCTTGGTCTCGTTGACTGGGATAGAATATTTTCAGGAAAAAAACACAGAAGGTAAATGGAATGCCTTCAAAATAACATTGCAAAAATATACATATAAATGTATCCCCTTTGGAAACAAATACAAAAGAAACAAATTAAAACCAATGTGGCTAAACATTAAAGTAATTCATGAAATAAATAACAAGATAGAGGCATTTAAACATACAGCTGAGGGATCAGCAGAGGCATTTGCAGAATACAAAAATGCCAACAAAAACCTGTAAAAATGCGATTAAAGCTGAACTTTCAGATAATTACCAGTCGCCATGCATTCATTAAATGCATGGTGACTAGCTTGAAAATATATGTCTTACCAAAAAAAAAAATATACTTGTGTCTAAAGGAATCCGTCCCGTTTCGGGACTGACGGGCAGGTTAGTACTGTCTGTGAGCCTGCGCCATCAGTCCCTTCCGGTGACCATATGGTGCAAAGCAGTCTACTCTAGGGAGACCGGGACTGACGGCACATGCGCACAGACAAGATGTCTGCGCGTTAGCCTCAGTTCCGGTCTCCAAATGGGACAGTTTCCTTTAGACACAAGTGTTTTTTTTTTGTAAGACATATATTTTCAAGCTAGTTGCAATGCATTTAATGAATGTATGGCGACTTGCTATTATCTGAAAGTTCTGCTTTAAATTAGCTAGACTGGAGAATGAAAAAATGATTGCTAAGGAGAGCAAGAGCAACCCAAAAAAATCTATAAATACATTAATGGCAAAAAATTAAAGTCTGATAATGATTGGTCCTTGTTACCTGAAACGGATGAGATGGTCAGTGGGGACAGAGAGAAACCAGATATTTTTAATAATTTCTTTTGTTCTGTTTTTACCAAGGAATACCCAATGGACTAGAACCTGCAAACTACTTTTACAGAACAGTCACAGCAAGCATGGGATTGGCTAACACAAGAAAAAGTGTTAAAACAATTGAAATGTGTTAAGGTAGTCAAAGCCCTGGGGACGGATGGTATACACCCACGGGTACTTAAAGAGCTAAGCCAGGCCCTGGGCAGACCATTACTTTTGATTTTCAGGGATTCTTTTATTTCAGGTATGGTGCCCATGGATTGGCATAAAGCAGATGTGGTGCCCATATTTAAAAAGGTATCAAAATCCCAGCCAGGAAATTACAGACCTGTAAGCTTGACATCTGTGGTAGGGAAGCTGTTTGAAGGGTTGCTAAGGGAATATATTCAAGAATTCAGCTTGAACAGGAATATCATTAGCAGGAGCCAACATGGCTTTGTGAAAGACAGGTCTTGTCAAACTAACTTGATTGTATTTTATGAAAAAGTGTGTAAAAATAAAGATTTGGGAGCGGCGGTTGATGTGATCTATTTAGACTTTGCCAAGACATTTGATACTGTTCCACACAAGAGGTTACTATACAAATTGAATGAAATAGGCTTAGGGGAAAATGTTTATGCGTGGATTGGAAATTGGCTGAAAGCTAGAATGCAAAGAGTGGTAGTAAACAGGAAGTTCTCCAACTGGATAAACGTGATAAGTGGAGTACCTCAGGGATCTGTCCTGGGTCCTCTTCTTTTTAATTTGTTTAATAATGATCTCCAAGAGGGCATAGGGAGCCATGTATCAGTGTCTGCCGATTACACAGAATTAAGTAAGATAATAAAGTCTGAACTGTATGTGTCTTCATTACAAGAGGATTTGGACAAATTGAGTAACTGGGAAGGCAAATGAGATTCAATATAGACAAGTGTAAAGTTATGCATTTTGGTTATAATAATAAAAATGCAACATATAGTTTAAATGGTGTTTCTCTGGGGAAATCTACTAATGAAAATGATTTGGGAGTAATGGTAGACAATAGACTTAGCAGTAGCGTGCAGTGCCAGCTGGCAGCTGCACAGGCCAATAAGATATTGGCATGCATTAAAAAGGGTATTGATTCAAGGGAGGAATATATTTTTATGCCTCTTTACAGGTCCATGGTAAGACCCCACTTAGAATATGCTGTTCAATTCTGGGCGCCCTTTCTGAAAAGGACATTATGGAACTAGAGAGAGTGCAGAGGAGGTCTACAAAACTAGTAAGGGGAATGGCAAGTTTTAGCTATGAAGAAAGGCTAGAAAAGTTAAACTTGTACACACTAGAGAAATGGCGTCTTAGAGGGGATATGATAACACTATATAAATATGTCCATGGCCCATACAAAGGGCTCTCCAAAGACCTGTTCAATAACAGAACAGTACAAAGGACAAGGGGCCACCCGCTTAGACTTGAGGAAGGGAGATTTCATTTACAGCAGCGGAAGGGTTACTTTACGGTAAGGACAATAAAGGTATGGAATTCACTGCCTGAGGAGGTGGTGCTATTGAATACATTAGATGCCTTTAAAAAGGGCCTGGATACTTATTTAAAGGAGCAGAACACAGAGGGCAATGTACGTTAGTATTGGGATTAATATTTAGTTAAGTGATTCTCAGCCAGTGTGCCATGGCACTTTGGTGTGCCACGGACATCAACTTAGGGTGCCCCATGTTTTCTATGAAGACTAACAAAAATGGACTTTTAAATAAAGATTTATAGAAATTTTATGCACAATGTGTTTAGTTTTGTTATTATGATTGTAAGACCTAATAATAACTGTATATTTATGTATTGTACCCTTCATTATGCCCTTGATAAAGCACATTAAATATGTTAGGGGTGCCCCGAATGTTCCAGATTACATGTTAGAGGTGCCCCAAACAAAGAAAGATTGAGAACCACTGATTTAGTTAGTGCTTGTTGATCCAAGGAGAAATCTGATTGCCATTTGGAATCAAGAAGGAATTTTTCCCTCATTCAAGGCAGAATTTGAAAACTGCTGTATTGAGGGTGTTTTTGCCTTCTTTTGGATCAACAGTGGTAAACAGGTATAGGAAAAGGGTCAGACTGGATGGACGCAAGTCTTTTTTCAACTTAAATTACTATGTTACTAAACTGTGAAGTTTTAATAATATAACCAATATTTTGATACCTGAACTGTGTGTACATATATTGCTTTGATTTATATACATGGTTGAACAATACAGCACCAGGTGGGTGAACAGTGGTCTACACTAAAGATTTTATGTGAGTGCCAATGATAAACCCGCTACACACACACACATATACATAAATATATATATAATCAGCACAGGGCAGTGTGGTGATATACACCTCCAGGACTATAACATTTTAAATATTGATCATTGTGTTGTATATTGTGTGGTATAATGTAATAGTGTGTGTGGTATTATACTGTAAGTCATGTAAAGGGATTTGACAGTGGGGAACCAGTGTGTCAATAATATAAAGGTTAAGCCCAGCAACCTGCGGCTTGCTGCCACTTCCCCCTTATAGAATATTCCATGTCGGTGTAACTTGTGTTAAAGCTTGGTGTATTTTCTGTGTTTCCCAGTATGCTCAACCAAGGAATGGTTGGAATGTTAATTGATTCCTACTGGTGCTTCCTTCAGGAGCATGGCTTGAAAAGAGGCAATCAGAGTGCACAGCAAATATTGATAAGAGTGTCTGGAAGTGTATGTTGTCAGCTCCTAGCTATAAGTGGAATATGTGCTCTGCAAGGAACCCCACTCAGAGCAGAGAGGGCTGGATACCCAGTGCAGGAAAGCTAGGCTCATATATATATATATATATATATATATATATATATATATATATATGTATATATATATATATGTAAATAACAATGAAGGGTACCAGAGATCCACACGGAGCCGAACTAGTAACTAGGCTATGACAACCAGGATCCAGTTCAGGCAGAGGTCAAAGCAGGCAGCTCAAGACTCGGGTCCAGGCCTGAAGCAGAGGTCAGGGTAGGCAGCACAGTGATCAAAATCCAGATCCAAAGCAGAAGGTCAGGGAAGGAGGCTCAAATATCAGGACAAGGTCCAATGAAGAGGTCAGGGTAAGCAGCACAAATAGCAGGGTAAACAATCCAAGGCCAAGGTCAGGAATACATGGAGAATCAATAAACAGGAAGTGAACTGTAGGAATAAACTTGAACAACTGAGCACAGGCTCAGTCGTGGTGCTACATTATATAGAGGAGGCTGCTGACATGAAGAAGTGTGAAGATGCCAACGTGGCTTTTTAGCAACTCCCTGTCAAGCCGACCTGAAGCGCAGACACAGATATATATCTTTCACCAATAAAGTCTGTTCTCTTCTACCCTCCTTAATACAAGTCTTGGCTGTATCTCTGGAGAGGGCTTGGACTGGGGATTCTCACCTCAGCCACTGCAAGAGTGAATTAACTTGCCTCACCAGTTGACTGATGTGGGGCCTTTAGAACACCCCCCTCCTCTGGCTTCTGCAGCTAAATTCACTAGCTCCACCAGTCTACCGGCAAGCAGCATCCAGTTATTCCTGTCTGAAGTATCCAGGACCTCCAGACTACCAGGAAGTATCAGGACTCCAGCTGGTCATGGAAAAGGGACAACAGCAGTGGTGTTTCAGGAACCAACGACCCCAAAAACCTGCATGTTATAGCCCTTTTTATGCTGAGTAAATTGAGTACAAAAGATAAAACCATTCAAACTGTCACAAAGTGATAACGCTACTACTATTACACTATATGGAGAACATCAGTCAGTGACTCACCACTCCCATGAAATGCAAAAGACTAACTGTTCAAACACCAGGTGAACTGTAGGCAAGTTTTCTGGATACCACATTGTAATGTTCATTTAGGAAAAAGACAATACAGTTTCTATTTTTAAAATCTGTTAAAAACATATTTATTAATGGTTAACCAATGCACACTACACTTAATATCACAAGTTCAGGGAGAAAGGACAATCTAATAATAGTAGGTGCTTACAGGGTAAATAGAACAGGTATCCTATTGAAATGACACCCTCTATTTCGCGACCAACACAACTTTGTGTAAAAAATGTCGTCACATGAAAAGTGAGATCAGTATGTTGCCCGCATCAAAAGAGCAAGATTCTGATGTCGCAGGCTTGACCCTTTGAGTGTCAGAGAGGTATGTAGTGCATTGCATTGTAGCTATTCATCAGAAGCTACAAATCGTATTGGTTAACCCTTTGAGTGCCAGATGGATGTGCAACACATTGTATTTCACAACCCTTTGTCACTTAAAAGGTTATAACATACACAGTCACATGCCCTTACCTGTGGGCATCCAGAGCACATGTTGCCGATCAGCTGTTACAGGTAAATACAGGATCATCAGTCAGTCAGTTGGTTGATGTAAACACAGAGTCAGTCACACCTACAAGGCAATTGCCCTGCAGAGTGTAGCCGAGTCTTGTTTTTACATTAATCAGATGACTGGCAGCTGGTTCTGTGCTTACCTGTAGCATCTTAACCCCTTAAGGACTACGTGATGTGCTATGACCATCACGGTCCTTATTCCAAGGCCTGCTCAGGTGACCAGGGGACACCTCTTGAGATTAGAGGAAAGGAGGTTTAAACTTCAGCAGAGGAAGGGTATTTTTACGGTAAGGTCTGTCAAATTGTGGAATTCATTGCCCAGGGAGGTAGTTATGGCAGATACAATGGACACATTTAAGAGAAGATTAGATACATTTCTTTCAAAAGGGAACATACAGAGTTATACTGTTTATCAGTAGGCAGATCAGGAAGGTCTGATAAAGACTAATTTAATTGGTAGCAGGAAAGCTATAAAATTCTTAGTTACTGAGGTATGAAGCGAAGGTTGAACTTGATGGACTTGTGTCTTTTTTCAACCTAATTTACTATGTTACTATGTTACTATGTTACATACTTTTTACTTACAGCGCTCTACCGGGAGCGTCGGCAAGGATCAAAGCAGTCCTTAAGGGAAGGTAACTTCCCTGGACCGCTGGTCCTTAAGGGGTTAAGGTAACTTGCTTTCAGGAGAGCCACTACTGTGGGCATGGAAATGTGTATGTTAAATTTAATCTGATTTGTAGTTTTTGTGAGTAGTCACTTGGCTGTTTAGGTTAATGTCATGACCAGGCAGTAAGTGAGGTAGCCCTTTGCTTGCCAGAGGGGTCAGCAACACATTATTTTGCAGTGCAGTGCTCACCCTTCTGGCATTCAAGGGTTAAGGGAGAGTTGCTGCTGCTGTTGTTGGTGCTGAAGTCTGAGAATGTGTCCTCTCTACTGTGCCATGTAACCTTCCAAACTCATCTGCAGTTATTCTCCAATATCATATGCTAATGATCAAGGTCCCGCCCCTTGCACACCTAGTTCTTAGTGCATACAGTGAAGTGTGTCTTATTCTCCACAGTAAAGTGATCTCGACACCTCACCAGACACACTTCATCATTACATCAACCCTTAGTACATTTCACGTGTATTAATTCTGGGGTAAACTAAGTGCAACCTAGGGGACAAATGCAAATCCACATTGATTCAAATGGGGCTTTCAGCTCCTTGAATGCCAGCAAGTTCTCTAATGCATTGCTTCACAATGCTTTGGTGACATCTCTAGCTTTCAAGGGGTTAAAAGCCCAATTTAAATCAAATGGAATTTGGGAACACTTTGTTTCCCCTTATGGTGATGTTGGTTTGCTTTAGAATCATTGCAGTTCTTAGTGTATCATTCACAATGTTAAAGGGATAGTAATGTTTCACAATAAAAGCAGCTCCAATTAATCTTCATAGTATTTGAGCCATGAAGAGTGTTATTTCAATACTGCCAGATTTTAGTTCAAGAGTAATTGAATGATGAAGTATCCCCCTCCTGCCCCTTTTACCTAGTGTAACACTGCTCACCTCAGATGTGGAATCTGGTCCACAGACGAGACAGCTCAGAGAAAGGAACAATCTTCTTACTGTGAGAACAATGAAAGCCCTGCCCCACTTGACAGGTTTTTTAGGTTTTTCCCTTGTGCTAATTGAAGATTGTCCCTCTCTGCAATCTACCCGGGCACCTCCCTGCTGCTCTAAGCTGAGCAGTGTTATATCAGTAAAAGGTGTGGGAGGGGGATACTTCATCATTCAATTACTCTTGAACTACAACTCTGACAGTACTGAAATAACACTGTCCATGGCCCAAATACTGTGAAGATTAATTGGAGCTGCTTTTATTATGAAACATTACTATCCCTTTAATTTCCTTTTCCTGATAAATGAAAGCTACAACTCTTCTCAGGTCTGGATTTATCCCAGGCACACATACGCTCTGCCCATGACCACACTCCCACAGCCCCTTCCAATGTTTCTTGTCACAGAATATACTCTTGGCCTACAACAAGCAAGGGCAAAAAACAAGCTTGAACCCCTTGAGTGTTAGTGAGATCTCTAATTAATTGCTCTGCAATGTGATGGAAATCTCACTAGCATCCAATGAGTTCAAAAAATAATTTGCAAATGGCCATAAAACTAGTGTAGGGACACTGACATTGCTCTGGCTCCGGCATCCCTCAAAATATGTAATTATAAGAGATCAAAATTCAGCCTCTTGGCACCAAGAAAGGCTAGCAGTATTCCTGAGCACCCTGTCAGCTAAGATTGTCACCTCATCCCTTATGGCTGTTTAGATGCATAATATAGAGCTGCACAGGACCATTGCATCTTAGAGTGGGGTGGGTCATTTTGACTCAACCAGTTCTTTTTGAACTACAACTTTCATCATCCTCTGATGGCTGCCTGAAGATTATGGGAATTGTAGCCAAACAACAACAACTAGACAGCCATAAGTTTCCTACCCTATTCTAGGGCTGAATAATTCAATTGAAGTCCTGTAGATTGCAAAGAGATGGCCAGTAAGTTAAATGGGGCAGTAGGGACTAAAGGTGTTAACTTAGGCTTAGGTTAAGGGATGTTTAGGAAGTAGCATTTGAGGGGATATAGGAAGTAGCATCTGAGGAGATAAAAGGGGGTAAAACAGGAAATCCTGTCTCTTTGCCCTTCTTTGGAGTTTTGCATTGTGCAGTCCTCCTGCCAAACACACACTGTCAGTCATATTTCATGGCTGATTTGCAGCAACTGCAAACCAAGTTTGGCAAATGCTGTGGTCAGAAAGGAACAGGTGGCTCTGCTTTCTTCTGTCTGGCTCATAGTCGGCTTCTGTTTCTCCTCCACATGGTCATGTGTGAGTAGCAGAGCAGGTCGCAATGAAGCTCAACTGACTGTGGCAATTACACCACTCATGTGCAGGCCCAGGTCCAGATGTGGGGCAGGGAGAAAAAGATCCCCAGCTGTTGCAGACTCTGCCTGCTGATTCAGAGGATACTTCATCTCCTTCACTGGTCAGTGACAGGTACACTCTCCTGCCTGACTGGGGAGGGAGAGGGTTTTCCCTAGCCCTGTCCTCTATGTTACTACCACCCCTTCAATTTCCACGAGAGAAGGGTTTTCCTTGGATGGATTGTTGTGAGCATTCGCAGACAGGAGGGTGATCAATGCTGTTCCAGCAAACCTGAGGGGTCTGCATGGGCTGTGCATGCCAGTTCAACGTACATGGTTGGGACAGTGCCATGGGACCCCAATGGGTTGGCAGTGTATAGTGTGGCAGAACTTGGTGCTTCAGGTCAGTGTCTAACACTAGAAGGGGACATTGAGTGGGAAGGTACTTCAGTCCCCCATATAGCTTCTGAGGGGCATTCTTACTCTGGCAAGCATGTTCAGACAGTGGAGTAATTAATAACGTGGCTCAAGCAGCTGCTTTGTGATACAGTGGGGCTTCCACAAGCTGATTCTAGTCAGAAGGCCTGATGGACATCAGCAGGTCAGGTCTGTGTGGCTAAAGGTTGGAGTTGGAGGACATTCAAAGATCGACTCTGGTGATCCTGAAGATCAGGCTGTGGTGTTGTGATGGCCATGCCTTAGGCACAGTTGGGTTGGCACTGCAGTTTCACCGGATTCATCATCTTTCCTATCCTGGGGGGATCAGGTAATGACAGGATTAGCAGGACAGACCACAGTGCTAACCTTGATAAAGCCTTAGAATTGGTCAGAGCAGTAGGATGTTTTACACTGTAGTCACCATCTACTGGTCTGCAGCATGGATGGTGTCTGTTACTACTATCATGTCACTAATTTGAGATTTTCAGTAGTTTCTTAGAGTGGGTAGTTAGAGGAGATACCGGTAGCAATGTGATTATTCACTGTCTGGACATTTTCCTTGATTTGTGTCCCAAAGATAGAGGCTATGCATGTTCCTTCTGTATATTTTCAAGTGGTCGGCTCTTAAGTTTAGTGTCCTTCTGGTTGTGCGACAAAAGAGAAGGCACTGCATCCATTTTGCCACTTGTCAGAATCAAGATTGATACAGTGCAGTGGTCTTACGCATGCCTTGTGACGAGTTGAGAAACCCGAGTCAGCTGCTTGACAAGGTTAAGGGTGCTAGAAAGGTGGCATGGCAGCATCTCCAGTCCTTAGTTGGTCACTTAGCAATTGTTTGTAAGGTCGTGCCTATGGGCAGAGATTTCTGTAGATGCCTTTCAATGGATATGATGACATCACATTCACATAAGCCATAACATTAAATTTGATTTTGCTGTCTGGCAGTATTTCCTGGCAACCTTTAATGGTCAAATGTTTTGGCAAGGAAAGACATTTTCATGTAGAGACTTGGCCTGGTTTACTGACGAAGAGTTCACTGGGTTTTAGAATGTTTCATTTCAGATGCTTCACCAGGTGGTGGACATTGAGCTGTTCTAAGGCAGACATGATCAGGAATCTGACTTTTTCAGAGCCGTTCTTCCTATTTTGGTTGTGATTGAGCTGTGATGTGATGTTTCCAGCAATATAATGGACTGATAATGTGGGGGTAGTGCTTGCTGTGAACCGAATAATGTTACTCCTGGTGGTGAACCTACTCCTAAATTTGATGTTGCTCTTTTTTTAATTGAGCCTGACTTTTAAGGTGAGTATGTTCTTGGTGTGGATGCAATTGCAGATGCTGTATCTCTTTTCCAATTGGAAAAGTTTGGGAAGATTACTCTGGAGGCTGATCTGGTGGGTTCCATGTGCCTAGAGCACTTGTAGAACCTAGGTTCACTAAGACTGTCAGCCTGATGAGGGATTCTGTGTGCAAGATGACATTGTCAGTGCATGGAAAGACTTGGAGGGAATTTTGACAAAGGTTGTGGGACAGGACTTTGTCCAGGGATATGTGCAGACTAAGATATTGGGCTTGGCCCTCCTGTAGAGGCAATAAGGATGAGATTAGCATATCTCTTCCTTACTGCCACCCCAGGTGTGGCTGGCACACATTGAGAATTCACTGTCATGTGGCAGCTTCTTCTTTTATTAAAAAAAAAATAATATATATATAGTGACCAGATGAAGTGAATTCAGACATCTGCAGGGGAATCAGCACAGGGCAGTTTGTGACATGCACCTCCAGGAGTATAACATGTGAAATATTGCTCAATGTGTTGTATATTGTGTGGTATAATGTAATAGTGTGTATGGTACTATACTGTAAGTCATGTAAAGAGATTTGAAAGTGGGAATCCAGAGTGCCAAGAATATAAAGGTTAAACCCAGCAACCTGCGGCTTGCTGGCATGTCCTCTTTACAGTATACTCTATGTCTGTGTAACTTGTGTTAAAACTTGGTGTATTTTTTGTGATTTCTGTGATTTTAAAAATGAAATTAATACAGTTTTACACTTATTCGCTATATACTGTAACTATTAAGGCTAACTTGTATAGGGGTGATAGATCCCCTTTAAAGCCCAAAATGGGCATTATGTGAGTGCAATGGGAGAGGGGGGATTGTTCTATTGTGATTTTTTATATTTTATTACAAATAAATACTACAGTTTGAGGATTCTCTTTTTCTTCTTGTTGTTGCGCTCTTTATTCCAGATTTGCATATAATAAAGCTAGTTGACTTGAATATAGGGAGATATGTTACTCCTATGTTGCCACATTACTGGAATTTACATAGACTTGTTCACAAAAGATAGATGCAGAAGATTGCAAGAAAAAGGATCAGGAGAAACACACTGATCTATTGAAGCCTATTAGCTCTGATACGGCTTTGAAATCAGGCAGTTTGATCAGATCCGACATTGTCTTATACACAATGCTAGTGATGAAGACAGAAGGAAAAAAACATACCCTAGAAAGTAGTTACAGTCTCTGAAATGGTCAGTTTGTATCTGATAATTAAAATTGACTTGAGTACAGAGAGATACATTACTTGTACTTTGCAACATAATATCACAACTGCTGCTGTATCTTGTCGGCCCAAAAGCTAATCACTTGATCTTAAAATGAATAAGATATCCTTATGGATTAAAGGATGGATGGAACGAGTAGGGTATCATTCCAAAATAATATTGAATCTGAGTCATAGTTGGAATTATAACCTGGATTCTTAGTGATAGATAAAACATAATTTAAAAATTATATTGTGACAAAAGAAGCCTATTAGGTCAGATACAGCTTGAAACATTAACCCTTGGAGTGCCACTTGGGGCTTAATTGGAAATGTCGTCATTGTTTTTTGTTTTGGTTTGTTTTTTTTTTGCCTTCCTCTGAATCAACAGGGGAGATTTGGCATGAACTGAACTTGATGTCTTTCTTAGACTCATCAGCTATGTTACTCATCAGGAAAAGCCCTATAGTATGTTTTTTTTATAAAAATCTCACTGCTTCTATAGAAAACAGAGAGGTGTGCAATGTGTTGTGAAGCAATGTGTTGCAAACCCATCTGGTATTTAGAAGGTTAAATGGCTAAGCCTCTGACTCATTCACCTGTACTCAAACGAAGAAATCCCCCTCCTGATGCCCACCATCTACTGATCCACCAGACAATTTGTATGGGAGATCAATAATGGCGAAGCAGGGGAGCAATATAGCTATTCTGCTTCCACTCATCACAGAGCCAGGTAGGAGTGGGCAGGATGAATAAACCCTCTCACGCCAATGAGTGAGGCTTTCCCTCATTGACATGAGAGGATTTCCCATTCCCTCCCACTCCTACCTGGGTTCTCCGGGTAAAAAGGAAGGGGGAGAACTATCTTGCTCCCCTGCACTGCTACTATTGACCTCCCAGCCAAACTGCCAAGGAGATCAGTAGGTGGGGGGCATCAAGAGGGGTCCTGATGCCCCACCTTGAGGTCTGAAGTTTAATACAATTAAAGAAAAATACAAGGTTCGCCACATGGGCAAAGCAGTGCTATAAATATATACAATTCTTTGATGATGGCACTCTCTGGTTCCTTTGCAGGTGATCCACGAGTATGTTTATTGAATTGTCAGTTAGCCAAATTGTCAACAGCTATTCAGATGGGGGTGTCTGGTGAAGAAGCACTAGGATTGTGCTTGACATTCCCACAACTCACCACTGAAGGTGGAACAGCCATGACAGACACACGAGTCACCATTAGTTTCCTTAGATATTTGCCTAGTTGGAAATATGTCCCTGAAGATCTTGTAGGTTTGGTTAGGAGAACTCATGGATGTTTTATAGTAAAACATACTTCAGCTTATGGAACAGTACCTTCCTGCTTATAGAGATAGGGCATCTCCTGTTGTTGTTGTACTAGCTAAAGGCCAATATGGCTAGTAATCTATGTTTATCATTTCCAATGGTAGACATGCAATCAGTAATAATAATATAATATCCAGTGAGTATCAGAAATGGTCAGATTCCTAAATTAACTAAGCATAAGCCTTTCATTTCATCCAAGACTTCAAAGCAAAATAAGTATGTTCTTCTCTTCTGAGGTTTAAGGAAAAAGAATATATTTTAACGGGAAGCTGATCAGTTAGAATAAAAATAGGTCAATATACTTACCCTTTGTTTAACAGGTAACACATTGCTTTGTTATGAGCTGTATAGCCCTTGGCACGCATTGAGTTAAATATTCTGTACTCTTTTAATAAGCACAGTGAGTGCTGTTTATCTGTTTGTTAGTAATGTGTTGTCCGTTTGTCTTTTCTTCTTCTAGTGATTAATGTGATTTTGGAATCCAAGGTTAACTAGTTTTAGTAGTGATGCTTTTTTTTTTTTGCCTGTTTCAGTAAGAAGCATAACACAGACATTCTCCCCTGACTGATCAAAGCACTGATCAGTGGAGAATAGCTTGGGATTCCATATCTTATTGCAGACACAGATTATGTAATTGTACTGGCAGTTGGGTGACAATGGTCAGGAAATGAGCTGAGTTGCTATGTCAACCACATTTGCTAGAAGCATATCTGCAGCTGATTACAGTTTGTCTCATCCCTGCTAGCAGCCTTCTACATGGCAAATTTGCAACCAACAGATATAATATATTCATATGTTACATCCCTAGAATATAATCCTGCCGTTTAGTGCAGGTATAAATTGTCCTGTTCAGAAAGCATTTATTAACCCTTTGAGTGCATTGCTTACCCCACTGGTACTCAAAGGGTTAAATGTTATGTATATTGAGGTATAAGAGTTTAATTCAGCTCGTTCACTGTTATTATTGGTCAATATTCTACTGTTAAAAAATGTGTTATTTTATCTCATTCACAGATTATTCTTGACAATCATTTAGAAAAGGCAGGACTATCTGCTTCCTCAGAGCACATGTAAGACTAGAGTTTATAAATCTAGAATCAAAAATTGTTATATCTAGCGCTCACCACGAAAAATGTTATATTAATAATGTAAGAATGTATAAAGAACGTATATAAAAAGTTAGACTTGTGAATAAAAATCTGTGTTTGCCTGTCTGTAAATGTAACATAAGGAAAGTAATATTTCAAAGAATTGGTTATAGTTATATAGTATCTCTAGTGATCAGCGAGTAGTGTGTCTTATTGAGGTACACTCATACAATAATGTAAAACACTTGTATGTCACAGAGAAAAACTAAATTATAAGCACACATAGAAAGCAGGAGAACTTACATATGAGTATGATACATCTTCTAATAATTGAGTAGAGTTACAATGGGTCTGGATATTAGTACAGTTAAATATGATAATAATAAAGTGTGATGGGTTAATAGTTAGTATGGAAAGTTATTCTAACTTAACTTGTGCTCCGATGAAATGGTTAATGGGATGAAATGTCATTAGCTGTGAATGATTAGAAGTGAAGATGATTATGAATGGAGAGGTAAGGATTCCCCTGCTGGGTCGCTATCAAATCAAACACCAGGTTCCCCAGGTGTGCATTAGGTTCTCATGATCAAAGTAATCAAGTGCTCCAAGATGGGGAATATGCAAAATATAAAGAAAGAGATAAAAACTGATCTAAGTGTAGTATTCTCTATTAATATACACTTTTAATTTAGAAAATGTTTTACCAGGAAGAATACATTGAGATTTCTCTCGTTTTCAAGTATGTCCTGGACAGTTTTCAATAGAGGGTTACATATTTACACAAATTGAGAAACATTATATATTACATGTTATTAAATATACATACATATGGACATTTTAAAATTATATACAGTTACATGATGTTTTTAGATATAAAGAAGCATTTATTTTTAAGGATTTTAGACTGGGAGCAGATTTGATTATTTCAGGCAGATTGTTCCAGGCCTTTGGAGCTCTGAAGGAGAAGGTGGATCCTCCTGCTTCTTGCTTATATCGTGGTATACTCAGTGAGTTGTTAGCAGTGGAATGGAGATTATAGTTAGTATGGAGAGCAGGAGTGAGCATACTGCTCAGGTAGTCTGGTAGTTTTCCAGAGAAGTGGTTGTGTACTTGGCAAGAAAGGTGAAGGGCACGTCTAGATTTGAGTGTTAACCAATTTAGTTCTTTTAGTATATCACAGCGATGAGTAGTGTAATTACACTGGAGGCTAAAGCGGCATATTGAATTATACAGGGTATCAAGTTTACTAAGATGGATTTCTACTTTTAGTATCATATAATGCTAGTGCACTGTAATACATTTTTACAATTAAAAAAATCTGGTCTGCTAAATATATAGAAGTTCTCAAAAGTTAAATACAACAAAAAATATGTTTAAAAACAATTTTTTCAAAAAAATATATAATTTTCAGGTCTGTACATAAAATAGAACATCACTATATAGTAGTATTACAAAACTACTGGGGTTTAGGTAGAACATCCACTTGTTAACATGTAGCGGTATATTGGATCTAATTACCCTGTAAAGTTGTTTAAATGGCAACCAATGATCCTCTTAGCGAGTGAATATAGCTAATCCCCCCTTCTTATAGTCTGCTTACTGTATGTTTTCTTGAAAGTTTGCACATCAATTAGCCGAGTACTCGCAGTCCTTACTTAGGATTCCTACAAATGGCAGTCACAAATGTCTTTTTATATATTTTTGCATAGTACCTGCAGTTGTTTTGTTGTGTGTCATTTTAGGTGTGTTTATTTCATAGCTCCACACAATAAACAATTGGCTGGTTGAGGAAAATAGGAGTTTCCATCCTCAACCATTGCATAGCCAAAAGCGGTCTCTCCCCCTGGTATGGTACATGCTGTGTGTACGTAGAGGGTAGAATTTGTCTCTTCCTATTTTCACTTTTAGTCCGGATTTGTCTTTGTGACATTCAGAATATAGCATTGATTAGTGATGCAATAGGTTCAAGACCTCATTAGCATTCATGGGGTTAAATACTCATAAATGACATAAGAATGTTGATAAGTTTTATTTCTTGGTGTGCCCCAGAACTGCTCCATTTATTTAGTACATTAGCCTCAATAAACCCTTGTCCCCCAAGAAACATCAGCAGAGTCCAGTACTCAGTACGGGTAAAATATATAGCAAAGACAAGGGACGTTTAACCCTTTGAGTTCCAGAAGGGTAGGGAATGCATTGCTTTGCAATGCATTCGGTACCCCTTCTGGCACTCACAGGGTTATTGGAAATTATTAGAAAAGGGTGAAAGAGGGCAGAATGGACCCAAATGTGGAGGAGAAGAAACCCCTAGGGTTCAATTAAAAGAACACCTACCCTGCAAAAAAACAAACAGCCGACGGCTCTTTTATAAGCACGGTATGCAAATAAAAAAATCCGTCTAATGAACAGCTAATGGCAGTTTTAAAATCACAGCGGAAGATAATATTATGTCCATTGAGAACTATGGAAAAACTGTCCCTAGAGCCATTCAAAGGTGTGTGGTAGTGCTAATGCACAATAAATTAATACATTTTATGGATTAAATTCTAGACCCAGTTTTCTTGGCCATAAAACACGTAAAGGGGGAAAAAACACCATTGCACAAAACAAAGCAGGGAAACAGCATTTTGACAACACATAGCACATAGCATAACTACACCTAAGTCAACATTAACCCCTGCAAAGCCAAGAAAACACACCAACAATGTCCATGTCCCACAAATAAGTGTCTAACAAACTACAAAAACCTAGCAACACCCAGGGACAAGGGTTCTAAAAAGCATACCAACACAAGGCATCACAATATAGTATGGAACAACGGGGATTAACACACAACACATTCTTTTCCCCAGTGTAGCAGAGCGTGAATCACAGCATCTTTTTTTTGTCTGATTTATCGTGCAAGTTACTTATCTAACCCAAATACCGGTTTGGATAACACCTTTGAAAACATAGCAATGGATGGAACTGAACAGAGACAGTCTGGCACCTAGTATGCTAAGGGGTAGGTGTCAGTTGTTCAAGTTCACCTCACATCATGGCCAAACAACACTTTCATGTTGTTTTGCTTTACTAGGTGGATTGTGAGTTGGAACTGGACAACAGTGTATGTGATGTGTGTGCTTACCTATGGTACAACACCTTACAACCAGGTAATATGGAGAAAAAGAATGCCCTTTAGTTGCACTCCTGAAAGTTTCCCTGGTGTATGTATAGTCAGATAATACTGAATATTTAATAAATATTTAAAACAGAGTGGACCAGATGTGATCTTTAATTAATCTTTCCACTGGGAGAGTGTGTCAAATTGAGCATAAATGAAATACAGTATGAGCGACCAAAAAGTGAAACCAGTTCATAGAAGGACTCTTAAGTGTGCCCCTACTATGACGATCTAGCTAAGTACTGATGTATAATTAATAACACACCATTATAATATGGAGCAGTTTGCAAGTTCTATTATTAATTAGCTCCCTTATAAATTTAAGTATCTAGATTCTAATCGTAAAGCCTATATAGTTCACTAACACGGTCCCCCAGTTGCTTATTATCAAACCTGTGATTGGGGAAATCATGTGTTTTGCATATCATTGAAAAATAAAATAAAACTTAACCTTTAATTGTAATAATAATTAAAAGAGCAAAGACCTGGAAGCGGTCAGCAACTCTGGAATTGTGAGTGCTACAATTATGATAGAAGCAGATAAACCATGTCCCTGTCTTATTCGAGGGAGACCCATTGTCCCATAGTCAGTCGATTACATTAGACTTGGTCTGTTGGTAAAAGAAATTGAAGATATTACCCTCTATTTATGTGAGCGGCTTAGAGTGTTTCTTATTGACCTCCTAATCTAGGATGATCTACACATATATATGTACCACGTCCGTAGTTTGTTGCAGGATCAATCATTCTCTCGCACTTAAATTGCTGCAACTTTTTGTATCACCTCACCCATCACACAATTGGTGTAAATATTCTAATGAGCTGTTCCCCTTACAATCTTGATTGTTATGCAGATGCAACCACTCGTAGCTCAAATTACGACCAGTTAAGTAATATCAAATCACCCACTAAAGGGTTAAGATCAACCTTAAATGAACTTTCTACTTAATAAGGGTACTTGCGATCGTACTATAATAGAATGAGACAAACACTATATCGAGGACCATAAGACCCGGGGATCTTAAAAGAGCTCATGGTCTTTAAGGGTTAATTGTGGAATAAATCTTTCCGCTAATATACCAAGGCAGACATGACCCTTTAGATCTTACCAGAGCTAAGCTTAGGCCAACGTTCAGTAATAATGTATGTTTTATGTCAAATTCACAATGTAATCTACAAGAATTGCTAACAAGCATAGGCCCAACAAATCCACATAACACAAAAACCTGCATCACACCTTTTTCAAAATCACCATGCATCTCAATCAGCCGATAATTAATGTAAGATACGTCTAAAGTCATGGAAGAACATAACACTTGACATTGTCTAGCACTGTCAAGACAAATTCAAACCCACAGCTGATCACAACAAACCAAAATATCCCATACATTCAAATACACCTAAATATACCCCAAAACAACTGACATACCATGTCTATGTTTTGAGTTTTGGTGTGCTAGAGGAGGCTAGCGAGAGAGAGAGAATTCATTGGAGTGAGGTAGAAGGAGCTAGAAGCAGAGGGAGTTGGAGAGAGTTGGCAAGGAGAGGAGGAGAGGGGGATGAGTGGAGTAGCAGGAGAGGAGGAAGATCAGGAGGGCTTCCCCGATAAGGGAAGGAGTGGAAGGTCAGTTGGGTAGAGGGAGACCCGGCCTAGGAGTGGCACATGAGGGACAGGGACAGAAATGCCAGTGGGATGAGGGGTAGTCAGGGAGCACCCCCACACAGTCAGAGGCAGTGCAGGCAGGCCATTCCAGCCACAGCTGCCATTATCTCCTCGCATCAAGACATCACTAAGTCCACTCATGGTCAAACAATCAGCTGACTCCTGTGATTAAGTTCATGCCTTCCTGGCTACAAGGGATACTCAACCCATACGTATGGTTCCATTTTGAGCTATGTCTAATCTAACATTAAAATGAACAGACACATATTGGATAAGGATGGCTCTCCTTTAATATGCAATGGCACGTGGGAGTGAAAAACGTGAGTTGTAGCACCATTGAGAGGCTACCATGCCCTAGAACAAGACACTTAATCTTGTTGGTGCTTGATGTGTGCTCCTCACAACTCTTTTTGTCTCCCTAAGTTTAAGGGTATCCCAGGCATGGGCCCTTGCTTCCATGTGCCTAGAGGGATTCGGCTGCACCACACTGACGAGGCTCACATAGGCCGAAACGTACATCTGCGGTTTTGCCGTTTCTCTCGTGCGGAGAGGATTTGCCTGACATTTCGGAGCTGGATTGTCTGTGGGCGAGACCAGTCGGATACGGATACGGATACGGATACGGATACGGATATTTTCTCTCTGCAATGGCATGTGGGAGTGAAAAACGTGAGTTGTAGCACCATTGAGAGGCTACCATGCCTTAGAACAAGACACTTTATCTTGTTCATGCTTGATGTGTGCTCCTCACAACTCTTTTTGTCTCCCTAAGCTTAAGGGTATCCCAGGCATGGGCCCTTGCTTCCATGTGCCTAGAGGGATTCGGCTGCACCACACTGACGAGGCTCACATAGGCCGAAACGTACGTCTGTGGTTTTGCCGTTTCTCTCGTGCGGAGAGGATTTGCCTGACATTTCGGAGCTGGATTGTCTGCGGGCGAGACCAGTCGGATATGGATATGGATATGGATATGGATATTTTCTCTCTGCAATGGCATGTAGGAGTGAAAAACGTGAGTTGTAGCACCATTGAGAGGCTACCATGCCTTAGAACAAGACACTTTATCTTGTTCATGCTTGATGTGTGCTCCTCACAACTCTTTTTGTCTCCCTAAGCTTAAGGGTATCCCAGGCATGGGCCCTTGCTTCCATGTGCCTAGAGGGATTCTGCTGCACTACACTGACGAGGCTCACATAGGCCAAAACGTACGTCTGTGGTTTTGCCGTTTCTTTCGTGCGGAGAGGATTTGCCTGACATTTCGGCGCTGGACTGTCTGCGAGCGGGAACAGTCTGATATGGATATGGAGATTTTCTCTCTGCAGTGGCACGTTGGAGTGAAAAACGTGAGTTGTAGCACCATTGAGAGGCTACCATGCCTTAGAACAAGACACTTAATCTTGTTCGTGCTTGATGTGTGCTCCTCACAACTCTTTTTGTCTCCCTAAGCTTAAGGGTATCCCAGGCATGGGCCCTTGCTTCCATGTGCCTAGAGGGATTCGGCTGCACCACACTGACGAGGCTCACATAGGCCGAAACATACGTCTGTGGTTTTGCTGTTTCTCTCGTGCGGAGAGGATTTGCCTGACATTTCGGAGCTGGACTGTCTGCGGATGGGACCAGTCTGATATGGAGATTTTCTCTCTGCAATGGCACGTGGGAGTGAAAAACTTGAGTTGTAGCACCACTTAGAGGCTACCATGCCTTAGAACAAGACACTTAATCTTGTTCGTGCTTGATGTGTGCTCCTCACAACTCTTTTTGTCTCCCTAAGCTTAAGGGTATCCCAGGCATGGGCCCTTGCTTCCATGTGCCTAGAGGGATTCGGCTGCACCACACTGACGAGGCTCACATAGGCCGAAACATAAGTCTGTGGTTTTGCTGCTTCTGTCGTGCGGAGAGGATTTGCCTGACATTTCGGAGCTGGACTGTCTGCGGACGGGACCAGTCTGATATGGATATGGAGATTTTCTTTCTGCAGTGGCACGTGGGAGTGAAAAACTTGAGTTGTAGCACCATTGAGAGGCTACCATGCCTTAGAACAAGACACTTAATCTTGTTCGTGCTTGATGTGTGCTCCTCACAACTCTTTTTGTCTCCCTAAGCTTAAGGGTATCCCAGGCATGGGCCCTTGCTTCCATGTGCCTAGAGGGATTCGGCTGCACCACACTGACGAGGCTCACATAGGCCGAAACATACGTCTGTGGTTTTGCTGTTTCTCTCGTGCGGAGAGGATTTGCCTGACATTTCGGAGCTGGACTGTCTGCGGACGGGACCAGTCTGATATGGATATGGAGATTTTCTCTCTGCAATGGCACGTGGGAGTGAAAAACTTGAGTTGTAGCACCACTTAGAGGCTACCATGCCTTAGAACAAGACACTTAATCTTGTTCGTGCTTGATGTGTGCTCCTCACAACTCTTTTTGTCTCCCTAAGCTTAAGGGTATCCCAGGCATGGGCCCTTGCTTCCATGTGCCTAGAGGGATTCGGCTGCACCACACTGACGAGGCTCACATAGGCCGAAACATACGTCTGTGGTTTTGCTGCTTCTGTCGTGCGGAGAGGATTTGCCTGACATTTCGGAGCTGGACTGTCTGCGGACGGGACCAGTCTGATATGGAGATTTTCTTTCTGCAGTGGCACGTTGGAGTGAAAAACTTGAGTTGTAGCACCATTGAGAGGCTACCATGCCTTAGAACAAGACACTTTACCTTGTTCGTGCTCGATGGGTGCTCCTCACAATTCTGTTTGTCTCCCTAAGTATAAGGGCATCCCAGGCATGGGCCCTTGCTTCCATGTGCCTAGAGGGATTCAGCGCCACCGCACTGATGAGGCCCATATAGGCCGAAACGTACGTCTGTGGTTATGCTGTTTCTCTCGTGCCGAGAGGATTTGCCTGACATTTCGGAGCTGGACTGTCTGTGGGCAGGACCAGTCTGATATGGACATGGAGATTTCCTCTCTGCAATGGCACATGGGAGTAAAAAACGTGAGTTGTAGCACCATTGAGAGGCTACCATGCCTAGAACAAGACACTTTACCTTGTTCGTGCTCGATGGGTGCTCCTCACAACTCTTTTTGTCTCCCTAAGCTTAAGGGTATCCCAGGCATGGGCCCTTGCTTCCATGTGCCTAGAGGGATTCGGCTGCACCACGCTGACGAGGCTGACATAGGTCGAAACGTACGTCTGTGGATTTGCCTGACATTTCGGAGCTGGACTGTCTGCGGGCGGGACCAGTCTGATATGGATATGGAGATTTTCTCTCTGCAATGGCATGTGGGAGTGAAAAACGTGAGTTGTAGCACCATTGAGAGGCTACCATGCCTTAGAACAAGACACTTAATCTTGTTCGTGCTTGATGTGTGCTCCTCACAACTCTTTTTGTCTCCTTTAATATGTCTAACACTACATTGAAACATGCATGTTTTGTATATTACCAAGATGCATTGAGGACTTGTATGAGCACCCAAAAGGTACACATAACTTAAAAAATGGCTAGTGTAGAAACATTCTTACTGTATAGATTTGACACCCGGATGTTAGGCAACACATATATTTGGGTACTATGTTGATATGAAAATGTTTTCAGTAGAGGTTGCTATGAACATCAAGTTTCACATTGCATCACCAATACAAGCACTTGAGAACATCAAGGGGTGAGCTTCATGGAAGTGGAGTCAAGGCTTCAGGAGAATCAGATGAACAATCGTCTGTTCCATGATGGGTCATGCTATGGATGCCTGCGGGAAAGGATGATAGGATTTGGAACAGAATTGTCTAACTGCTTCTCATGAAACAGCTTTAAACTGTCATTATTGCATTAATCTTTTGCATTCCAATGGGGTATACAAACCATTGTTTTGCAATGGGTTGTCTACTCTTCTGGAACCCATTAGGTTAGAAATAAGGGGATGTTAACAAGCCATATGGATATGTGCCTTGGACATTGAATCAACACATCTTCTAGTATGTCAACAGAGCCCCATGATACACAGGATTTTAACCTGCCAATGTCATAGTGTTGCACATACACACACACACACAGGTCAGCATGGTGGGCCTTGTGATCTGATCCACCTTTAGTGACTCCAATGCTGTGGAACACACAGCCACTGTAGATCCACCCATCTGCTGCTCCTTTAGGCTATACCCAACTAAAGCTCACGTGTTCACTCCAATACCACTTTAACCCCTGATGATATCTTGGCTTTGTAGGGGTTGATGTTGCCATAGGTGTCCTTGTGTTGTGTGAGTTTTGTATTTCGATCACTTATTTCTTTTTATTATTCTGTGTTTTTTCAACATGTAAAATTCAATAAAACTTTTGGTTTTAACCTCTTAAGTACCAGCGGTCCAGGGAAGTTACCTTCCCTTAAGGACTGCTTTGATCCTTGCCGACGCACCGGTACACGTGACCTGTTACGCATACCGGCGTGCCGCTTGGTGGCCTAAGAGAGATCGCTCCGGTCTTGGAGCAATCAATTTTAGGCCCCGTTTTTACTTACAGTGCTCCGGTAGAGGGCTGTAAGTAAAAAGTACGTGACGTGCTACGACCGTCACTGGTCCTTAAGGGTATAAGGACCGTGATGTTCATACCACGTCACGTAGTCCTTAAGGGGTTAAAAAATGTGTCGTTTGAGCTGTGTGTTTTATTTTGTCCAACAGTGTTTAGTTTTTTCCATTATGTGTTTTACATCCAAGAAAACTGGGTCTTAAATTTTATCTGTTAAATGTATCACTTTATCGTCAGTCAGCAGCACAGCACACCTTTGAATGGCTTTGGGGATGGCTATGCCATAGGTCTTAATGGACGTAAGATCATCGTCCCGTTGTGATATTAAAAGTGTCATTAGCTGTTCATAAGATGGATTTTTAAATTGCTTACCATGCGTACAGCCGTTGCCTGTTTTTTTTTTGGTGTTGGACCTCTTTAAATTGAGCCCTATGTGTAAAATACAGGATAGATGAAACCCTTGACCCAAGATGTCTCTCTAATAACTCTCAGCATGCAAAGTATCAGCTTTCCCTCTACTGTAAAATGTTCTGCTTGAAAGGTAATGTTTAAAAGGATTTATCAGATTATACATTTCTCATGGACAATGGGAGCAGTATATTTACAGCAGATTACTATAAATACAGGATGATCCCACCAGATAGAATAACAAGTGAAGGTGGGTTTCTCATCTAGGTCACACATACATCAAAATCCATCAAGTTAATGAAGGAATAGTCATCTTAAAGGGATAGTAATGTTTCTTAATAAAAGCAGCTCTAATTAATCGTCATAGTATTTGGGCCATGGAGAGTGTTATTTCAATGCTGTAAGAGTTGTAGTACAAGAGTAATTGAATGATAAAGTATCCACCTCCCTCCCCTTTTACTGATGTAACACTGCTCAGCTCAGAGCAGCAGGGAGGTGCCCAGGTAGATTGCAGAGAGGGACAACCTTCAATTAAGATAAGGGAAAAAGATGAAAAACCTGTCAAGTCCTCAGGCTTCAGGGAACATGAAGCTGCCTAATTGGGAACCTGTCTGAAGAGCAAGCTCTTAATTGCTATCAATGAGTTGTACACTTCTTTGGCTCTCAACTGGTTAATCAACATTGCTAAAGGTTGCTAAATTCCACAGCATGTGGCTTATCTCCCCTCCCAGTGGGTCCAAGTGTGTGACAGAGGACCCTTACCTTATAATTAAAAGCTGCCTCCCTCACTGCTGCCTGGCATGAGAATGTATAATCATCATGTATTTGCAACGCTCCATATGCATGTGCATTCTGGGAAATGTACACAGTATAATCCATATTGCCTCCTCTGTGGCCCCGGTAGCATATCTCCCAAGTGTCCCTCTTTAGGAGGTACAGTCAGTCTTCGAGACCCAAATCCCTCTGTCCTTCCGACACAGTTTTCCCTCTTTTTAGGAGATCAGACTGTGTGGTGTGTACATAAGTGTATCACACTGCTCTTCATCAATTTAACTCACATTAATGTTTGTTTACAGTTCAGTATATGTGTTTATAAATGAATTTGCGTAAATGAAATACTTTGGTCTTGTCCTAAATCATTTATTTAGTTGTATAAAGAAGTGTCAGTAGGCCATGAAATCACCTAAAAATGTTATTTAATGCCCCACCCACCAGCCACACCTCCAGCAACACCACTTAAAATGTACTTGTCCCTCTGTGGCCATGTGAAATGTTGGGAGGTATATGGTAGTTGTGCAACACAAAAGTACCTTATCTTGGCAGGACACATAAATGATAGTGGGGAATTTAGTCTCCCTCCCTCTTGAGAGAGAGAGAGAGACAAAATTATCTATTGTCATATATGCGTCCTGCCAATATCAAGTGCTTTTGTTTTGCACAACTACCGGGGCCACGGAGGAGGTGATATGGACTCTATTGTGTACATGCCCCAGAATGTACATATGGACTGCTGCAAAAATATCAGGATTATATATTGTCATGCCAGGCAGCAGTGAGGGAGCCACCTTTTAATTATAAGGTAAGGGTCCTCTGTCACACATTTGGACCCACTGGGAGGAGAGATAAACCACATGCTGTGGAATTTAGGAACCACTAGCAATGATGATTAACACATTGAGGGCCAAAGAAGTGTACAACTCATTGTTAAGCAATGCACACCCCTCCGGTCCTCTAGAAGTTAAAGTCCCATCTTGATCTTATCTCTCCTCACATAGCTCCAGTCTCTACATGGACCAGAGAGGTTATCTGTGTGTTTACCCACAATGGAAGGACAGAAATCACTTCCTCTGCTAGGAAACACAGATAAATTTCCCAGTCAGTGCAGTCATTAAACCACCATGCTGGGAGTTATACACTATGCAGAGGCTTTTACCACTGGAAAAACCAGAGGGCTATACAACTTATTGGTTTGCAATGCATTGTGCACCCCTTTGGTCCTTACAGGCATAGCTAGGAACCTTCCGGATTTGCCCCAGTTCTTGCTGTTTATTACCGGGTCTCTGGGTCAGAGGCTGATTCTCTGAAAGTGGGAAGTTTATAATGAAACTCTGCCCACTTCTGTTCTTTCCCTGTCTACTCCTCCCTCTCCCTGCCCACTTCTCCTCCTTCCCTGTCTGCTCCTCCCCAGGGCCGGATTTGTCAATAGGCAGAAAAGGCACTTGACTAGGGTGCCCGATTTTCAGGGGCACCTGGCAATGGCCTTGTCATACCCACCATTCCGCCCCAGGGTGCATAATAATGCTGTGCCACACTGCCGTCTGAAACTTAAATAAAAAATAATATGCTGTGCACCTGTGCTCGCTGGCCCTTGAGGGTGCTTGTACAATGGTATGTTCACCGAATCCTGATCACGTTGGTTGCCTAAATTGTACCTGCGCGGCTATGCCTCTGCCACCAGGGACCCCCCATTGTGACCCATTTTTGCTCCTGTGGCTGCATGCCACAGCCTACATTCACACCGATCACCTCGCCGGGACCTCCTGTGACATCACGATGCTGCAGACGCACGTAATCAAAGGCAGCTGAGCACGTCAGAGTAGCTTGCGCAGCTGAATAAAATCCATGGGAAGCAGCCTAAGCCCTAGATTGAGTGGCTGTCGGCTGAACACGGTGCGTGGGGTGAACCCTTGGAAGATTTAAAGTGCATTGTGACCAGGGCTGACTAATTAGAACAGGAAGCTCATGTAGACTTGGACAAGGATTTGCTCCATGGAATGTACTCAAAGGAAAATTAGGCTACAGGAAATGAGATCACTGCATTGGGAAACCCAGTGAGAAGGAAGGTGACATACAATACTAGACTGGAGAAGAAAAATGTATCAGTATTACATGGCTGCCAAGGGGAAAGTGAGTAATAGCTTAACAATATATGTCTAGTTTTAACCCTTTGGATATCTCTCTGGGACTCAAAAGATTAAGAACACTACTGTTGTCAATGGTCATTTTCCTATTTAGGGCTACTGGCTATTAGGCTTTCTAATCACCTCAGTCTCCACTTGTTGGACTACAAATCCCATAATCACCATCAAATGAATAATGGGAGTTATAGGCCTTGATAGGTAGAGGTCCAACAACTGACTAACTGCTTTAAAGGGACAGTAATACTTTGTTTTATATTTATTTTATTTTGTAGGCATTAAAAAAACATGAAGAACGATATATGTCTTCTCTCAAACCTTTATGGTTCACGTTTTTCCCTTATCTTAACTGAAGATTGTCCCTCTCTGCAATCTACCTGGGCACCTCCCTTCTGCTCTGGCTGAGCAGTGTTACATCAGTAAAAGGGGCGGGAGGGGGATACTTTGTCATTGAATTACTCTTGAACTATAACTCTGACAGAATTAAAATAACACTCCCCAAAGTCCAAATACTATAATGATTAATTAAAGCTGATTTTATTATGAAACATTACTATCCCTCTAAATGCGTGTGAGGCATCTAACAATTTTTATGCTAGAGTGCAGATCACACAGTATATTGACAACACTTGCTATTTTTAATGATTTGTTTTGAATATCAAACAATAATTCACCAATGTATGGGGCCATATATTCAAAGTCAAACTGGATCAATTCTGGGGAAAATCTACTGCACCACAGGGAACAAATACAAATTCCAATTGATTTAAATTGGGCTTTTAATCCTTTGCATGCTAGAGAAGTCCCAAAAGCATTGTGATAGCACTATGAAGTTGGAACAAGCCAATTAAACACTTATTTTCGTTGGTTCTAGAGATCACTATATCATTGCTGTTCAATGCAGTGTAGTGGCTCTCAATCTATGCTGTAAAGGCCCACAAACAGGCATACCATGGAAGTGAGGGGAGTGGTTGCGGTGGTGCAAAGGTGGAGCTAGGGGTCCCGGAGCTGTTGTGCCTAGGGGCGCCTGAGATGTAAATCCGGCCCTGCTCCTCACTCTCCTCGCCCACTTTCCTCCTTCCCCAGACTATTCTTAGAACTTTTCTCAGGTCTTTGAAGCCCCGTCCACCACTTGAGATTAAGCCGTGTCCATTTTTGTGCCACCAATGGCCTCATTTATCTCACCCAGCAGCACCACAGGACTCCCCTCTGGGGAGTCCAGAAGTCAAACTTCCCAGGTATTTTTACAGAGTTAATTAACATTGCCATCTTCCATTTCATGATATGGTCAGTTCACAGATGAAGTACATAGTGGAAAGAAAGACAAAGGCAATAGGGTTAAAAGAAGAGGATAGAGGCAATTAACGAGAGAAAGATGTAAAAGGAATGAAGCATACAGCAAGGAGGGACAGAGAGAGAGGCCAGGAGAATAAAGCACATAGGAGTGATGGGAAAAAGACAGAAAGATGGCCTCCTCTCTCATTTACTCCAGGAACCTCAAAACTTTTAAAACAGCCCTGATGGGGGGGCCTCCTTGTACAATTACACCAGGGGCCTCAGAATATCTTAAAGCATCACTGACTCTGTATTGATGTATCTGATCCCTTAATTTCTACCTTGACAAATACCTGATACCTCCCTTTAGTGCAGTTGGTTTGTTCCAGAATTACTCCTCTTTTTTAATATAAAGTCCTTAATGTAGACATCTTTGGCAAATCTCTGAAATATGCTTCTGTGTTTCCTATGCCCAATTATTCCTATCAAAAAGATTTTGGGACCTTGCAAGTTCATCAACAGGAAAGTGCAAAGGAAGATGTTTTTAGTAAACGTTTCTTCCTTGCAAATCCTTGTGCACACAATGAGTAATGACACAGTATAGCCAACAGTGAAAGTTGCATAAAGATTTTCCTGTGGATGTTGCACAATAAAATTCTCCCAGACACACACAGATATGTGGCAGTCATCCAACAGAATAGTTTGTCTATTTACTTTTTACAGAATCCAAGTTTTTCTTCTGCTGTGTTCACACTATTTGCTCTTGTTTGCAAGTCATCAGACCTCTCCGTATCTCTGTGTAAACAACACATTGCTTTCTGTGTGTACAGTACATAGGTGTGCAACTCCATCGAGAGCTTAGGGTGTGTGTCTGTGTGCTTTAAGTTAATCTATTATTAAAAACATATTGCTAATCCTATTTGCATTTCAACACAAGTTTATGTTGTGTAATATACCTTTCTGTTTCAGAAGGTGCCAGCTTTCATATATTTATATTACAAAGGTGGGAATTGTACTCAGATACATAGAATTCACCTTAATTCACACAGAAGCATGTCTGATCTGGCACTGCTCCTCCTTCATTCACACTATTTACACTACAACAGACAAGCGCACACAGAGTACGAACATTGCTTAACCCTTAGAGGGCCAAAGGGAATTATTAGTTTGTTCTTGATTATACGGCTCTTTTCACTTTTCTATGCCATTACAGATGAGAAATGTTTTGCCTCACCCACATAGACAGTCCAACCCACATATGTCAGGCTAATCTCTGCCAAAGAAAATGCATAGATGTATGTGTTTGCCTTTATTGGGATCATCTGTGAGGTACAGCTGAATCACTCTATACACAAAGAGAGAAAGGGCCCATGCCTGGGATACTCTCCCACTTAGGAGGATTAAACAAAAAGCACGGATGAGATAAGAATGAGAAAGAACCGATAGTACTTGTATGTTCATGAATATAATCTCCCCTTAGGTACCGTGTCACATTTTCACACTCTTGTTCTATTCCAGAGGAGAAATGTCCATATGCATATTAATACAACTCTACCCACAAGGCTGGACCTAGCCTGAAATATCAGACAAGTCTCCTCTGCCTTTAATGGGCTTCTTCCGTTAAGTGAAGCTGATTTTCATTAGCCATAAAGAGAACAAAACAACACAAGTGTGATAAATGGACAAAGAGAATAAACTTAGCTTGAAGTGGATTTGACACCTTAAAGGCCAGTTATCATGTTTTGCCAAATCTTCCCTTCTATGGGGTTTGGTAAAAAGCCTGGGACCTTACTGTGCAGCCTTGAAACATCTATCAACTGTTGGGGGGGCAGAAAACTGACCCCTTGGCTGGAACTCAATCTAGTAGTCTGTGACTGTCATCCACCTACTCTTGAGTTTTATGTACATTCCCCATGGAGCTGCTGCGTTGAGCTTTCAAAACGAATACAGAGGGTCTATGGGGACCTGCATGACAAAGGACAGGAAACTGCACAATGCACTTCAAGGGTTAGTAATGTCCAAAAAAGTTTTTTGCATTTAGAAGAGCCTAAAAAGCTGAGCTAAATGCAAAAAACGTATCTCTCAAACCACTATGGTCTGAGAGATACAGGCATTTAAAGTTCGATGTCTCCTACTGACAGCTGTAAAGCTGTCAACAGGAGATCTGTGTCAGTCGACACGGAGGCTCTGCAGCACGGATCTCCTGCTGACAGCTTTACACCTGTCAGTAGGAGACATCGAACTCAAACCATAGCGGTTTGAGAGATACGTTTTTTTGCATTTAGCTCAGCTTTTTAAGCTCTTCTAAATGCAAAAAAACTTTCTTTTTGGACATTACTAGCCCTTTCAGTGTAGTTCCAAGGGAGTACAATGGTGACTCTTTCCAGAACCCGTCCCACACCCACCCACCCCGTGTCTCTGCTGGGGCTCACAATGGGGCTTCAAGGGGAAAAGATCTGCTGAATAGGGAATTATCCCATGATAGTCGCCCTTCCCAGACAAGTTCAGTTTGTTTTACAGATAAGTAAAATGTACCTATATGTCGGACTAACCACTTTTATTTAAAATAAATAGGGTTTGAGAAATAAAATGTTATGCTTGGTGGCATAATGTGGTGCTTTTGATTAATCTGTGTATAATATGCTAATTAGTTATCTCACAGCCCTATAAGAAATACTCTCAGTGTATGGCACTTTGTATGGATACATTCAATGGCAGTTTTTCATTCTGTTTAAAGTGTTTATTTTTCATCTGAGATAATAACATACAAACGCTAGGAAAATGCAGAAGAATAAAAAAGGAGAAGGAAAAAGTGTGGGGGAGGAAGGATAAATAATAGTGATGAGCGAGCACCCCAATGCTCGGGTGTTCGGGTGCTCTGACCGAGCACCCCCTGAGGCTCGAGTGCTCGGCCGAGCACCCGAGCCCCATTGAAGTCAATGGGAGGACTCGAGCATTACACCAGGCACCCCCTGCTCTGATGAGGGGAGGGTGCCTGGTCCATAGGAAAAGGGCAGAAAAGGATGGAAACACCACAGAAATGGTTCAGGGACAGCATAGGGAGGATGTCTGGATGCATCTTGGACTCCAACATCGCTGCTGGGAACGATCTTTCGCCCGTAGTACGCCATTTTTACAGACTGACCATAAAACACACAAAAAGGAAAATAAAAACGACTTTAGGCGAAAAATTGTTACCAAACAATATTTGCTGTATATTTACTTGTATATCATCTGCAAATTCTCCCAAAAATTTCCTTGATTTTCAGAACTGAGGCCATGATTAAGAGGGAAACGTGCGCAGAGGCAAATTCTCCCAAAAATTTCCTTGATTTTCAGAACTGAGGCCATGATTAAGAGGGAAACGTGCGCAGAGGCAAATTCTCCCAAAAATTTCCTTGATTTTCAGAACTGAGGCCATGATTAAGAGGGAAACGTGCGCTGAGCTGACCATCTAAAACATTATGGGTGAGGGTCTGCTGCAGAGCTGACCATCCTAAACATTATATGCGAAGGCCCGCTAGTGAGCTGACGCTATAAAACATTATATGAGAGGGCCCGCTAGAGAGCTGACCCAATAAAACATTATATGAGAAGGCCCGCTGGTGAGCTGACCTATATAAAAATTGTCAAACAGGGCCCGCTGGTGAGCTGGCCCTATATAAAAATTATATCACAGGGCCCGCTGGTGAGCTGGCCCTATATAAAAATTATATCACAGGGCCCGCTGGTGAGCTGGCCCTATATAAAAATTATATCCCAGGGCATATGGAAGAGGAGGAGGAGGATGAGAAGATTAAGAGTCAACCATATACCCGTTTTTTGGGTGGAAGGGGTGAATGGGAATACAGAGTATTCCCATCATTGTAAATAACATATATAAAGTGAGTTTATGTTCCCCCGGGGCTTTCCTCCAGTGGAGTGGAGAAGTCAGGGGAAATCCAGGCCTTGTTCATTTTTATAAGTGTCAACCTATCAGCATTGTCGGTGGAAAGGCGGATACGCTTATCTGTTATGATGCCACCAGCAGCACTAAATACCCGCTCAGACAGAACGCTGGCGGCAGGGCAGGCCAGCACCTCCAAGGCGTAGAGTGCCAGTTCATACCACGTGTCCAGCTTGGACACCCAGTAGTTGTAAGGCACAGAGGGATCATTGAGGACGCTGACACGGTCTGCTACGTACTCCTTCACCATCTTCCAAAACTTTTCCCTCCTTGTGACACTAGGCTGCGCATCAGGGTGAGGGTGCTGGCGGGGTGTCATGAAGGTGTCCCACGCCTTGGAGAGTGTTGCCCTGCCTTTCTCGGAACTGCTGTGTGCTCCCCTTTTCTCCCCTTCTCTGTTGGCCAAGGTAGCACGTACTCTGCCGCCAGCGTTGTCAGATGGAAAATTTTGGAGCAATTTTTCAACAAGAACCTTCTGGTATTGCACCATTTTGCTTGTCCTCTCCACCGTAGGAATGAGAGATGAGAAATTCTCTTTGTAGCGGGGGTCCAGAAGGGTGAACACCCAGTAATCCGTGTTGTTTAAAATGCGTATAACGCGTGGGTCACGGGAAAGGCAGCCTAACATAAAGTCAGCCATGTGTGCCAGAGTACCAACAGTCAAGATTTCGCTGTCCTCACCAGGAGGATGACTCTCAATATCCTCATCCTCTTCCTCCTCTTCTGCCCACCCACGCTGAAGAGATGGAACTAAAGTTCCATGGCTACCCTCTGTAGCGGAGGCAACCGTGTCTTCCTCCTCCTCCTCCTCCTCCTCCTCCTCCGCCTCCTCCAATTGTCGCTGAGAAGACGAAGTGAGGGTGCTCTGGCTATCACCTTGTGTAAGCTCTTCCTCCCCCATTTCCACCTCTTCCACATGCAAAGCGTCAGTTTTAATTGTGAGCAGCGAGCGTTTCAGTAGACACAGAAGTGGGATGGTTACACTGATAATAGCGTTATCGCCGCTCACCATCTGTGTCGATTCCTCAAAATTGCGTAAAACCTCGCAGAGGTCTGACATCCATTCCCACTCCTCACTTCTGATTACAGGAAGTTGAACGGAGAGGCGACGACCGTGTAACAGCTGGTACTCCACTACTGCCCTCTGCTGCTCACAAAGCCGGGCCAACATGTGGAAGGTGGAGTTCCAGCGCGTGCTCACGTCACACAGCAGCCGGTGAGCTGGCAATTGTAAGCGCTGCTGCAGCTTCAACAGGCTGGCCGAAGCTGTAGATGACTTACGGAAATGTGCACACACGCGGCGCACCTTGGTCAAGAGATCATGCACATTGGGGTAGGTTTTTAGAAATCGCTGAACCACTAAATTAAATACATGCGCTAGGCATGGTACGTGTGTGAGCTTGCCGAGCTCCAAAGCCGCCACCAAGTTACGCCCATTATCACACACAACCATGCCTGGTTGCAGGTTGAGTGGCGAGAGCCACTGCTCGGTCTGGTGACTAATCCCCTGCAACAGCTCTGAGGCCGTGTGCTGTTTGTCCCCAAGGCAGATCAGCTTCAGCACGGCCTGTTGACGCTTCCCCACTGCAGTGCTACACTGCTTCCAGCTACTGGCTGATGGGGGAGTGGCGCTGCGTGTAGAGAATTCGGAGGTGGAAACGGAGGAGGAGGAGCCAATAACGTAGGTGCTGGCGGAAACCCTGATGGAGGTAGGGCCCGCAATCCTCGGCGTGGGTAGCACCCGTGCCATCCCAGGGTCCGAGTCGCTCCCAGCCTCCACGACATTCACCCAGTGTGCCGTCAGGGAAATGTAGCGTCCCTGGCCACAAGCACTTGTCCATGTGTCAGTCGTTAAGTGGACCTTCCCAGTAACTGCGTTGGTCAGGGCACGGGTGATGTTACGGGACACATGGTGGTGTAATGCGGGGATGGCACACCGGGAAAAGTAGTGGCGGCTGGGGACCGCGTACCGAGGGACAGCTGCTGCCATCAGGCTGCGGAAGGACTCAGTGTCCACAAGCCTAAATGGCAGCATTTCGATGGCCAGTAATTTTGAAAGGTGTGAGGTTAGTGCTATGGCCTGTGGGTGGGTGGCTGGGTACTTTCTCTTGCGCTCAAATGCCTGGGGTAACGACATTTGGACGCTGTGCTGGGACAGGGAAGTGGATGTGGTCGCTGATGGTGCTTCAGATGGTACAGGTGCAGGGCGGGAGGTATGCGGGCCTGCGCCTTCGACAGGCGATTGGCCGGCACCGAAAACAGGGGAAGAGGAGGCAGTGGTGTGGCCTGCAGACACAGATGGGCGATCCAGGCGTTCCTCCCACTTACTACGGTGCTTGGATGCCATGTGTCGGATCATGCTGGTGGTGGTGAGGTTTCTAGTGTTCATGCCTCGGCTCATTCTGGTGTGGCACAGGTTGCAAACTACAATTCTTTTGTCGTCCGCACTTTCCTTAAAAAAACGCCATACCGCGGAACACCTACCCTTTGGCAAGGGAGATTTACGCAAGGGGGTGCTCCGTGGAACATTTGCGGGCCGGTTTGGTGCGGTCCGCCTTCTTTCTGTAGCCACACCACTGCCTCTTCCAGCCTGTTGCGGTGCTGCAGATGGCTCACCCTCAGGACTGCTGTCATCGCTCGGCTCTACACCTTCCCAGGTGGGGTCAGTCACCTCATCGTCCACCAAGTCCTCCTCCACTTCCTCACTCTGATCATCCTCCTCAAGTCTTGATCCCACCACATACTCAGTCATTGACAACTGTATAACATTCTCCTCAACAAGGTCTTGAGACGGAAATAGTGGTTGATTTAATGGCAACTGTGTCTCATCATCATCATCATCATCCACTACTTCCTTTGACCTTAAATGCCGTTCACATCTGTCATCTTCTTGTGATTGGGTAGCCTCTAGAGGTTGTGAATCAGGGCACAAGATGTCATG
Source organism: Rhinophrynus dorsalis (assembly GCA_037306005.1). NCBI lineage: Eukaryota > Metazoa > Chordata > Amphibia > Anura > Rhinophrynidae > Rhinophrynus > Rhinophrynus dorsalis. Next base: position 90,951,549 of record CM074726.1, on the reverse strand, counting down.
TTCCTCTGCAAGCGTGCTTGGAGAGAGGGTCAAATGAAGGATTGGTGATGAGACGAGCTCCTCACTATATCCCAGTGTGGGATCACTTCTTTGACCAGACCGTGTATGGTGGGAGGAAGGATGATCAGAGTGAGGATTATTTTGACCAGACTCTTGGCTACTGAGAGTGGACTTGGTGGAAGACAGGGTGGTGCTTAACCGACTGGAAGCAGTATCAGCTGTCATCCAACCGACCACCTGTTCGCAGTGGTCGGACCTCGAGAGTGATGTCCTGCGACGCCCTGTAAAATTACACATGAAGCTAGGTATGGTGGATGTCTTTCTTTCTTGTGCTCTGGCACCAGGCACAGTTTCTCCGCGTCCTGACCCGCGCCCTGAACTTTCAGGATCACGTCCACTTCCCCGTCCCTTTTTACCCGCCTTCTTCATCTTACACAGAATATGTGACTTTAATATTTGAGTTTGAAAACTTAACAGTATTTCTTACTATTCTGCAACTGTGCAGAGTACACAGAATAGGCTGCTAAACGGCGGTGACACACACTGAATGGAATATGTGACTTTAATATTTGAGTTTGAAAACTTAACAGTATTTCTTACTATTCTGCAACTGTGCAGAGTACATAGAATAGGCTGCTAAACGGCGGTGAAACACACTGAATGGAATATGTGACTTTAATATTTGAGTTTGAAAACTTAACAGTATTTCTTACTATTCTGCAACTGTGCAGAGTACACAGAATAGGCTGCTAAACGGCGGTGACACACACTGAATGGAATATGTGACTTTAATATTTGAGTTTGAAAACTTAACACTATTTCTTACTATTCTGCAACTGTGCAGAGTACACAGAATAGGCTGCTAAACGGCGGTGATACACACTGAATGGAATATGTGACTTTAATATTTGAGTTTGAAAACTTAACAGTATTTCTTACTATTCTGCAACTCTGCAGAGTACACAGAATAGGCTGCTAAACGGCGGTGACACACACTGAATGGAATATGTGACTTTAATATTTGAGTTTGAAAACTTAACAGTATTTCTTACTATTCTGCAACTGTGCAGAGTACACAGAATAGGCTGCTAAACGGCGGTGAAACACACTGAATGGAATATGTGACTTTAATATTTGAGTTTGAAAACTTAACAGTATTTCTTACTATTCTGCAACTGTGCAGAGTACACAGAATAGGCTGCTAAACGGCGGTGACACACACTGAATGGAATATGTGACTTTAATATTTGAGTTTGAAAACTTAACACTATTTCTTACTATTCTGCAACTGTGCAGAGTACACAGAATAGGCTGCTAAACGGCGGTGATACACACTGAATGGAATATGTGACTTTAATATTTGAGTTTGAAAACTTAACAGTATTTCTTACTATTCTGCAACTCTGCAGAGTACACAGAATAGGCTGCTAAACGGCGGTGACACACACTGAATGGAATATGTGACTTTAATATTTGAGTTTGAAAACTTAACAGTATTTCTTACTATTCTGCAACTGTGCAGAGTACACAGAATAGGCTGCTAAACGGCGGTGAAACACACTGAATGGAATATGTGACTTTAATATTTGAGTTTGAAAACTTAACAGTATTTCTTACTATTCTGCAACTGTGCAGAGTACACAGAATAGGCTGCTAAACGGCGGTGACACACACTGAATGGAATATGTGACTTTAATATTTGAGTTTGAAAACTTAACAGTATTTCTTACTATTCTGCAACTCTGCACACTACACAGAATGTGCTGCTAAACTGCGGCGAAGCACACTGAATGGAATATGTGACTTTGATATTTTAGTTTGAAGACTTAACAGTATTTCTTCCTATTCTGCAACTCTGCACAGTACACAGAATGTGCTGCTAAACTGCGGCGAAGCACACTGAATGGAATATGTGACTTTGATATTTGAGTTTGAAGACTTAACAGTATTTCTTCCTATTCTGCAACTGTTCACAGTACACAGAATGTGCTGCTAAACTGCGGCGAAGCACACTGAATGGAATATGTGACTTTGATATTTTAGTTTGAAGACTTAACAGTATTTCTTCCTATTCTGCAACTCTGCACAGTACACAGAATGTGCTGCTAAACTGCGGCGAAGCACACTGAATGGAATATGTGACTTTGATATTTGAGTTTGATGACTTAACAGTATTTCTTCCTATTCTGCAACTCTGCACAGTACACAGAATGTGCTGCTAAACTGCGGCGACGCACACTGAATGAAATATGTGACTTTGATATTTTAGTTTGAAGACTTAACAGAATGTGCTCTAATCTGCAACTTTGCACACTAAACAGAATGTGCTCTAATCTGCAACTTTGCACACTAAACAGAATGTGCTCTAATCTGCAACTTTGCACACTAAACAGAATGTGCTCTAATCTGCAACTTTGCACACTAAACAGAATGTGCTCTAATCTGCAACTGTGCACACTAAACAGAATGTGCTCTAATCTGCAACTTTGCACACTAAACAGAATATTTTTTTTTTTGTTTTTTTGTTTTTTTCCCCCCACACAAAATAACCTGCTGCCCCCACACACAGTAGTCCTAAAAAGGACTTTTGGTTCTTTTTTTTCACAAGTTTGGTTTTTTTCCTCCCTACACTGCCTTTCCCTTCCTATCCTCAGCTCTCCCTGGCTAAGACTGAGCCGAACTCGATGGTCAGGTGCTATACAGCACCTGACCACGGGTTCTGGCCAGCCAATCAGTGTAATGCCAGCAGCCAACATGGCTGCTGGCATTACACCGATGTCAGAGCCTCCCTGCACGTTTATTGGCTGCGCAGCAGCCGCAAAACGTGCGGGGAGGAGACCCGAACATGGCGGGCGAGCACATGCGGTACTCGTACGAGTACCGCCATGTGCCGAGCAGAGCGATGCTCGAGCCGATCCGAGCATCGGCCGAGCATGCTCGCTCAACACTAATAAATAACTGTAATGGTGAAATGCAATCCAGTCAGCCCAGATTCTAACAAACGTCTGCAGACACCCCCTACACATATAGGTTATTTTATAAAATATGAGAGAATATTTAATCAATTGTATCAATTGAATGTGTGTGGCTAAGGGAGGTTCTGCTTAAGAACAATGGTACAATGGTCCTGAGTGCATAAAAGACAACAACCTGGAGAAACGTGCTCCTGGCAGAAATAGGAGTAATATCCTCCATCAAATTCTAATAGTAATTTTGGGTTCACAAATAACATGGAAGTTAAAGTGGGAGTTAAGGAACACTAGGACACCACTCCAGAACAATTACAGTTTAGGACATGTCCACAACATGTGACTAATTATACCTAACATACCTGAGATCTGCAGCTACAACAAAATGTTAGTTTTAAACCCATTTCATAGAGACTAAATGGAGTGAAATTAACCTGACGCAATATACTTAGTGCTGTCAATTTATCATGGGAGAAGACTAAAGTTGTAGGAACTGAATGTATGCAGTCCACTTAGGCCTCCTCAGTAAGGACAGGAATATCCCTCTGCCAGAGGGATCTAGTATTCTCTGGGGAAGTAAGGAAAGTTCCTTGAAGTAATAAAAAAGTGGAGTTTGGTTTGGGAAACCTGGAGCAACGCATTAAGCATTCTGTGGACAAGGCAGTGCAAATAATACAAATTTATGAAGTAAAAAGTAAGGTTCAATTAGATGTAATAAAACATATCATCTGCATGTAGTGAGAACAAGACACGCTCCACCAATTTAACAATTTTGAGTCCATCAATTTGATCAGATGCTTTTAGACTCGCCAGAGGCTCAATCACCAAAGGAAAAAGTAAGAGAGACAGCAGGCATCCCTGCCTAGTTCCTCGAAACAAAGGAATGGAAAAGGAAATGTCAGTATCTGACTTAAAACTATCCCTAAGTGCATGATAAAGCAGATGGAGCCAAGAAATTAATTTGGGTCCAAAACAAAACCTCACCATGACAGTCCATAATTAGAACTACTCAACAGAGTCAAAGACCATGGCGGTATCCAGCTCGACCACCACCCACCTACAAGAATTAGCATTTTTGCTAAACAGGCATCTGAGGTTAATATCAGTTGTTTTCCCAGGAATAAAGCCAGTTTGTTCAGGGTGGATTATACTTGGAATGACTTTCACTAGATGCATGGCTACATTTGGAAAGGATTTTCTGGTCGGCATTTATTAGTGATATAGGGAGATAGGAATTACAGACAGTGGGGTCCTTATTCCATTTGGGAATAAATACAATAAGAGCATAATACATGCGGTTAGTCAAGGATCCAGATTCAAGGACACTAAGGTATAAGTGGAGCAATTTAGGGGAGAAGCTATTTATATTATGCTTGTGTCACTCATGAGAGAGGCCAACTGAACTTGGAGTTTTGACAGTAGGAATGCTGGCTATTGCTGATTTGATCTCCTCCAGACAGAAGTCAGTTTTCAGAGCCTCCCGGTTGGCAATGGATAAAAGTGGGGGAATTGTTCAATTAAAATACTGACTCAGATTATCTGGAGTCTACATTCTAGATTGGTAAAGAGAGCTGAAGAAATTCACAAAGGCATGATTAATTTCATCTTCTGTGGTAGTGGAAGGGAAAGATGATCTAACTATAAAAGGGATGCCCACTCTCACCAGCTTATCAGAGGATAAAATCTCTGATAGTCTACCAGTGGCATAACAAAAAAATGATTGGGCCCACCTGTAAACTTTATTGAGGGTGTACCAATCTGGTGGGATATAAAGGACCCACTGATAGCTACAGTATAATACCATACATAGTCTGCCACCCCAGCCTTGTTCTACTATCCACTGGTATCCTCAGAACCACACATACATTGTCTGGCTCCCTAGTTGGCGGCCTTTTCCCTTAGGGGCAATCTTTATAATCGAGATGGATTACACTTTAGAGGAAAGGGGGCTACGATGCTAGAGGTCAGGATGTTTAGAAGGTTGGATGAGTCTTTAAACTAGGAAATGGGTGGAGAGTGATGCAACAGAGGAGTGGGAAGGTAGTATAAATGAGGAAATGGTACTAGAGCAGAGGCATGGGGTGAAGAGGCAAAATGGACTAGTTCATCTAACACGGGGTTCCAATGTTACAACCTGATAAAAGGCCAAATACATATTTCAAAGAATGTAATTTTTCAGAATGGCAATAAGATAAAATGCCTGCATGTAAATGATCATAGTCTGGCTGGTAAGATGGGAGAACTGAGCAGTGTCTGAGCAGTATGATCTACTCGGTGTGTCTGAAACCTAGTTAGATGACTTGGCAGTCAATCTAGAGCAGTGTTGGCGAACCATTTTGGGCCCAAGTGACTAGGTTGGATATATCAAAATGCGAGTACAGAGAATGTACCATAGAGACACAATATCATTATGTATAAACATATGTGAAAAGACTACTATACATAACTGAGTGCTCCTTATGTTATGAGACAGAGCAAAACTGTTTTTCCCGAATAAAAAATACATGAAACCAACTTTCTGTGCCAATTAATTTTTACTGATACTAAAGCATCATGTAACACAAGTAAATGGAGAGTAAAACTTGAATGCATTTCTGCAATGCCAAGTTTGAGAGCGAATGTACAAGTGTTTAGCCATCCACTTTAAAATATTTCAAAGTAACAATATGACATAGCATTCAGCAAAGGATACTCAGCCGTAACAGTACTTCAAATCTGACAACAGTAATACTTGAAATTAAAAGCCACATTTTTTTAAGAGAAACTAGAGAAATGTGCACAAATTGCAATCAACAAAATACAATCCATTGCTATGGTGATTGCTTTTAATGTTGCATTCCCCAATAATGGTTCTAATTTGGCCTTGATAAATACAGGAATGTAAATATGAGAAAAACACAACTTTGGATAAAGGAGACTTTCAGTTCCAAAATCCTTTCCAGCAACAGCCCCAACTCCTCTACATTGTGTTGGGCAAAGTGATTGGTGCAAGAGGCAAAGGTTGTTTCTCTGGCTCTTACACCAATTTTGAACAACATTTGGATGTAGAAAACAGTGGATTATAGGATGGTGGTGTTGGGAATGCTGAATGGGGCTCCAGGGCATAACAACAAAGTGAAAAAAAGTTGCACTGGAGCCCTCCTCAGTATTCAAGGGGTTAAAAGCCTATTAAATAATTATAAATAATAATTGTCAATGGTTTAACCAAAACATTACATTTAAAAAAAGCCAATTTTATAAAGCTAAAAGCAATATTAAAGGATATTCAGTGGGATCTCATCTTCATGGATAAAAATGCACAAGAATCATGGAATTTGTTTATTGCCCAGCACCCCCTCCAATGTAAAATTGGAACGCCCCTGCTGCCAAACCTTGCTGCAGAGCAGTTGAGCCCCCTCCATCCCCCATGGTTCACCCCACTGGGGCCTGCTGCAGAGAATTTCCCACACAAACATCACCCACTCCTCTTACCCCCAGCATGCATACCACTCTGGTACAAGGCAGCCATTTTATCGTGGTCCGGCTGCCCTGTACTACTGCTCCACCATTCCCTTTAATGTACAGCCTCTGACTTCTGATCTTGCCAACACAATCACCACCAAGAGGACAGGACTGGGGCATTCCCTCCTCCTCTGCTTGGGCCATGGGAGCCTTATTCTCATCGGCTGACTCACTATCAGGGTCAGCGATGAAAGCATCAATCATTATTACCTGGGGGAGCTCTCTATTAGATCACCATGCTTGGGTTACACCAGGCCCAAAACCAATGGGGGAACACACTTTCAACCCCTTGAGATGGGACCACAGGGGCGGACACATGAGTAGAAGAAATGGGGATGCATGCAGAGACACCAAGCCAGGATCAGGGATGGACACATGTGAGGGATCATGCAACACATCCAGAGGGGCAACAGGAACAGAGAAAACAGGAGAAACCTGCGGGTGCAAGCAGGGGGATAAGAAGTAGAGGCATGCAGACAAGAAGACACAGAGGAACAAGATGCAGCAGAGGGATGCTAGCGCTGTGCCCTAAAAACCTGGGTTGCCTTACCTGCCACCAAAGGTTCTTGTCTGTAACTTTTTGGGATCAAAAACCTTTGTTGTGGCAATCACTTTCTCTCCATGGTCCTTCAGGCTTCTGCAAGACAAAATCCAGAGAGGTTAGTAAAATACCATATGCACCTTTACCTGCTAAGGTGTAAAAACCTCGTCCTTTGTTTTCCCGCCGACTGTGGAGGACCAACATGCATCAGCTTTTGCTGCCTTTTTTACTCCATGTATGCTGGACCCCCAAGGCCGCCATTTTACCATGTCTGAGAGCAAGCACCTTAAAGCGGAACTACCACCTTTAACAAAGATGGCCCCAAATATTCCTCATCTGGCAACTAGCTGCTCAGTAGCGCCTGCGCTGTCAGGCTCATAGCAATGCCTCCTAGAGCTGGCTAGGACTGACAGCGCAGGCGCGCAGATGTCACTATGGAAAGATGTCTGCGCTCCATCCTGCCTGTCAGTCTCGGAGCAGTGGATAATTTGCATTAATGAGGTAATAATTCTGGTGACTAGCGCTACTGAGCAGCTAATCACCAGAAGAAGAATTATTTGGGACCATCTTTGTTAAAGGTGGTAGTTCCGCTTTAAAGGTGCTCGCTTCCAGGGAGTAGCTCACTCTAACTTATAGGTTCAAACTTCCGAAAACCACAGTCTTGGTTGTGCCATCAGCCGAGTGTTGGATAGACAGGACAAACTCCCGTGACAGTCCACTATCACAGTTGCCCCCACTCACTTCCACAGAACTCTGAAACAGTCTCCAAGGGCAGGTTAAAAGGGGTCTAATTTAAAGCAATGCAGATTTACATTTTTTCCCATGTTAAGGTTGGTTTCTCTAGAATTGGTCCTTTTTAGCCTCCTAAATACCGGCCAAAGAGTACAAGACTTAATGACTGGGATGTCCACTCCATTTAGGGAGGAAGCCAACTGCACTGTATGGAATAAATGCAGACTCCTGATATTCACATTAACCCCTTAAGGACCATTGCCGTACCAGGACCGTCACAGCGGTCCGGCACTTAATGACCACTGACGGTCCTGGTACGTCACGGAGTTCAGGGCTCCTGGCGCGGCTACACGCCGCTCCGGAAGCCCTTAACCAGTATTGCTGAGAAAAAAAAAAAAGCCAAGTGGTCCTCAAGGGCCGGCCGCTCATGCGCGCACTGGTCCTTAAGGGGTTAACTAAATCAGAATTTGAACTCCTTGTATGCTACAGTTGTCTCCAATTCATTGAGAAGCAATGAGTTGGATACCTTTCTAGAACTGAAGTGGTTAAAATCCCAAATTAAATAAATGGGTGTATTATTTGTGGTGTAGTTGGCATGCTCCAGAATTGCACCACAGTCCCACTGATGAAGATGAACTTAGATTAAATGAGTAGAGAAGTTTTCTTATGAAATATTCTATGTTTATAGGGCTTTTCCTCCTGTGTAAAAATAGGGTACTCCCACTGATGGGAAGGGTTTCATTTAGATACAGATTATGAGAACTAGTCAGTGTTAGCTGGTTAAGTTACTTAACTGAGTAGTCTTAGGGTCTGTGACAAATGAATTCTGCTGTAGAGATAGAGTAAGACAGAGCTATAATGACAGGATAGGGGTAAGGTCCAGGTTCCCGAAATAGGGCGAGTATTGAGTTTAGTGGTGGTAAGCCTCAGTAGGAGGACAACTCCCTTCCCATCTGAGCACAGGAACAAGAAGGTATCCTGTGTACATGATACAGGTGGGGATAGAAGACAAGTGAAGTGATCCTGTATTGAGTGTGCATCTGGACTCCTGAGGAGACTCATGGAGGAAAAAAGCTACTGGAACCATCTGATCCACATTCCAATACATTGTTTGCTGTAAGTGCCTCAACTGTACCGGTGCACCCACACACACAGGGAACTAAATACGTGGGTGGGAGATTGGGTTGCCCTCAGTCAAGGGAACCCTGTACATTGATTGCATTTTTAGGAACTGTTAACCCTTTGTGTACCCCTATGGCACTCAAAGGGTTAATGTCAGAGCTAATTTTCTGCCAGGTCAGTGACCATGTAGCTTTTATTATTGACCCTTTTATCTATGACTTTGTTCATTATTTTTGTCAATTTGTTCATCAAACATAAGGTGACCTGGAACCTTTATTTTTAGAACCCCCCCCTGGATAATGTTATATTGTTCTGAATGCAGCTGGACTCCATGACCGACTCTCAGTGAAGAGACAGCTACTCCTTTCCTAACCTTTACTTGCAGGTGTCTGGAGTCTTGGAGTCTAGCCACAAAGAATAATGTCCATCCCGTATTTAATATCCAGTTCTAATTAAAGATTGCTTTTGGAGAACCAATCCACAAAGCACTGATTCATAGTGGTCTTTCAGATTTTCCGCACTGATTAACCCTTTGAGCGCCAGAGGGGTACATGTTGCTTACCCCTCTGGCACTCAAAGGTTTAAGGTAAATCAGAGATTTATTATTAGGAGGTGTTAATATTACTTTAAGTCTTATGTTACTAGTATGTATTTCTAAGAGGGCAGAGTTCAAGATTAAGGTGTAAGAATGTACCTTTATGCACCAGAAGGACTCATTTTCCTGGGTTCTATTCCACTTTCTCATTAACCAGATTTATTTAGCTGAATTCTTTAACAGAGCAGCTTGTGGCAGTCTGCCCTCTACTGGAGCTTCTATTAGTCTCAACTTAATATTGTTCAGAAAAGAAAATGGTGATTGGAAAACACAATTAAAATATAACCTTTATTATAATTACTAATGAAATATTAAAACACTTGTAAATTGATTAAAATTTGTCAGATACACCAACTGCTGTATATTATGAGTAAGCCACAATATGGACAGATGGCTAGTCATAGTTCTGTTATGCAAAAAAAAAATAAAACCCTCAAAGGCCAAGATATCAGGAAGAGGAAGCAATTCCCCTAAGGTTTGATTGCAGGGCCCAATTAATTCTGATTATAAATCATACTGAAAAGTTTCTTAAAGCACAGGTACAATGTAATACAAAGAAAAAAACAAGGAGATAATGTAAGGGTAAACGTCATACCATGATGCAGACCACATTGCATTGAATGAAAAAATATTGCTACACATCCCCTTGCAATTGATAGAATGGTCATGAAAATAATAGTAAGCTAAGTCAATGTTGTAGTCATACCCTAAACTTCTCTAAATCTCACCTTGACCAGGTCACTCAAGAGCTGTTACACCGGCAGTATACCCGATCAGTTGGTAGAAGGCAGGATATTGGAAAATGCCAATTTTTTTACAATTAACTGTGTACTATTAGTATTGTTTGTAGGGGTTTACTACCCATAAAAGTGTGATCACGTGGCTCTGAGTAATATCTGAATTACCGGTGGTGGAAAAATCAAGTTTATTTACCATGACTTAAAAACATAAAGCCATTCAGGGCCCCTTCATACCAGATATTCCAACTGGATGTTCCCACAAAAAAATAAAAATAAGACGTGAGAGACCCCTAATTAACACCTGATGCATTCTTGACATTCTCATGCCTGCTTCAGAGGTGAAACATGGTGAGACAAGTATACAGGTATTTATACCTGGTAAACACATCCCCTTAATGCTCCCAGGTCTAAATTCCACCATACTATACAAAGAGTCTAATAGTAATGCATATTGGTTCACACAGAGTCTCTTTTCTATATATATCTAAAAGAAGAAACCTGCGTGCCTGGCACACAAACACCCAGGGGCGGCAGTAAGGAAGAGTTATTCAAATCTCTTCCATACTGCTGGCCCAGGAGATACAGGGAGACATTATTTTTACAGGATCGTTTAGGAGGCCAAAGGCCCCCTGGCCACTCCTTTCAAAATCTCTGCAAGGCAGTGGCGTAACAAAAGGGGTTGCAAGGGTCGCACCTGCGACCGAGCCCGTCACTCCAGGGGCCTGGCTGCCCCCTGTGACCCCCTCGCCCACAGCAGTCGCTTAGCTGATCTCCCAATTGGCGCGCCGCTCTAGTAATACAGAGCACTGGGAGATGACATTACTAGAGCGGCGCGTGGGAGCTTCAGTTGTAGAGATCTGTGCCGAACGAGGCACAGATCTGTCAAGCCACACCGCTAGACCATCAGGGACTGGAGGTAGGGCCAGGGGTATTGTGGAAGGGGCAATGTGGAGATGAAGTGGCGATGGGGGCATTGTGGAGATGAAGGGGGGCATTGTGGAGATGAAGGGGGCATTGTGGAAGGGGCAATGTGAAGATGAAGGGGGCATTGTGAAGATGAAGGGGGCATTGTGGAAGGGGCAATGTGAAGATGGGGGCATTGTGGAAGGGGAAATGTGGAGATGAATTGGAGATGGGGCATTGTGGAAGGGGCAATGTGGAGATGAAGTGGAGATGGGGGCATTGTGGAAGGGGCATTGTGGAGATGAAGGGGGGGCATTGTGGAGATGAAGGGGGCATTGTGGAAGGGGCAATGTGGAGATGAAGGAGCATTATGGAAGGGGCAATGTGGAGATGATGGGGGCATTGTGGAGATGAAGGGGCAATGTGGAGATTGGGGGGCAATGTGGAGGTGGCCAATGTGGATGAGGGGGCCAATGTGGTCGGGGGGGCCCATGGCAATTCTTCCACCAGGGCCCGGTGGCTTCTAGTTACACCTCTGCTGCAAGGAGTTTGCCCGCTCTCAAGTTCTGTCTCAACAAAAAGAAAAAAGCATGGCTGAATCACACACATAATGCCTTCAGCCGGACCTCTCCTACAGCCCAAATTACCTTGCTCTCCAACCACAGAACACACAGTATAAGCGGACGAACATGAAAATTGCATTTAAGTCTATTATTGAAGGTATGCCACTGCTCCTCTCTCCGTTACTGCCCTGTTCCGTATCCACACACCACCCCCGTCACTTACATAACTAAAAAGACCTTCATATTCAAGTCTAACCCTTTGAGTGGCAGAGGACTGCACAACGCATTGCCAAGCAATAAGGTTAACATTTGCCACTAATACTGTTTGTGTGTACTACCGTCGGGGAGAAAGGTAATTTTGTCTATAAGAGAGGTCCGACTCAGGGCATTGTGTTTGTGTGTGAGAGAGAGAGAGAGATGGCCATGTTTTTTATTTTTTGTTGACACAGAACTTCAGGGTGGCCAGACTCCTAGCACAGGAGTGGCCATGGGGCTGAATGATCCTGTCTGATTGGTGTACTCACAGGGCCATGATTTTTGACAGGAGTGGCCACATTCCTGTCAAAATCTCTGCAAGGAGTCTCCATGCTACACTGATTCACCTTCTACACATTTACCCACATTTGCAGCCTCCAAACAACTTATTTTACATGTGTCCTCTGTTGCTTTTAACTATATTAATGTATCTCTTCAACACACTCCACTCTGCCCTAATGCATCCTTTAACTTTTGTGCGCTGTGTCTAAAAATGTTCCTTGCATTGTCTTACTCCTCTCTTCATCTGCTCACCCTCAAATTTGGCAGTCCTTTTCATCCCTCCACATCACAACTCACCAAAACAAATCTACAGTGTTTTCCACAACACGCATCTTTCACAGTGACCCACTCCTCGTCCATATTCATCCAGCCATGTCTCCCTCATCAACCGTGTCCAAACAATACATGGATCTCACTGAGCTCATATACACTGTAATGGAGACTGAGTGCAAAATGCAGCCTCTATGTGTATCCTGCCATCATATAATTCAATGTATTGTGACAGGATACACATCGCACTGGCACAGCAGCAGAATGTGTTGGATACCGCTCGAGCACTCACTTCTTGAAAGTGACGCACCACAGTGGAGGAAATGGTCACAAACTCAACCCCTGTGATGATGTGCCAGCTGCCTCTGCCAGGAGATCATCCTTAGAGCTCTATATCCAAACCTTTCACAAGGTTTTTTTTTCATTAACAACTTTAATGCCACAGGGATATGCATCAGGTGAGGGTAGTGGAGACACACACAAGCAAGACAAGGCACACATCAATATGGGGACAATAAAACAAAACAGAAAGCCCCCCCCTACTAACTGTTCCACCTGTGTTGCCCTCAACACTGTATCATGTTTGCTAGTTTATTTATAAACAAATAAGTTTATATAGAAAAAATGTAATGGTAAACATAAAAATACTATACATAAAAATTGTTGGCATTTCAGTTCTATTTTGCACCATTTGTTCCACTGTATGTACACATGGAGCATAACCAGGTGAACATACATGTTTGATTTGTTCCCCCAAGTCCCTGGTTTGTAGCCTGTGTTGAACCTATCTTTTATGCTTGAGTTCAGTTATTAGGCCAGGTTTTTGGCGCAATTCAAAGCTAGACATTTTGCTCAGGGATATAAAGAGAAAAGTTACATCTGGATTCCATTGCACATGATAAATGTTATCACTGCTTTTATTTATTGAAGTCTATGGGAAAACATGTAGATAAAACCAGTGATAAAGCTATGCCATACAGTAGAATCAAGTCATTTGTTCCATAGACCATTGTAGACAAGAGTGGTGGGCTGTTTGTATAAGAGTGCCCCGCTTTTTGTACAAAGACTTTGACGATAATGTTAACGTTGAATTTCTGATGCATTTTCTGGAAATTATCATTCACAATATGCTCTTTGTTGTCATTCTGACTGTGAGACCTAATAATAACAAAATACTCATCTACTAGTTGAAGAGTCCGTGTACACAGGCCACAGTGCCACCCAGCAACGGATGTGGTGCAGTCATGCACAGTAGAGCCTGCCCGCGCTGCAGGTGATATGGAGCGGGGCACTCAGAATTCAGACCATAGTCCACTCTACGCACCTTCGGTTATCAGCCGCTGCACGGGCAGTCTGTAGTGAACATGACTGCAGCACGCGCAGCGGTCTCTACTGCGCATGACGGCTTCTGACAAAGACACATTTAGAGAATTATTATATAGGATTGTACCCAACTTAAAGCACTTGAGAACTGGTCTATAAAATGTGAGCGGGGGGTCCAAAAGTTCCAGACTGCATGTTAAGAGCTCCTTGAGTGAAAAATGATTGCACACCACTGGCTTACACACACAGACACATACATACACACACATAGACACACAATCATACATACCCAGACACACACACACACAGATACCAATGGTATAGCAGATACCCTTACAGCCCCTGCTGGCTTTGGAGGCCCCAGAAAGTGTAGGCTGTGTCTACACAATACACAGAAAAAATTTTGCTGTTGGGGAATTTGTTGCAGTCTGAAAATTGCTACAACTCCAACATTTCTCTCCATACACTAAGATTGAGACTGGTAGAGTAAAATGATACCTTTATAGGCTACCTGAGGCTCTAGGATGCAAGGTTTCAAGACAACTAGGTCTCTTCTTCAGGCGTAATACAAATGAAGGCTGAATGCACAATACATTACTTTAAACACTCATGCACAATATTTTAATATTTACATTTTACTGACAGTGTATATTAATATCAGTATGGACCATAACTCACTCCCTAGTCTATACTAAAGTCACGTTGAAGTGGAATAAAAAATACAATCAAGATATTTAATGCTGTGATCAGTTTGGCAGAAATGTTGACCCACTGAGGTGTCTCTTTTTGGACCTATGCAAATTCATCCTTTTCTTAGGGGTTGTCCTGTCTCACCTGTATATAGTCCTGCATGGGGACATTTCACACACATGATGAGGTAAACAACATTAGATGAGCCGTAGGAGAATTTGCCATATGGACCCCACCACCAGGGAGCAACACCACACAGGACAGGTGTATAGAGAGCTTCAGAAATAAAGTCACATCAACTATACTTGACAAACAATACACACTGACACACAACCTAACTAAACAAAAGAGAGGGAGGGGAGGAAGCACAAATAAAACAGATCCCCTAAGTGCAGTGGTTACAACCAGATAAAATGTGATGTTTAATATTTAATAAATCAAAATGTAAAATACATAAAGGTGATATACATAAAATCTCAATAAATATATAGACAAGCAAATGAATAATAATGCATATAACATGCCCAATAGATAAAGCACCCAAAAAATAATATAATAAAATAATAAAAGACTTAATATACATCTACAGAAACTCAAACCGTGGGATCAATATAGCATCTCTGAAGACTAAAAGCATAAGTCAAAAACTAGCGCCACATATGAGCCAGGGTCAGTCCAGGATATAAGTTATAGATGTCCCCTTACCAGTTGAAACTAAGTATGTGCCTTAAACAGACAACATGGCAGTAACCACACTCCATGGCAATTGTCCATGTGGCAAATTCTCCTGCAGCTCATCTAATGTTGTTTACTTCATCGTTTGGGAAATATCCTATCACGGTGCCCGTGATTCCCTGCCAATCTCTGTGTGGTTACCTGTGCATTGGAGGAGGCCCGCCCAGGATGTTCCTTTGTATACTGGGTCTATGGCACCTGTCAGATGCCCTTTCGTGGTTTTCCTGATCCTGCGCTTTGTTGCTGTGTTCCTGCGTTCCTGTGTACCGACTCGGCTCGCCTGACCATTCTGCTGATCCTGCTCGCGATTGACCCGGTTCCGGCTGACGTTCCTGCTCCGTGATTGACCTGGCTCTGGCTGACGTTCCTGCTCCGTGATTTGACCCAGTTCCGGCTGATGTTCCTGCTCTGTGATTGATCCGGCTTTGCGCCGACGTTCCTGCTCCGCGATTGACCCGGCGATTGACCCGGCTCTGGCTGACGTTCCTGCTCCGTGATTGACCCGGTTCTGGCTGACGTTCCTGCTCCATGATCGTATCCTGTGTTCCCGTGTGATCTCGGTCGCCTTCCGGCGCCATTCTGAACTGTGCTGTTTGTGTCGCTCTGGCTAATCACTTCTCTATAAACTGAGCTGTTACCTCCGTTACCGAGCCAGTCCTCATAGCGCTGCTGAGCTGTAGTCTGTTTTACCGAACCTGTACTAAGCCTTGCTGTGCTGGTTGCCTCCGTATTGAGCCTGTACCCGTACACTTGCCAAGCCTGTGTGTTCCATCCGAGCCATTTAACACTTACTGAGCCTGTGCCTTATAGACCTAGCCTATCCATTCACACTAGCAGAGCAGTTGTCCGTTCCGGGCTCGGACAGCACCGTGGTTGCGCCGCCCGGCGCTAGTATCTTATGTTTGCTCTTGCAGCGTGTGCTCCGTGACGGCACCGGAAGGGTGTCTTGGCTCTGGTCTCCAAGTGCTCAATGTGTTACGCTATCTATCGCACTACCAGTGCTTTGGCTCGCTGATCGCTTGTGCAGTGTTGCTCCGTTCTGGCACCCAAGGGGTGTTTAAGGCTCTGGTCCCGTTGGCACACGCAGGGTTTCTTACTTGAGAGTGTTGAGGGCGTTTCAGGTTCTGGTCCCATTAGCTCCTGCAGTGGCCTTCCTCCTTAATATCCCACTAAGGTGGTATTGGCTCAGCTATGGTCAATCTTTGCTGTTCATATGGGGCGTTCTATTGTACAGCTATCTGAGAGCAATTCAGTTCAGTCGCCTACTACACCTTCCTCTGCACCATCAAGAGACTGATATTACCTGCTGGGCGTTGGCTAATTAACTTCACTGAGACTGTTCAGTTACTCTACTGTAACTGTATATACGTTTATCCTGATCAGTATATTTTTTGCTACTACATATTTGGGCCTGTACACTGTCATTACCGTTTATACCTGTCCTGGCCCCCAGGGGCGCTGTTCTTTAACTTTATTTCAATAAAACTGTGTTTTTACTTTTTAACCTGTGTCTGAGTGTCAGAAAACCGTAACATATCCCCATACAGGACTATATGTGGATGAGACAGGACAGACATTAAGAAAAAGGATGAATTCTAATTGTTCCAATCTGAACAACAAAACGACACCCCAGCAGATCAACATTTTTGCAGAACTGATCTGTCTGATACTGTCTGGGGGTACAAATTGATAACCAAGTTTAACACTGTGAACTGTGGCCTGAACCATGACAAGCAATTTATGTCACCTTATCCCACAAAATAAACATATTTTGGTGCCTTTGGGTGCCGAGGGGCTGCACAGCCAATTGCAAGTAATAGGTTGTGCACTCCTCTGGCGCTTGGAGGGTTAACCTGTACATTATATACACTTGACCATCACTTACTAAAGACTATAAATTCAGTGGAGAGTTAAAAAGGTAATTAAAATTATTTGTATTTACTAGTCCACTTAAAAAAGACTTTACTAAAGCCTAGGAAATTAATCATGGTCCATACTGATAAGAATATACACTGCCAGTAACATTTAAAAATTAAAATAATGGGCATGAGTGTTTAAAGTCATTCATTGTGTTTTCAGACATCATTTCTATTATGCCTGAAAAAGAGACCTAGCTGTCTTGAAAGCTTGTATCCTAGAGCCAATCAGTTAGTCAATAAAGGTATAATTTTTACTCTACTAGTCTCCTGCTTTTTTCTATGGCTAACATGGTACCACGCTTTACCCATACACTAAAATAGTGCTTGAAGCTGCTCCTGTTTCTCTCTGTCCCACCCCATAAGTTTTCTCTGTCAGCTGCTTCCACCTCTCTATAACATGTGATGGAGTCACTTTCCTTTCCTATCGCTCCTGTCACATGCTGTGCAAAATCATCCTCTTCTCCTACAGTTCTGTGCTCTTGTGGGAAGGGCTCTTTAAGGACAAGAGGGGTTGGCATACATCCAGACATATATTTTGTGTATCATACAGTGCTTGTGTGACTCAGTGGGTAGTGGAATTAGGCTGGGGTGTCAGACAGGGTATATGTGATTCTGTGATTAACAGTGAACAGTGAAACAAGACTGATGTGTCAGACAGTGCATGTGTGGGTCTGTTACTACCAGTGGAACAATGTTGAGGTTTTGGACAGTATATGTTTGGTTCTGTGACCATTAGTGGACAGTTGAACAAGGTTGGGTTGTCAGCCTGTGTTTGTGTGGCTCTGTGACTAAAAGTGGACAGTGGAACATGGCAAAGGAAACATAAAGTATATGTGTGTGGTTCTGTGGCTACCTGTGGTTAACAGAACAAGGCTGAGGTGTCAGATAGTGTATATATGTGGGTCTGTGACAACCAGCAGACAGTTCAACAAGGCTGGGGTGTCAGAGAGTGTATGTGTGCTTCTGTGACTAGCAGTGGAATAACGGTGGTTATCAGATAGTATTTGGGTGGTTCTATGACCACCAGTGGACATCCCTCTTTGCCTGTTCGCCTCCTCAAGCCTTCATTTCTGCTCTGCCGTTAACTAATGGCAACCACTTCACGCTCACTGAAAGATCTCTGTTTTGAGCAACATATTGCTTAATGATGCATTGGTCTCACATCTGCTCCTTCTGCTAAACATGCTGTGATGAAAGGTATATGACTGTGGACCAATACTGCAGAACAATCAGAGCATCTCCCACCCTCACTTTTCACTCTGACTTCATTAATGCAACACACTGCGTACACACTGACAGAGCGCTGTCTTTAACCCCTTAAAGGGATAGTAATACTTCATTTTATTTTGTAGGCATTCAAAAAACATGAAGAACAACATAAGTCTTATCTCTCACACCTTTATGGTTTGAGAGATGTGCACAAGCAAAGTTTCCCTCTCACTGACATCACCGCTCTAGATGTCAGATTTGGAATCCAGTCCACAGACTGGACGCGGCTCTACAGCAGAGCCGAGATCGTGAGATATAAGAAAAACTACTTCAATGAAATGGTATACAAAGAGTGTCTGGTTTGCAGGCACACTTTGTAGACCGTTCCAATAAAGTAATAATTTTTATATCTTGCGATCTCGGCTCTGCTCAAGAGCCACCGGCTAGTCTGTGGGCCAGATTCCAAATCTGACAGCTAGATGGCAGACTTGACCATTTGGTCAGTGAGGGGAAACTTTGCTTGTGAATATCTCTCAAACCATAAAGGTTTGAGAGATAAGACTTATATCGTTCTTCATGTTTTTTTAATGCCTACAAAATAAAATAAAGATAAAATGAAGTATTGCTATTACTTTAAGGACCACATGGGTATTCAACACATCGCAAAGCAACACATTGCTCACCCCTGTGGTCCTTAAGAGGTTAAGAAAGAAATGGCTGCACACCATATTGCTTACCTCGTGCAACAACTTTGCAGGTCAAAGGACTCATTCCATTGGTACACAACCCCAGCTATGTGCACACTTCCTACAGCAGCACTTAGTACCATGTTCTTCATGTAATGAGCAAATGCCATATGTCAGTCACTCTCTGTTATTGTAGCATAACTCACATCATCCTCAATCATGTTTTACTACAACTCCTGCCATCCGAATCCGGCAAATGTATAACTGAGGATGATGTGCATTGTACTCCAATAACACATTACCTGACATGTCCCATTTCTGGACTACAGGAGAACAGCATATTCACTGCTGCTATACAGTTGCTCACACTGGAATTCCTCTGTTCTCCTTGTCACTTCTCACACTGGCAATATAGATATATGTACATTTGCATTTGGGTTGGAATGCAGACACTGTAGACAAAGCGGACTGACCTGGGTGAACATCAAAAACAAATGATACATACAGTTCATGCAGAGAGATGGCACTTGCACAGTCTATTTTAAATATTCAAGTGAAGTTATATTTTATTTGAAATCAATGTTTTGGCTACCAGTGCAGCCTTTCTCAGCTGCGCGCGCACACACACACACACACATATATTTCTTTTATTAATCACCAATGTATTATTATTATTATAGTGGTCAAAAATAAAATGTAATTAAGGGTTAGCAGACTGAGTAACATCGCCCTCTAATGTGCAGAACTGGCGCAAATCTGAAGCAAATCAAATTCATCAAGGGGCAAATAAAATTATCTATAATCCCCACTTATTTAAAAAGGAACTTTGAATGCTCAGGATGTCTCTAATGCAGTATGAAGCAAGGTTTGGAGATCTCTTAGGGCTCAATACTGTTAGCGCCAGTTAGGGGCACAAGGAGTTCTGGGTGCTACACACAGTTGTACCATCAGAATTATATTGCTTGGCCAGCGTCCACTATAATGAGCATTGGTCCCACAACCCATTTTGCGGACTAATGCTCATAGCAACTTCATGTTCCCACATCTCACGTTAAATAGCATGAATAGTGGGAACATCAAAGGAAACTCTCAAATGCTCGATGCTTGAAAAAGTGTCAAACAACGAGGGTGAGCTACTAACAGTCACCTTCCCCCCATTAAAAATTTCTATTCGCCACTAGCCAATGGCGAGTGAAAATTTAGCCCTGGCGAGTAGAAATTCAGCCCTGGTGGGTATGTTATGGCTTGCAGTGGCAAGTAACTTTTCATGTTTGGCTAGTAGCAAAGGACTTCAAGTTTTAAACCCTGCTAACAGTACACCCCCTGGCCCTACACTAAACCTAACATTGACAATAAAATTATACAAAGAACTGCTTTAACACTATCCCCTGACCAATACCCCATAGTGAAACGGTATCCTTTTAAATGGTCGCACGCGAAAGAGAGTGCGACCAAATGAGCCAGTTAAAGGATTAGTAATGTCTAACATTAACTAACCCTAATATTGAAGGTATTAAAAAGATTATATTAATGTGCCAAGTTGTATCTCTCAAACCGTTACGGAGCTCTAGAGGGTCATATTGCAACATTGAGAGACATTGACAACCTTGAGAGGAGTCTCTTGCTAACGGAGCAGAGTCTAGCTGGGTCACCTAGCAAAGAGGGAGGAGATCAGCTAGAAGGGAACCAGGCACATAGCTGGGTGACAGTTAGAAGTGGTTGCAGTGGGGGAGGGAAGAGGAAGAGGGCAGCCAGTCCTGAGTTTTTCCATCCAAACAAATTTGCTCATTTAAGTGAAGATGTTGGGAAGGCAAACCCAGAGGTGGAATTGCTGGAGAGGACTGTTCTCCCTAACAGCCGGGAGAACAGCTCCTCTAGCACAGAGGGGATCCAGAGGAAAGTGAAGCCTAGGCAGGTTGTGGTGGTAGGGGACTCTATTATTAGGAGAACAGATAGGGTAATCTGTGGCTCTGATCGCAGCAACCGAATGGTTTGCTGTCTCCCGGGTGCCCGGGTTCGGCATGTTGCAGACAGGGTGGACAGATTATTGGGAGGGGCTGGAGAGGATCCAGCTGTCTTGGTGCATATTGGTACCAATGACAAAGTTAGAGGAAGGTGGAGAGTCCTAAAAGGTAATTTTAGGGATTTAGGCAGTAAGATTAGGAACAGGACCTCCAAGGTAGTATTCTCAGAGATACTACCTGTGCCATGCGCTACGCCAGAGAGACAGCGGGAGATTAGGGAGCTCAATGCATGGCTGAAGTCTTGGTGTAAGAAGGAGGGCTTTGGGTTTTTAGAGCACTGGGCTGATTTTGCTTTGGGGTACAATCTCTATAGCAGGGATGGATTGCACCTGAATGCAAGAGGGTCTCAAGTGCTTGGGGAGAGGATCACCAGACGGTTGGAGGAGATTTTAAACTAGGAAGGGGGGGGGAGGGGCCAATAAATACTGGGATAGATAGTATAGAAAGGGAAGGCCATGTAGTTAATAACCAGGTGGGAGGATCTGGGGGCGGGGTTAGTACAGATGATAGGGAGAAGACTATAAGCCACAACAAAATTAAATCACAAATGGAACACAGCAGTGGCATAAATTGTATGCTTGCAAATGCCAGAAGTTTAACTGGTAAAATAGGGGAACTGGAGCTGGTAGCTGAAATTGAAAACTATGACTTGATAGGCATAACAGAAACATGGTGGGATGACACACATGATTGGGCAATCAATTTAGAGGGCTACATGTTATTTAGAAAAGATAGGTCAAGCAAAAGAGGTGGTGGGGTCTGTCTGTATATCAAACCAGCATTATTGCCTCAATTGCGGGAAGATATATGTGAGGACAGTAGTGAACATGTGGAATCCCTGTGGGTTGAAATAGTCACTGGGGATAAAACTGCCCAGAAAATATTAGTGGGTATTTGTTATAAACCACCAAACATTGGTGACCTTGAAGAAACACAGCTATTAATGCAAATAGAAAAGGCTTCCCAAATAGGGAGAACTATAATTATGGGGGATTTTAATTATCCAGAAATAGACTGGAAAAATGGAATAGCTAACTCTTCTAAAAGCAGCAAGTTTCTGAACTTGTTGAATAACAATTTTTTGTCACAACTAGTGCAGACCTCAACCAGAGGGAATGCATGTCTGGATTTGGTAATAACTGACCATGAAGAACTTATCTCTAACATCCAAGTAAGGGAGCACTTGGGGAATAGTGACCATAACATGGTATCGTTTGAGATTAATTCAAAAAAACAAGTTGATACGAGTTCCACCAAAACACTGAATTTTAAAAAGGCCAACTTTAGCAGGTTTAATTCATCCCTTGGTCTCGTTGACTGGGATAAAATATTTTCAGGAAAAAACACAGAAGGTAAGTGGAATGCCTTCAAAATAATATTGCAAAAATACACATATAAATTTATCCCTGTTGGAAACAAATACAAAAGAAGCAAATTGAAACCAATGTGGCTAACCAGTAAAGTAATTCATGAAATAAATAACAAGAAAGCGGCATTTAAACATTACAAAGCTGAGGGATCAGCAGAGGCATTTGCAGAATACAAAAATGTCAACAAAACCTGTAAAAAGGCTATTAAATTAGCTAGACTGGAGAATGAAAAAAATATTGCTAAGGAGAGCAAAAGCAACCCAAAAAAATTCTTTAAATACATTAATGGCAAAAAATTAAAGTCTGATAATGTTGGGTCCTTGTTAGCTGAAACGGGTGAGATGGTCAAAGGTGACAGAGAGAAGGCAGATATTTTAAATAATTTCTTTTCTTCTGTTTTTACCAAGGAAGACCCATTGGACAAGAATCTGCAAACTACTTTTACAGAACAGGCACAGCAAGCATGGGACTGGCTAACACAAGAAAAAGTGTTAAAACAATTGAATGGTGTCAAGGTAGACAAGGCTCCGGGGCCAGATGGTATACACCCACGGGTACTTAGGGAGCTAGGCCAGACCCTGGCCAGACCGATATATCTGATTTTCAGGGATTCTTTTATTTCTGGTATGGTGCCCATGGATTGGCGTAAAGCAGATGTGGTGCCCATATTTAAAAAGGGATCAAAGTCCCAGCCAGGAAATTACAGACCCGTAAGCTTGACATCTATGGTAGGGAAGCTGTTTGAAAGGTTGCTAAGGGAATATATTCAAGAATTCTGCTGGAACAGGAATATCATTAGCAATAGCCAACATGGCTTTGTGAAAGATAGGTCTTGTCAAACGAACTTGATCGCATTTTATGAAAAAGTAAGTAATAATATAGATGAGGGAGAGGCGGTTGACGTGATCTATTTAGACTTTGCCAAGGCATTTGATACGGTTCCACACAAGAGGTTACTGTACAAATTGAATGAAATAGGACTAGGGCAAAATGTTTGTGAGTGGATTGGAAATTGGCTGAAAGATAGAATGCAAAGAGTGGTAGTAAATGGCAAGTTCTCCAGTTGGATAAACGTGATAAGTGGAGTGCCTCAGGGATCTGTCCTGGGTCCTCTTCTTTTTAATTTGTTTATTAATGACCTCCCAGAGGGCATAGGAAGCCATGTATCAGTGTTTGCCGATGACACAAAATTAAGTAAGGTAATAAAGTCTGAACTGGATGTGTCTTCATTACAAGAGGACTTGGACAAATTGAGTAACTGGGCAGGCAAATGGCAAATGAGATTCAATATAGACAAGTGTAAAGTTATGCATTTTGGGTATAATAATAAAAATGCAACATATAGTTTAAATGGTGTTTCTCTGGGGAAATCTACTAATGAAAAGGATTTAGGAGTAATGGTAGACAATAGACTTTGCAGTAGCATGCAGTGCCAGCTGGCAGCTGCAAAGGCCAATAAGATATTGGCATGTATTAAAAGGGGTATTGACTCAAGGGAGGAAGATATAATTATGCCTCTTTACAGGTCCATGGTAAGACCCCACCTAGAATATGCTGTTCAATTCTGGGCGCCCTTTCTGAAGAAGGACATTATGGAACTAGAGAGAGTGCAGAGGAGGGCTACAAAACTAGTAAGGGGAATGGAATGTTTTAGTTATGAAGAGAGGCTAGAAAAGTTAAACTTGTACACACTAGAGAAACGGCGTCTTAGAGGGGATATGATAACACTATATAAATATGTTCAAGGCCCATATAAAGGGCTTTCAAAAGACCTGTTCATTAACAGAACAGTACACAGGACAAGGGGCCACCCGCTTAGACTTGAGGAAAGGAGATTTAGTCTACAACAGCGGAAGGGTTTCTTTACAGTAAGGACAATAAAGGTATGGAATGCACTTCCGGAGGAGGTGGTGCTATCAAATACATTAGATGCCTTTAAAAGGGGCCTGGATACTTATTTAAAAGAGCATAATATAGAGGGCTATGCACGTTAGTATTGGGATTAATATTTAGTTAGGGCTTGTTGATCCAGGGAGAAATCTGATTGCCATTTGGAGTCGGATGCCTTCTTTTGGGTCAGCGATGGTAAACAGGAATAGGAAAAGGGTTGAACTAGATGGACGCAAGTCTTTTTTCAACCTAAATTACTATGTAACTATGTAACTATAAGCGCTGAAAGTTCCCCCCTTCTTTCTGACTAGCTGTAAAGCTGTCAGCAGTGGATCTGTGTCGGCCAACTCGGCGGCTCTTCAGCAGAGCTGAATGAGCATTATCGAAAAACAGATACTTCACTGAAATGGTCTACAAAGTGTGCTTGGTTAGCAAGAACACCTTGCAGACCATTCCACTGAAGTATTTGTTCTTCAATAGCGCTCATTGAGCTCCGCTGAAGAGCCGCCAGCTGGTGTGGGATCAGGATATCCTGACGTCCGCTACATGCTGACATCTGGAAAAGGGGAGGGAGGGGGAGACTTTCAGCGCTTATATCTCTCAAACTATAAAAGGTTTGAGAGATACGACTTGGCACATTAATATTATCTTTTTAATACCTTCAATATCAAGGTTAGTAAATGTCAGCTATTACTAACCCTTTAACATGTCGCCTGAATAAAAATGTAAGCATGACAATCTCGCGCTGCATGACAGCGTGAGATTGTCATGCCGCATATTGAAAGGACGCTTCACCATTTAACACTGGCACTCAAAGGGTTAAATGGTGAATCGTCCTTTCTCACGCTGCTTGACAGTGAGAGATTGTCATGTCACAGATTGAAAGGACGCTTCACTATGGTGAAATGGTGAGGCGTCCTTTCATTCATCAGAATTTCGTCCTTTCATTCATTGGAGAGAGCGATCAGAAGCATCACAGAGCACAGTGTTCAGGCAAGGGGAACTACAGTGGAACAGAATCGCATGGCTACGCAGACATGCCTAAGCCCATGAAAAGGATTAGCTGGGCCGCGGGTGAATGCTTCAATTCATAATAATGTACAGACCAGCCGGTGGGGACCAGTGGTGCATGCTGGGGGACATCGTTCTCATGCCTTTTTAGTTTTCTGGCATCAGATAGGGAACAAGGTCTGCTCCAATTACAAGTCCCATGAATCATTACGCGCATTGAGCCGGCATTCAGTAATGCACAAGCAGTGTGTTTGCCAACTGGCCGGGGTTGAGACTGCGGGGCTATGTCGCTTATTTTATGGCCTTGTGTCCATATACCATCCTCCTCAGTTTCCTTTCAATATGTGTCCTTTCATTATGCGACATGACAATCTCGCGCTGTCATGCAGCGCGACATTGTGATGCCGACATTTTTATTCAGGCGACATGTTAACTGGCTCATTTGGCCGCATGTTCTTTCACGTGCGCCCATTTAAAAGTAAACCTCTGTAACACATTATCACGGTGCCCTTGATTCGTGCTGTTCTGTGTCTGTCACTTGCTGAGTATTCCTGATTGGCTGTCTGCTATTAGCCCTCCTCACACAGCCTTTTTAAACCCAGGTTGAGCACTTCCAGGTTGCCCTTTCGTGGTGTTTCTGTCTTCACTTGGCCTGATCTGCACGTCAGGCTTCTGTTCCTGCTGTTCCTGCTGATCCTGCGTTCCGGTGTTCCTGTGTTTCAGCACCTAGCGGGTTAATCTTACTGAGTTCCTGAGTCTCCTGCCTGCCGCTTCTCCAGCTGGTTCGCTCTGGTGGTTCCAGTCATCTGTCAGTGCATCAGTCTCGCCCCGGTGGACTCCCCGTTGGAGTTTAGGGCTCCTGCTCTAGCCCCGTCGCTCCAGCGACATTGTTCTTCTCGCTGCTGCTTATACATTGTTGGTTCCAGCGTGCGGACGCTGGTTTACTCCATTAAACCTGGTTGCGATATACACTGTTGGTTCCAGCGTGCGGACGCTGGTTTACTCCATTAAACCTGGTGGCGACACTTACTGTTGGTTCCAGCGTGAGGACGCTGGTTTACTCCATTAAACCTGGTTGTGATATACACTGTTGGTTCCAGCGTGCGGACGTTGGTTTACTCCATTAAAACCTGGTGGCGACATTTACTGTTGGTCCCAGCGTGAGGACGCTGGTTTACTCCATTAAACCCGGTTGCGATATACACTGTTGGCTCCAGCGTGAGGACGCTGGTTTACTCCATTAAACCTGGTGGCGACATTTACTGTTGGTCCCAGCGTGAGGACGCTGGTTTACTCCATTAAACCTGGTTGCGATATACCCTGTTGGTTCCAGCGTGCGGACGCTGGTTTACTCCATTAAAACCTGGTGGCGACATTTACTGTTGGTCCCAGCGTGAGGACGCTGGTTTACTCCATTAAACCTGGTGGCGACATTTACTGTTGGTTCCAGCATGTGGATGCTGGTTTGCTCCATTAAACCTGGTGGCGATACTCTGTTGGTCCCAGCGTGCGGATGCTGGTTTACTCCATTAACCTGTGGCGATACTCTGTTGGTTCCAGCATGCTGACGCTGGTTTACTCCATTAACCTGGTGGTGATATTTATTGTTGGTCCCAACGTGCGGACATTGGTTTGCTCCTGATCTATCCAGTACTGAGGCTAGGTCGCTGTCCACTCCTATGCAGTCGTCCGATTTTCTCTGGCAATAGACTTCTGCTGAGTAAGACCTTAGTTCCTATTCCTCTCTGCTGTCATAGTCATCTGACAGCGGGTCTACTCGCTCAGGTTGCCCTGCCCGGTATTGGTAAGGCCGGTAGAACCTTTGTCGTTACCATCCTTAAGGTTGCCTTACCCGGTATTGGCAGGGCCAGTAGAGCCTACTACAGTGTTCCTCAGGCTGCCCTGCCCGGTATTGGTAAGGCCGGTAGAACCTTGTACATTACCATCTTTAAGGTTGCCTTACCCGGTATTGGCAGGGCTGGTAGAGCCTACACTCAGTACTCCTTTGGGCTGCCTTGCCCGGTATTGGTAAGGCCAGTAGAACCGGTATATGTCATCTCACGGTTGCCTTACCCGGTATAGGCAAGGCCGGTAGAGCCTGTTATTACTACTGTCACTTGGGTTGCCTTGCCCGGTATTTTAGGCAAGGCCGGTAGAACCTATTGTATGGACTATTATTGTTGTATTGTTATGTATGTTTCCCTATGGGGATTGCCTTAACTTTTCAATAAAGTTACGTTTTTACCAAACCTTACGTCTGAGAGTCTTTAAAAACCGTGACACACATACCTGGAAGTCTGAGGTTCAGCGTGGTCTTCCTATTTAATTAATCTCACAGTCTTCTTCTCTACCCATCTTTCTTATTTCTTTCCTTGTTTCTTCTTTCCTACTTTTCTTCTTTCAAGCTACTTTTCTCTTTATGAAATAAGAACAATACGTGTCATTCAACGCCCCCATAAACTGTCACTATCAGAATAAAAAAAAAATTAAAAAAAACCCTAGGTATACCTTTCGGGCCTTTGCCCAAACCATAATGAGGGCAAAATGGAATGGAACCTGGCTTTTATGAGATGTAGCTGTTTTCTCTAGCAACTGAGAGCAAGGGGTCCATGTCTGGATTCCCTGACAAATGCCAAGGGTAATTTGCATATGCAAAAGAACTAGTCAGAGATGCTCAAATAAGGAAAAGCCTGCCCTAAAATTGAGCAGTCTCTATAGGAATAGTGCCCTACCCAGGATGCAGTGTTTTTTAACTCGCCAGTGCCTTTCACAGAAAGGAAATGTCCTAAAACACATCATACTTATCCTGCTAAAACGGCAGTCCAGCCACAAAGTGCCAGGCAATTTCGTTTTGAACAATTGAGGAAGCCAACCCCAGCTGTGCATTTCTGCAATGTGGGGCTTAATCTGTGTGGTGTAATTCATATCTTTATAACTATGAGCAAGGGACCCACGTCTGTATTCCCCTACAACCATTTGGGTGACAAATCCCAAGGCTAATTTGCATATGCAAAGAGCTAGTCAGACACACTCAACTAAGAACAAGCTTGCATTAGAATTAAGGAAGCTATATAAAAACTGTGTCCTAACCAGAATACAGCCTCTTTTGGCTCACTACTGCCTTTCACAGCAAGGAAATACCCTAAAGCACAGCATACAGATCCTGTCAAAATTGCAGTCCAGTCACAAAGGGCCAGGCACGTTATTTTGGAACACGTGAAGCAGCCAAACCCAGCTGTACATTTCTGCCTTTTTGGGCTTCAGCAGTGAAGTGTAACTGATATCTCTAGTATCTATGAATAAGGGGTGCACATCTGGATTCCTCTATTATCTTTTGGGTGACAAATCCCAAGGGTAATTTGCATATGCAAAAAACTAGTCAGAGATGATCAACTAGAAACAAGCATGCATTAGAATTAAAGAAGCTATATAGGAATGGTATTCTATCCCAAATCCAGTCTCTTTTAGCTCAATAGTGCTTTTCACTAAAGCACATACTCTGGTCCTGCCAAAATGGCAGTTCAGCTACAAAGTGGAAGTCAATTTCTCTCTGAACAACTGTGAGCAAGTGATCCATGTCTGAATTCCCTTATAACCTTAGGGTGACAAATACCAAGGATAATTTGCATATGCAAAAGACTAGTCAGAGATGCTTAACTAAGAACAAGCCTGCCCTAGAATTGAGCGTTTTTTATAGGAATGGTGTCCTACCCAGGGTGCAGTCTCTTTTAACTTGCTAGTGCCTTTCACAGAGTCCTACAGCACATCATACCCATCCTGCCAAAATGGCAGTCCAAATTTTTTCGTATGAGTGTGGCAGCCAACTCTAGCTGTGCATTTCTGCCTTGTGGGGCTTCACCTGGGAGGTATAACTAATAGTTCTAGGAGATGTGAACAAGTGATCCACATCTGGATTCCTCTTTTACCCTTTGGGTGACACAATCATACGGATCCTGCCAAAATGGCAGTCCAGTCACAAAGTGCGAGGCAATATCTTTTGGAACATGTGAAACAGCCAAACTCAGTTGTATGTTTCTGCCTACTTTTGGGCTTCAAGGGACAGTAATACTTAAAATGTAAAATAAAAATATGTTGTAGGGTTTATCCCCCTGAGTAAAACATGAGTACTCCCACTGCTGAAAGGTGTTTTATTAAAACGTTATTACAGCTCAAAGCTGATTTTTTTAGGTGCAGTATCACAGTGGCCTTGAATTGCACAGTGGCGCTGTTGTTACACCATCCTATGGCGATTTATGGTTTATGGACCAGAACTGTCCATAGGATGTGTAACAACAGCGCCACTGTACAATTTCAGGCCACTGTGATATTGCACCTAAAAAATTCAAATTTGAGCTATAATAACTTTTGAATAAAACACCTTTCAGCAGTGAGAGTACCCTTTTTTTTTACTCAGGGGGATAAACACTATTATATATTATATATACATATTAAGTATTACTATCCCTTTCATCAGTGAGGTGCAACTGATATCACTACTATCTATGAGCAAGGGGTCCACATCTGGATTCCTCTATTACCTTTTGGGTGACAAATCCCAATGCTAATTTACATATGCAAAAAACTAGTTAGAGATGCTCAACTAGGAACAAGCATGCATTAGAAATAAGAAAGCTATATAGAAATTGTGCCCTATCCCGAATACAGTCTCTTTTACTTCACTAGTGCCTTTCACAGAAAAGAAATTTCCTAAATCACATACACTGGCCTGCCAAAATGGCAGTCCAGCCACAAAATGCCATGCAAGTTCTTTCTGAACAGGTGCAGCAACCAACCCCAGCTGTATATTTCATCTGCGAGATATAATTGATATCTCAGGAACGGTGAGCAAGGGATCCACTTCTGGATTCCCCTATTAAACTTAGGGTGACAAATCCCAAGGATAACTTGCATAAGCAAAAGAGCAAATCAGAGACACTTCACTAAGAACAAACCTGTTCTAGAACTGAGCAGTCTCTAGAGAAATGGTGTCCTACCGAGAGTGCAGTCTTTTCTGGCTAACTAGTGCCTTTAGCAGAGAAGAAATATATTAAAACACATCATACTGATCTTGTCAAAACAGAAGTTCAGTCACAAAGTAGCAGGCAATTCCTCTCTGAACAAAAGAATCAGTCAATGTCTCTTGCATACCAGACATTTAATTCAAAATGGATTATTTAACTTAACATAAAATTGAAATTAGAAGTTTGCAAGCCGAGTAACATCACCCTCCAATGGAAATTATTTCTGCACCTTACGATGCATGCTCTGTAAGGCTGTTTAGTGTGAAAAACTGGATAATTTCTGGAGCACATCAAAATAACATTGTCTATAATCTCACTAATTTAAAAGGGACTTTCACAACTCTGAATGCTAGGGAAGTCTCTAATGTGTTATAAAGCAAGCATTGGAGACCTATTTAGTGTTGAAGGAATTAAAATATCAAATTAATGCAACAGAATGTTTTATATGTCTCCTACAGTGGTGCAGATGGTTTGTCCTAAAAATATCCCAGCATGCATTGCTCTCTCTAAAAAAAAGGTATCAAAATGAATCCAATTCCTTCCCTTATTTCAGGTGAAGACAGAGACAACAAATTGTTCACTCCAATGCATGTGATGTGAAAAAAGACATTGTTTTAAAATCTTTCTCTAAGTTAAAAATAACTAGGTGGAGATGCTCAACTAGGAACAAGTCTGCAGTATCTTTTAACCCCCTAGTGCCTTTCTCAGTGATAAAATATCCTAAAATACATCATATGGAGCCTGCCAAAATGGCAGTCTAGTCACAATGTGTCAAGCAATTTCTTTTTGAACATGTAAATCAGCCATCATAATAAAACATAATTTATCAAGATAAATCCAGTTCCTTCCATTATTTCAGATGAAGACAGAGCTAACACATTATTGACTCAAATTCCTGTCATGTGAGAACAAAATAATGTTTAAATCTTTCCCTAAGTTAAGAAGAAAAGTTATCTGATAGAAGATAGATAGATAGATAGATAGATAGATAGATAGATAGATAGATAGATATCTGAACAGGAACAGTTGCGCCAGAATTATTTGGGCAAAAGCTTTTTGCTGATTTTAGTTCTGCAATGTTTTAAGGTATGATTTTAATCCATGCCATCTACTGTATTGATATCGTTAACTAACGATCTGAGTTCCAAAGATGTCTCTAGCAGCCAACAGGTTTAGGACAAAATGGATTCTCATATTTAAAATACATTTGAAATTAGAGGATTAGTTAACAGAATATCATCGCCCTCTAGTGGAAATATCTTCTGCATGTCTCAGCACATGCTCTGTAAGGCAGTTTAGTGTAAAGAACTGGAGCAGTTCTGGAGCAAACCAAATTCACCATGGGGGTAAATAATAGTAACTATAATCCCCACTGATTTAAATAGGACTTTACACATTTTGAATGCCAGGGACCTCTGTAATGCAGTATGAAGCAAGCCACTGAAGCGTTAAAGGGAGAAAAAGTTCAGCTTACTTCAGTTTAGAGTTTTTATGTCCCCCTACTATGGTGCAAATGGTCTGACCCAAAATGATACCAGCATACAATGCTCTAAAAAAGTTAACAAAACAGTACATTCTCAAAATAAATCTATTTCCTTCCCTTATTTCAGGTTTAAATAATTATTAATATAGACAAAAACAGTAGATTGTCTGAAAAGTAACAGGTGTCCCAGTATAATTGGCTGATTTTATCCCTGCTATTAGCTGTCATTTTTAATTTTTACACTCTTTGGATATCATTAACTAACCATCTGAGTGCCAGAGATATATCTCTAGCATCCAACTGTGCATCGTTGTCATTTTGCATTTTATCAGGGTAGAACACTTAGTAAAAGGACATGCCAATTGTGGCAGGCATTTTACTGCCATACAGACTGGCAAAGGGAGAATTAAACAGAGATGTCCACATTTTAGGAAGCTGGGCATGTGATATGGATCAGCAGTCGTTAACAAGAATTTGACTAACACTTTCTGTAACCCATGGCCCCCAAATGTTGGGTCAAATGAGAAAATACCTTTAGACAGATGTGATACAGTTGGGTCATATACAGATGTATGGTTCACATTGAATGTTGAACTCTATTTGGCGACCATTAAGCAAGCAACATCAGAATGTCACTCTTTTGCTTGGCTCAACATTCTGATGTAGCTGTTTTGATTGCTGTGACAATTTTAACTAGCCATACTGACGCTTGCCCAATAGATGGCGACATTTCAATAGTGAATCCAAATTATTGACCCAATTCCTGTGACATGAGCGAGAAATCTCAAGAAGTAATTTGAAATATGTCTCTAAGTTAAAAATATCTGATGTTTAAATTGATTACTTTAAAGCACTTGTTTCATATTATTTAGAATGGTCAAAAAAGAATAGGTTGTTTGAACAGGAGCAGATCTGCCTGTATAAGTTGGGAAAAAGATTTTGGCTGATTTTATACCTGCAGTGATTTAAGCTAAAATTCTTTATTCATACCCTTTACTCAATTAATATATGTAAGTAATCATATGAATTCCAGAGCTGTCTCTAGAATGTAAGAGATTTACTTCAAAATAAATTCTCAGATTTAAAATAAAATTTAAATTAGAGGTTATCAAACGTAATATCATCTTCTAATTGAAATGTTTCTGCACATCACAGTGTATGACCTGTAAGACTGTTTAGTGTGAAAAACTGGATTAATTCGGGAGCAAACCAAATTCACCATGGGGGGATATGATTTAAAGGGGACTTTTAAATCTTGGAGCACTAGGGACATCTTTAATGCATTATAAAGGAAGTTGGGGAATAAAATCTCAGCTTAGTTCAATAGAAGGTGTTATATGTATCCTACTATGAGATAGAAGTATTTTTATTTTATTCTAATTCAAGTATTTATTAAATATAAAGAACAGTACAACACTGTAGCAAGTGATTAAATACAGATGTGCAACCAAGGAGTGTAGCACATATGTACCCATTCATAAGTTTGGTAGATATATGCAATGCAGCAGTTTGATGCAAGTGACAGATGCAATGCTGGAAAAGAAAAAAGAAAAAGAGAAAGTCTAGGGAGGATGGAATGAGCGATAGGAACATACATTAGGAAAAAAAACAGCTACAGGATCAGAAGACATGGAACTTCTTTGTAGCACTGAAGGAAGTTAGGGAGAGCAAGTCGGTATAAAGGAGTCAGCTTTTAGGTGGGCATAAACATACCAAGGAAACCATTTTTTATGGTAATGGCTTATAGCTTTTCAACAGCGGTGGAATTCAAGACTTTAGATTTCCACATACAAAGCTTTGGTGGGGAGGGTGAATTCCGGAGTTTCGGGATTAGGGTTCTAGCTGCATTTAGCAAGAGTATAGGAGTAAGGACTGGCAATTAAGTGTAAAATTTTATATGTTCCCTACTATGGTGCACATGGTGTGCCCCAAAATTAACCCAGCATGTAATGCTTTCATAAAAAGAGTTATCAAAATAAAACATTCTCAAAATAAATCAGATTCCTTCCTTATTTCAGGTGTAAGACTGAGGTAACGGAGTTCTGACTCTAGTTCCTGTGACGTGATATAGAAATCACAAAATGTAATTTTTAATTTCCCTAAGTTAAAAGGAAAAAAATATGATGGTTAAACAGTTTATATATCTAAATGACCTGTTCATGAAGGCTCACTCAGAGGAGGCTGTGCACCTTCAGCTTCAGATGTGTGTATGCATCCTGGAGCAGCATGGTTGTGTGTTCAATTTGAAAAAAAAAAAATCCCCTCTGACTCTAACCCAGGTTATTGATTCTAGTCCTTCTCTGCATGAGCTTTGACATTTATCAGGGATTGATCTTTCTGCCAGGGGACAAATTCAGCTGTTTTATTGACAGATGTCACAGGCCTTAGTCCGCACATGAGTGACAGCACGGGAGTACATGAAGGTTTTGGAGTATCTAGTTTCCTCCTTGGAGTCAGTTCCCTTTGCCCAGTTATACATCCAGACAGCTGTGTTATCTCTCCCATGTCACACTACTTTCCAGCCAGATGACGTCAGATGTTCTTTGGCAGATTCAGGTGTCCCATCTGACCCTGGGTTGACGATTGAGCTATAGTCATGACGGATGCCAGTCTGATAGGTTGATAAGCCACCTTTGGCTATCAGATGACTCCCTGCCTTTGGTCCACGTGACAAAAGAGAGTCTTCTATCCATCAACATGTTGGAACTTCGGACATTTCATCTTGCTCTACTACATTGGTCCCAGCTTCTCTGTGGTCTGCTTTTGGGGATTCAGTCCGACAATGCAATGGCTGTAGGCAGTATCAGGGGACTCCCAACATTGGATCTGAAGGCATAATGGTTGAACCGCAAGGTTCTCCTGTTTTGTTCCAAGTCCAGGGATCCTCATGTTCTCTCAGTGGATACGATTGTCATTATGTGGCAGTTTCCCCTTATGTATGCTTTTCCTCCTTTTCCTCTGATCACAACAGTGTTAAAGAATGTCAGGACAGAGCAGATGCATATAGTCCTGATTTCTCCTTACTGGCCTCAACGGGCATGGTTCTCAGATCCTCTCAAACTATCTGTTGCTGAAACACATCCATGCCTTCCAAACCTCCAGTCTCATAGCCCTCTGTGTAACTCAAAGGCGGTGAAGTTAGCCTTGATAGACTGGCTTTAAATACCAGAAAGTTCTCTGATTCTGTTATAAATAGTATGAAGATGGCCCAAAATCCAGTTTCCACTAAAGCATACCTCAGGGTCTTGTCCTTGTATTGCTTTTTAATAATGTATGAATATATGTGTATATTGGTGCACACATAAGTGTTCACTTAATATAAGCTGGCTGTTTTTAATAAAACTCTTAAAATAACCTTATAGATTTTATTATAGTTTTATTTATTTACACCAGGTATTATTAAATATGGATATATTCAATATATTCACCATATTTCTATAGGTTTATTTTTAAGAGTATATACAGTTTGAATATCCCTCTTGTTACCCTAAAGCGGGGGTATATTTATTATCCCTCAGTTGTAATAACTGTTTTGCTCATGATCGTTTATCATTTTTTTCTGTCACATTGTATACTGCCATGTGACCAGCTCCACTGAGTACAATGGTGGTTGGGCTAACTGCATTGCCTCTGCCGTGCTTGTCACCGCTGACACCTGGATCCACTACTTGCTCTTCACTAGTGGGTGTCTTTTATCTTTTATTCCTGTCTCTGCATTTATTGATAATCACACTCCTGTGCTCACTCTTTCTTTATTCTTTTATGATTTTTCTTATATTTCATCATTTGTTGCCCTCTTCTTCACCCTGCAGACATTACAATCATTGTAGCTTATATTATTTATCCTTTCTCCAATATTGCACACAAGTTCATTGGATTGTTCTATTTGATGTTTGGTATTGATTTTATGTTTATTTATCTTTGACTGTATTTTTTTCACATATATTATCATCACTTTATGTGGTGGGTTCTCAGATGATGTCATTATGACTTTTCCTAGGCTCTCAACATTTTTTGGTTTGTTGCCTTTTTAATGGATTAAGGTAAAGCTAGGGGTATGTTTGCAATTGTTGATTGTCCTGACAAAGTTGACAGTGACCACCGAAACACTGACCCCCTAATAAACAGTTTATCTTCTTTTTCACCAATTAAAAGTCCAGTCATTGTTGTTTTCTATTGACTTTGTACATTCTTTTAACATGTACCCTGACATTTACCATTTTTGTTATGTTTCCTTAACTGACATGATATATATACTAGTTTTAAAGCCCATGTGCACTGGCCATCACTAATGGCGCTGCAGCTATGCGCAGTAGCCGTCTCTACTGCGCATGACGGCTTCTGACAAACATCCTTAGCGAATTATAATATAGGATATATATATAATATAGTGTGTATTACATGTGTGTTATACATGTGCGTGTTTGTGTGAAGTGATCTGTGCCCACCATGCCACAGGACTGGCATTGTTAGACACATGGGGGCTAAGCCTCTACATGTTCCACAGCATCCATTGCCAGAGAAACGTTCAGCTGTGCAGAGATATGTAAGGTAATTGAAGCCTGCATGCCTTTATCAGGCCATTCCCTGCAGGGAGGTAGATTAGAGTAAAAAATGGCCTCCCTCCCTACATTAACCTCCTCCTGTCGAGAAAATGGTAGGGTGAGGATGAAAGGTTCCCACAGGGTGATGAAATGACTCCCGCCCAGCACCTCCTTATCAGAAAGGGCCAGAGTCCAATGCAGTCTGGTAAAATGAAAAAGTTTAAGCATTCACTGTCGGAGAAGGGGAGGACGAGGTGACAACAAGCCTAAAAGAATGCACTTCAGAGCCACTATGACTGCAAAGTCTACCAACCGAATCTGGCGGGATGTCAGATGGGAGGGGGAATCATAAATACCCAACAGAAGTGCGGGGGAGACAGTGTCAATCGGTTTTCCAGAAGACCAGAAGAAGAAAACATGGGAACAAGAATAGAATATATGAAGCAGAGTTGCACAGGGCTCTTGACACTTAGGACATGCCAAAGTCATAGCAAGACCTATGCGGGGGACAACCTGGGGGGTCACATAGGTCCTATGTATTAATCCATAAGAGAGATCATCAAAGTAGGCAGAAAGATAGCATCTCAGTCGACGCAAAAAACTGGACTCTAAAGAGTCCACTGTTAGTGTAGGTATGTCGATTATCCACTTGTTAGAGTCCAATGGATAACGAGTATCCAGGGGCGGACTGACAGGACCCAGGGCCCCTGGTCCAAAAAGAGGTCTGGGCCCCCTGCCCAATTACATCAATGATCCCACCCCATGGCATCCTTGGCCTGGGGAGGTAATGGATGGCCTGGGGATACTGAATGGCCATTCATTACCACCCCCAGGCCATTCAGTACCCCCCATGACATCCATTACCCCCCAGGCTATCCATTACTTTTCCCAAGCCGTCCAATAACCCTCCCCCCCAGGCCATCCAGTACTACTGGCTTACTGTACTGGCTTTCCTGTGCTGTGTGCGCTGCGTGGTGGGTCTTCTGTTCTGTGGCTGTACTGCTGTCATTCACTCAGTGTCACTGACTTACTGTCACTGCTACGCTGGTCCTCCAGCTCCTGGTGAATCACTGAGTCCCCAGTAGTCCTTATCCTGTTTGTCCTCCTTGGCAGGCTAGGTGTCACAAGATGTCCGGCCACCTGTGGCGGGCTGGCTTTGCTGAGTCCCACTCTCCCTGCGGGCCATGATGACATCAATGCACGTGCTACTACACATGCGCAGAAGCAGAGGAAGAGGCACACATTAGCGCTTGCTGCCAGCCAGACATTAACAAGTGAGTCTGGACTCTGGCAGCAAGTGGTGGATCTTGCTGTGTGGGTGGCAATGTGGCATCATCTGGCAGGTTATAATGTGAGGCCTGATGGAGCAACAAGCAGCACGTTTTTAAATCAGTGTGGCCGTGGGCCCCTAAATGGCAGGCAGCCAAACAGATGGGACTTTAAAATTATACTTGCTGCTGGTGGCGGCGGGCCCCCCTCAGTCGCGGGCCCTCGGCCCGTGACCGAATGCCCGAATGGTCAGTCCGCCCCTGTGAGTAGCATGGGCCATTGAGATTTCTCTAGCATTTGAATGGTTAAAAGTCCCATTTACATCAATGGAAATTTGGGGAATTTTTATATTTTCCCCTACAGTGCGCTCGGTCTGCACCAGAATTGCATCCAAGGATGAGGAAAGGAGGGTGCGGTAGGTTAGTGAGCTACAGGGCATTTAAAATGTTTCTCTCCATGAAGGGCCACAAATGTCCAGTCCGCCGGCCTCCTGTGCACGCGGGCTGCATGGTTTATATGTCTGATATATAAATATAACTTTGTGGCTCCCTGTGGTGCTGTTGGTTTGCCTAATTGCTCCAATTCTTCATAGTGCATCAGTCTTATAATCCATTAGCCACTGCCCCATAGTCTTTACTTTTCCACTACTCTGCTCATTGTAATCTAGATAGGAGTCTGCTCACAGGGCTGGATTTATATTCCAGGCGCCTCTAGGCAAGGCATTCTAGGTGCCTTAGCTCTGCCCAAGGCAACACCTCCACTCTTCCATGCTTAAACCCCTTGGTTGCCAGATAGATCTTCAACCCATTGCTCTGCATTACTTTGGAGATCTCTCTTTATACAAGGGGTTAAATAATAGCCTACAAAAAGTTATATAACTGGTGCAGGGCATTGAGATTGTTCTGGCCACATCCATAATTTAGAATGTGGGTGTGGCCAGCACAGATGAGGCTCCCCTCAAAATTTAGAGCTCTAGTCAGCTGCCTATTCTGTCTATTAAGAAATCCACCCCTGTCTGCTCATGTAATCCTTGCACGTGTTTGTTTTGCGACTGTAACAGGAGATATGATATGATGTGAAAACTGTACTTTGGTATCTGAAGGCAAAATACCCACAGATGGGACGCATTCCAGTTTGATCAAGAGGAGGCACACTGGCAAGTCCTGCAGCCTTGGATTCGTGAGAGGAGAGAAGCTGACCCCTAGACGGGCAACGCTGATCTGGACTACATGGGAATAGAGACACACTAGAGGAACGTCTCGAGAGTACGTTTGTTTGTTCTGGGCAGTATCACAAGAAACAGTCTGGTAAGTGCGCTGGATTCGAGCAGGGAGATTCATTTATCTCTACTTATATATGCGGATTGCTCTTAGTTTTTGCGCTTTGTTCTTTTCTTTCTGTTTTTTTTATTGTTAGAGAATGTATGATAGTAATTAAAAATTGACAAATATAAATGTGTTATTTGTTTTTAAATTATAAAAAAATATTAAGTATTATTATAAAATAGCGTGGAGTTTTCATTTTTCATTGTTGTACAATATTGAGGTACTTAATTTTAATTTGCATTTTGTCCATTAGGTTTTTATTTTGTAAATGTTAGCAAATGGCTTTATAGGAGTTATTGGAACCGTTAGATCATTGTCCCTGGGCAGCATCCATTTTCTCTACTAGAAATGTTTCAGAGATTTGTATCAGTTGCACTATATCTTAAAACAGCCTTTTCCTTTCTACATGAAAACACAGACACGTTTAACCCTTTGGATGTTAGAGATTTTTCTACCATCCAAAGGGTTAAAAGTAGGTGTTGAATTTAAGAATATGTTTGCTATGTAGGGTTACCATATAAATGAACTTTCCGTATAGACAACACACTGATGTAACAGTACACACCAGTTTGTCACTGAAACCAATGTTTAGTGTGGATAGGAGGCTGGCAAAAGTATGAAGAGTCTTGTGCAGCATTAGTGTGACTTGACAATACTGCAGGAGACTGGTAAATAAGAGTGATACCTTTGTTTGGTAATTGAGTGGATTTAGAATGTAAGCTTTCAAGACAAATTAGGTGTCTTCTTCAGGAATGTTCTAAAATGCCTAAAGATGAGCCCCAATCTGTCTTGAAAGCTTGCATTGTAAAGGTACTCAGGTAGCCAACAAAGGTATCTCTTTTGCTTCACCAGTCTCCTGCTAACATGGTTATGGTACCATCTTTTATCTATATGACCAATACGGTATCCTATTGAAATGTCACCCTCTATTTTGTGACCTTGAATCGTGTCATATCAGAATGTTGCTCTTTTGATTCGGGCAACATTCTGATGTCACCCTTTTGATTCAGGGGACATTTTTAACTCTGCGTTTTGATGGTCACCAAATAAATGGCGAAACTTCAATAGTGAACCGATACTGAGCATAGCAATGGGATGTAGCAGGACAGGCGCACTCAGTTCTGGCAGGTAGTGCACTGGTCAACAGCATGAGAGTTTGTTAGACAAGTCATCTTCACACAGGCACATAATTCATGCTCTCCTGAAGCTAGAAATATTGGTGCAAGTTGTAGTGCGCAAAGAGAAGCCTCCTATGCTCACTACAGAACATGTAATGGAATGAGAGGTGAATTAATGTTAACCCGCTATCTCCTGCACAGAAATCCTTGAATTCATACTATACTTTAAAAACACCAACCAAACAGGCTCTTAAGCCACTAAAAAGAGGCTACATCCAAACAGACCTAACCCCTTATTTAGCTTCATAGATTGTTGCTTCCTATACTCACTGTACTGTAGATTTAAACCTATTTACTGCAATGGTTTAGTATCCTCACAAAGTATTAATTTTCATACCCATTATAACACACTACTGAGTTTTCATTCTTGTCTTTTTTTTTTTTTTAACCTATCTCAAGATGGCATAGCCCCCTTTACCATCGATAGGAAATATGTATTCAAGCGCGGGAATAAGGTACTTTATGTTTGGAAGGTACTTTTACATTCTTGTGTACCAAGATAGCTGCACCCCGAGCCTAACATTTTCATTTATTCACTTCCAATGATCTGTTGATCTTGTGTTTTCATTTACTGAGAATTCTACATATATCTTCACTATTTAAATTGAGTCCGCTGTTGTTTATTTTTAACCCCTTAGATGCTGGAGATGTCTCCAGCTCATTGCGAAGCATTGCTTGCAGATGTCTCAAGCATCCAAATAAGGTAATAAACAGACCCCATCTCATCTTGATAATTGCATGTTGATAAGGTTACTAGTCTGACACTGGAAACTAACTAGTGACTAGTTTGTTAGGTGACCAAGGGAACTTGATAAAAGAAAGAGGAGACACTATTATTATATAACTCTGTAATCAAATCTGCTTACTTCTTACACCTTGTGGAGTCCTGTATTCCCGTATAAATATCCTGTATAGAACACTTTCTCTGCTTCGGGCACAAGTAACACATTACTGAGCTGACCTTGGTTTTGCCTAATTACAAGTAATCTTATGAAAACAAAGACAAGTCCCCACAGCAGGCAGCTTAATCCAACAGAGAACTTTCTCTTGCTCCATATGGTTTTTCAATGAAGGATGAAACCTTAAAGTAACACTAACACCTCATACTAATAAACCCCCTGCTTCCCTTAATCTGGACCAGAAATCCTAATGGCCACTTTAAATTAATTCTGTGGGTACCGAGTCTGCCAAACTGGGAGGAGTTTGAACTCCTGCAAAAGAGAGTCATACCTGTCTCCTTGGACTTCATATCCCGCAATAATTAAATATTAATTGTGAAACACCAGTACGCACATAATTGGTTCAAAGTGGCCATTAGATCTGCTCAGATTAAGGTAAGTAAGGGTTTATTAGTAGGAAGAATTCGTTTTCCATTAATGCACAGAGGTGCGGTTATAACACTAGCCTCATTAATGTGTGATGAGATCGGGAGATATTATGGGCACAAGAAGGAAACATAGTCAGGTCCACATCTCAGGAACTTATGCTACTTAACCCGTTGTAGTGCGAATGCAATGCTAGTATTCATAGGGTTTAGAGACTCTATCACCTAAACAACACTGGTGCAACTATGTTCCGTTCACAGTCTTTTTATTTAGAAAACTAGTTATTAAATTATTTAGCTATAGATGGATTATGCTAATTAAGCGTGCCATGCAGGTAATTCTTCTTTTAGCCCTACATTACCTTCCCCACTCACCAACACTATTAAGCAATACATTGCCCACCCTCCATTTCACTAAAAGGGTTGAATATCAATAAGTGGGGGAGGTAATGTCTAAGACAAGCAGTGCCTACATGTCATGCTTTAATTAGCATAAACTAAAATCTAAATAACTCTGAAATTAGTTTACTAAATAAAAAATGGCTAATACAACATTTAAATGATTTTCAAAGCGCTTTCAAAATCAACAAAGTTGTCTTTAGTGTCCCTGTAAGGAACCTTGGGCATAGCTGGGACTCTCCGATTTGCCCCGGAGACTCAGGTTTTTGCAGCTAATTACCAGGTCCCCGGGGCTGACTCTCCAGATGTGGGGAGTTTCTAATGAAACTCTGCCCACATCTTCTCCTTCTTAGTCTGTTCCTTCCACTCTTCTCCCACTTCACTTCCTTTCCCAGCCTATTCCTCAAACTTTTTTTTAAGTTTTGTAAGTCTCACCCCATTCACAAATAAGCCCTGCCCGAATCATGTAATTTCGCTCCCTCAAAGGCAACACAGGACTCCGCTCTCTGGGGAGTCCACAAGAAGAAGTTCCCAGTTATGACCCTGGGAGAGGTTAGCCCCACTCATGGCCACTCCCACCCCCTCACCCATTCCTCACATGACTCCACCCTATCCTCCTCAAGTGTTGCATGTAAAAGAACCTTGGCCTTTATCCTATAATATACAAACACAAAATGTTCTTAAATTAACTGAGTAATACTGGATATATAAACTTTATAATTCATATATAAACTGGTCTTTACAGCAGTACATAAACTGGTAGATAACTGGATGCTGTAAACCAGAAGTGGATATCTGCTGCAGGATCAATGGTCATAGCTTAAGATTATGAAGTTAATTGTACGTGTGCTGCATTTGGTGGAGTTTTTTGTCTTTAATAAATAATACATCAATGGGATGCAACATCAAAACATAAAAGTGTCCCTATTACCTGTATTAAAGAAAATAAAATCACTTAGGCTACAAAAGTTTTTAGGGGGCCCAGCGTAGCAGATGGAGTTCTTCACTGGAAGCTCGCAGCCACTGATTCACTGGGAGATGAGTCGGCAATAGGAAAAGCTGCCCCTCTCCTTTTTGAAAAAAGTAATGTGTTTTTATGTGTTCAGCTACTTTCCAAAGCACATCCATAGACTAGTATAGGCCACTTAGTAGTCTACTATGTTGGTGGGGAGCCTGAGAGCTTGTCACACAATGGAGATGGCTGCTGCTCTGGGCAGCAGTGGGGTTCCAGCAGGAAGACTCCATCTGGCCCATGTAGCCCTCCAGAAAACTTTAGGAGACCCTAGGGTGCTTATTTCCTTTAAGAAAGATAATAGGGACACATTTATGTTTTAGTGTTAGTATCCCTTTAGGTGAGACAATAGGAAATTCTATTCCACTGAGCTCACCTTTAATATAAACAAAACAAACAGCTGTCAGAAACAGGCCTTCCTAAAGCAATGCAAACACAAGCAACCTGCTGTTCTGTGACTTGTCATGTTTCCGCCTTTTGCAGCAGTGACACAATAGCCTGGAGCACTACAGCACTGTCTATCTAAGAGACAGGGGGTGAATGTACAAATTCCCCAGTGCAACTCCTGTTAGCCTCTAATGTCAATGGCTGCTCTTTATAATATGTAAAAGCAACAGTAGTGTGGCTCAGAATGCAAGAAACAATATATCTGGCAAACTTAGCTGCTCCTACAGATATACCTCCCTCTCACTGGAGGCAAAAAAATTCTCTTAAATATGAAAATGTATATGGAGCACTACCTGAATCTGTATAGAAAAACAGGATCCCTAAACTGTATTGACCTGAGTAATTCAATTGTACTTGTACAAATCAAATGCACGTAACACTTACTATGTATGTAAAAAAGTTTAATCTCGTTCTAACAGTCAAAACATTTGTCTTGTATAAAAATTCATAATGGATCCAAATAATAAAATGTCTCTCTATTACGTAAATATCACACTTTATTATTCCAAATGGAGAGTATTGAAATGGAGAGGATGAATCTGAAACCAATATAGTTTCCCCACAGTGCGGTGCACCTCTACTACCACAACTGATCACCTTGCCACGGAAACCCTGACAGGTGGACTCAGAAGAAGTACGAGTATATTGTCTCCTGCAGAATCACTTCAATCAAAACATTCTGAACATCCACCTGCATAATCTCTCCATCGGGAGATATGTATATATATATTTCTTAAAGCGGAACTACCACCGCATAACAAGTTTATCTTAAATAACTCCCCAGTTGGAGACTAGCAGCTTAGTAGCGCTAGTCGCCAGAATTATTACCTTATTAAATAGATTTCTCCTTTCTTCCCTGGCTGACAGGTAGGACAGATCGCTGACATCTTGCCATAGTGACGTCCGCACGCCTGCTCTGTCAGTCCCAATTGGCTCTAAGAGGCATTGCTAGGAGCTGTCCGGCTCCGGAAGGGACTGACAGCGCAGGCTCGCGGATGTCACTATGGCAAGATGTCTGTGCTCCGTCCTGCCTGTCAGCCGGGGAAGAAAGAAGAAATCTATTTAATAAGGTAATAATTCTGGCAACCAGCGCTACTAAGCAACTTGTCGCCAGATGGGGAGTTATTTAAGATAAACTTGTTATGCGGTGGTAGTTCCGCTTTAAAATATCTTATAAAATAAAAACAACCACCGTGCAGTGCAAATTCAACCCAACACTATTCCTAACCCTTAGGTCAGTACAGTGTAAATTCCAAACTGCACTACCTGTTATTGGACACTGACACAGTTCTCACTTCATTTAACAATATAGCCCATACTTATGCATGATTTATAATCCCATTTAGTGTCACCTGTTCATTCCGGAAATTACATGGTCAGTTACATAAAAACCTTATATACTTGTAATATACAGTCTCATTCGGAGGATAAAGAAGCCAAAAAGTCCAAAGTGTACACTTGTAAATAGCTTGTAAAACTCCACTGAGTCTTGGTACCTAGGATTATCAGTGGGAAAATGTATATTTAGACAGGCAATCCAAATATATCTCCACCTTTATTGCCGATATGCCAGTGATCAAGATTAGATGTTATGTGCGTTCACATAATTGTATAATGTTTCCTT
This sequence comes from Rhinophrynus dorsalis, assembly GCA_037306005.1. NCBI lineage: Eukaryota > Metazoa > Chordata > Amphibia > Anura > Rhinophrynidae > Rhinophrynus > Rhinophrynus dorsalis. The sequence continues at coordinate 90,906,593 of CM074726.1, read as the reverse complement.
CCTTATCAAAGTATCACATTTTGTTCCTATACATTGTGAGTGGGTCTGAACCCAACATGCCACACTTATGATTCAGGCGATATTTTCGGGGCTACGTCTCTGTACAAGTGGGACCAACATTTTACACATCTGTTGCATCAGTGTAATTTCAGTACATGGTTCTACCGCTCTTTAGTTTCCTCGCCCCTTTATTTCTCTTCTTTTCTTTTGGAGGTCTCTTACTCTGGGCATGTGTTCAATCTCATCCAGTCATATATTGTCCCCCAACACCTTCACGGTCTTTCATTTTCTTTGTGGCACAGCTCACATGATCACTGTGATGTTCACTGGCCTGTAGCATCTTTACTTCACGCATGTGCTGCATTCCCACTCTCACCACACTGTGATACTTTGTTACTTCACCGCTGTTTCTGTTCTTTCATCGCCGTATTATTTATATTATTATTGCTGTGGAGTTTGCTCTGGTATGTCCGTCTCCTCTCCAATGTGTTTCAAAGCTCTCACTACCTTCTTCCCTGAGGAAGAAGCTAGGACCATCACCCCTGTTCATCCAGAGGAAGGCAAAAGGCAAACCCATTGAAACCATTTCCAATTATCCCCTTAAGGACCTGTGGTCCTGGGATTGGTTTCCCTTTAAGGACCACTTTGACGATTTCAGTGAGCCAGCACACGTGACTGATTACATGTGCCAGCGCGCCAAACGGGAGTCTGATAGTGACACTTCGGTCTTGGAGCGGTCAATTTCAGACCCCACTACTACTCACAGCACTCCTGCAGGAGCACTGTGAGTAAAAAATTTGTGATGTGCCAGGACCATCATTGGTCCTTTAGGCAACGACAGCAGTGACAGTCCTGACATGTCGCTGGTCCGTGAGGGGTTAAGCCCCAGTAGGTAAAAAAATTCATTCCTTACTCCAAATGGCAGTCAGATAGTTCTCTGGATCAACAACCTAACTGGTTTGAAGCCAGCTGTCATAATTCTTAATATTGTTCTGTGCTAGGTAGGTATCCATTAGTTTTTTTAAAGCAGTTCCAGTATCTATGGTTCATGGAGGCTGATTCATTTACCAGTTTATGTATTGTTCTAATGTTTCATTTTTATGCTGGTTTTGTAGCTTTACCAGTCTATACAGTCCTGTATTGTTCAATTTATTTAAACATTCTGTTGTGATTTTATATTTTATACCAGGGTAAGTCAATCTTTGGAGATCCAGCTGATGGTCACCACAAATCCTCTTTCCAGACACCAGTTCCTGATTGGTTTCCATACTCTACAATACACAACCTAGAGGTGGATGCCTTCCTCCCAGGACTTAGAAGTCCTCAATCAGAGGGAGTGGTCAGGACTGACAAACCGATAGCTGAAATAGGTCTGCAAACCAAATTCTTCTGGGCCAATACTGGGTTATTTATATGAACCCTGCCTTGTCTTTCTTGCTCTTCCTTATTACTTCCAGGAGAATTGGTATGGGAGGAAAATGCAACCCAGAGAAAAGTTCCAGCAAGTTTTCAGTGCATCCTGCTGCAGAGCCTCTAGATCCCTCCAATCGACCTGGACCTTGAAGACCTTGTAATTCAGAGACCATGTTTACTCTGCTCAGGTAATCCACTTGGATGCTCCTGCTTCCTGATATAAGAGATATTAATATAATTTCAGGTTCTTTTCTTCCCACTTTAATACCTCCTCTGATTCTTTGTTTAATTATCTGCCCTTCTATCTTCATGGTCTGTAAAGAAACAGATAATGTTTTTGTGAACACCGTAAGTGATAAGGAAAGACCAATAGGAAGCACTCTGAACTGAAAGTAATGATCCCAGACAACAACCTTTAGGAACTTTCTGTGGTATGGTGTGACCAGAATATAGTGGTAGGCATTCTGTAGGTCTGTATTATCAGAAAAACATAAGGAGTAATCGCCTTGGTTACTGAATCCATACTCATCATCCTGAATCAAGTTCGCCTGATAAAGCTGTTTTGGTACTTCGGATCCAAAATGGTCATGTAGCCTCTTGATGACTTGACCAAGGGAATATTGCTTCTTTAGCTCACTCTCCAATTTTCTGTCCATAAGGTCTCTCATAGAAGAGCTATCCTCCATAGGAATTGTCTTTCATTTTGTTAAATGTGTTATTGCTGCTTCAATACTGGGAGGGGTACCCCATTGCTGCACTACAGCCTCATCAAAAGCAAACATCTTTGGAAATTTCTTAGAGATAGTAAACCTCTTGTAGCTCTTCACCGATTCAGATATATCATGAATGGAATGATATATAGGAAATGTCAGACAAGATTTCCTATTCTCAAGAAAAACAGTATCTATTACATCTAATTCCATTTGAAATTTCCAACTGTCTTTCTTATACTTTTGAGGATGGGTTCTACCTTGTACAAGTTTAATGATCCTATAAAGAGGAGTATAAATATTCCAAACCACAGAGACTAGGACAATCTTCCTGATGCTCTGGGTCTTCTAACCACAGTCTTTGTCTGGGTTTGGATTCCTCCGGTATTACTGTAAAGGTCTCTTGCATACAAGATAAAAAGTCTTCAAATTGAGACATCATATCTTGCCCTGAAGCATTCATTAAGCAATTGGGTCAAAGTCTGGATGTATCAGATGCCAAAAATTTATTATCACAGCCTGCACAAGGCTTGGTCTTAGGAATCTTGGAATCCATAGAATTAGGAGGGTCAATTGGACTCTTCTTCTTAGTTAGCTTTGGTAGACAAAGCAAAAAACTCTTGAAAAATGTGTACAAAGTAATATAATAACTGATTTTACAAGAACTGTATCCACTTAGGTATCTCATCAACAAACCAGTGAAGAGTGGTTGCTCTGCCTTTAAATGACATAGAAACTTGGTGTGTATTCCACCAGTGGAACGCATGCTCTTCACAAATACCTCTTGATATTACAGGAGGGCAGACAATAAAGGCATGCTGGAGAGGTGATGCGGGTCAGAAGGGAGATGGGAACAGACTGTGCTTATCAGCATGTGGAGTACAGGTTGCCACAATTCATGCATCCCAATTTAGAATTCAAGGTAGACCAGACTGGCTTCAAGAAGCAGGGAGGTAAGCCAAACAGCACATCCCAAACCTATCGATCCCTTTATCACCACACTGTGATGTAAAGGGATAAGCATGTAATCCATGTCCTTCAATTGATTAGAGCAAAGATGTGGAATCAGAAGCTTCAGAAACTTCTGGGCATCATCGGGATGTGGCCTTGGAGGGAAGACACAATCCATAATAGCAAGCCAATCTACAGAACCGAAATACATATAAAAAAGAGAGTTAAGCTGCAGGCCTTAAAGGGATAGTAATACTTCATTTTAACTTTATTTTATTTTGTAGGCATTAAAAAAACATGAAGAATGATATAAGTCTTATCTCTGAAACCTTTATGGTTTAAGAGATATTCACAAACAAAGTATCCCCCCCCTGTTCAACCAGATCAGAAGGGAGATGCCCAGGTAGACTGCAGAGAGGGACAATCTTCAATTAAGATAATGGAAAAAGCTGAAAAACTTGTCAAGGGGGGAAGGGCTTTCATTGTTTTCATACAAAGAAAATTGTCCCCTTCTGTTATCTGTACTGTCATACAACCAGACTCACATCTGAGAAGAGATGGCTTACACTAGGTAAAAGGGGCGGGGAGGGGAACTTTGCTTGTGAATATCTCATAAACCATAAAGGTTTGAGAGATAAGACTTATATCATTCTTCATGTTTTTTCAATGCCTACAAAATAAAATAAAGTTAAAACGAAGTATTACTATCCCTTTAAACCTCCTTGTTCTCAGGAAGAACAAATAAATCAGGAGCTTAAAGGGGCACTCCTATTTACACGTTGACTGGTCCTACACAGCTTGAGGGCAGAGACAATTCCCACTCTATTGTTGTGGAGCAGGACACAGAAGAAAGAGAAACAATGCTGGAGCAGCCCAACTGTTCCATATGGGCTAAATACAGTGGAGACCTCTCTAGCATTCAAAGGGATAAAACGTCTTGTTTAAATCAATGTGAATATGGTGAATTCTTTTCTGTGCCAGACAGCAGTGTCTGAGTGGCAGGGACATGTACAGAGAGAGGTGTGGCTATGTGAGGGGTTAGAGGAACCTAAGTTACAAATCATAGCTATATGCCAATTCTTATCAACCTTCTTTTGCTGAAGGCACCCATAACACACAGTTTGAAATTCTCAGGGCACCCATAGTATTTTATAGCTCACATGTCAAGGGTTTAATGCTGGGTACAAATTTGGAAATACATTATTCGGTCCCACAATTAGAACTGCAAAAATGTGGATATCATACCTCCCAACATTTCAAATGGCCAAAGAGGGACACTTTTGGTTTTGGGGGTGTAACTGGGGGTGTGGCTGGTGGACGTGACATTAACAAGAATTTATAGGTAAATTCATGACCTACTGACACCTCTTTGTGTAATTTAATAATTGATCTAGAGCAACACCAAAGTATTCTATTTACACAGACTAATGATGTTTAAACAAACATTAATGTGAGTTTTATTCCTGTGGAGCAATGTGATACACTTATATACACACCACACAGTCTAAACACAGGGACACCAGGATGGAAAGAGGGGCAGAGCAATTTGGGTTTCAAAGAGTGACTGTCCCTGATAAAGAGGGACACTTGGGAGGTATGGCATATTGTGCATGACACTTACCATAAATATACATTAGAAATCTGACATTCATATTTTTGTCAAAGTCTTTACTGAAAAAATGTTGCACCCTAAGCTGGTACACAAGGCACATCAAAGTGTCACAGTACCCTGGTTGAGAATTGCTGCTATAAGTTCTTGGTGTTTTAAATCGTTAATGAGGATGGACGTATTCAAATTATTGCATCAATTATTCATCCACCTGTGTTGACATGAGCATATCATGCAAATCAGCAGCACTGTTAGCTGAATGTGAAAACCTATGCTTTAGTTACCTTGCTTTAACCTCTACCCCTTCTGCTGCTTGGAAATGCCATAAATATATACCTTTTTCAGTAAAGTGTATCTACTATCTCAAATAAAAAGTTGTCTTAACCCCTTATTTTTTATTTTGTCCTTTAATTTATAACATACTGTACACTTGATCAAATGGATCTTCTTATTCTGAGGCAGGATAACCGGAGGATAGAAGAGTGAGAACCTAGAGAGCACAGGGAATGAGATGAAACGAAGGCATGGGAGTGCTTGCCTGATGAGCCTATATAACAAGAATATGCAGGGGTATTGTATTATGCACTACTGAATATCCACCAAGTGTGTGTAATACTCCTTCACATCAGGCGATACATTGTTTATAGATATAGACCATTAGACTCTATCTACACGTGATACTATTATATACATGTATCCTGCAGCCAGTTTACAAGGATTGATCAGTTTAACTCTCCTGGTTCACCATATTATATTCCTCATTACTGCACTCATATTTTATTTGTCTATTTTTATTGTAAATAAGTAAATAAATAAATGCCACTTAGATCTTCCTGGTGCACTGTCTCTTTGTTGCTCTTAATGTCTAAATAGGCAGGATGCAAAGAAGCATGCGCTTTACTAACTCTGGAGATGTCTCTAGAAAGCAAGGGGTTAACAGGATGGTAATGCAGCCCTACGGATCTATGTAAAGGTACATGATAAGATGATTATTATTCTCTGTTAGTTTAGCTTTTATCGGACCTGCTTAATACCACAGAGTCTGACCTGTGGAAAGGCTTCAGGGTATGAGAAATTTTCGCTCCTGTATCCATTTAAAATAATCATTTAGTAAGAAGTAACTGGGAGGTGGATGTGTGAAATCCATACAATGGCACATAATGAAATCTTTCCCAGCGTGACAAGTTGTTAAGGGTTAACACAGAATTGCATTGTTCATCCTGTGGTTTCCCCTTAACCCCTTGAGTGCCAGAGAGGTATCGAACGCATTGCATTGCAATGCGTTCGATACCTCTCTGGCACTCAAAGGGTTTTAAAACCTTAAAGAAGCAGTAAACCTTGTTTATGAAAAAATATATATATTGTAGGACATTTCCTGTTGAGCATAATAAGGGTATTCCCACTGCTGCGAGATGTATATTTCCAGAGTTATTACAGTTTAAACCTGTGTTTTTTTACATTAGCAGTGCCCTCTAGTGGTCAAATTCTAACTAGTTTTTCAGTTACGTTCCAATGGAGAGGAAAGTTGGTGAGATCCAGTTCTCCACAGAATGTGACAGAAACTGCTGAGTCACTTCCTCTCAATTAGAACTATCAGGAAGTAAAAACAGTAAATTCACTTCCTGGTTACTTGAACTGTTGTAACGTTTGAATAAAACAACTGACAGTGGTGGGATTTCCCTTGTTTTACTCAGCAGTAAAACCTCTATAACATATACATTTGCATGAACAAAGTTTACTGCTTCTTTACAGGCCAGCTGTCCCAGGAAGTTATCTTCCCTTAAGGACTGCTTGTATGCATGCCGATGTGCTGGCATACATGACCGCTCCGGTCTTGGAGAGATCAATTTCAGACCGCTTTTTTACTTACAGATCTCCACCAGGAGCCCTGTAAGTAAAAAGTATGTGACGTGCCAGGACCGTCACCAGTCCTTAAGGGAAAAAATGGTGATGGTAACCCCTTAAGGACACGGCAGTCACTTAAAGGCCACAGAGCATTTTTTTTTTATCTGATTCTGGACTCCCCGAACGGCATGCAGCCACACGGGGAGCCCGGAATTCCATGACGGTCCTGGTACGTCATCGGTCTTTCAAGCAAATCCAGCCATGACGTACCAGGACCGTCAAGGGTCCTTAAGGGGTTAAGGGATGAAAACAGTGACAGTCCTGGCATGTCACATGGTCATTGAGGGGTAAAGACTACATAGTAATTTATTTATTTATTTATTACATAGTAATTTAGGTTGAAAAAAGACTTGCGTCCATCTAGTTCAACCCTTAAAGACTGGAGAGAAGGAGCCTCCACTTCTTGTCCTTGATAAGAAACTGACGTTTCAAACTACCACAAAGACAGAGTAGTTGTACTGAGCTCAAATCTCATCGGATTTAGTTTAGATCATTTAATATATAACCGTTTACCGGTTACCATTAAATTGCCCATACTCTTTATTTTTGTTTTTCTATCTCCACCTTTCTTACTTTACTGCAGTGTCTGGCGAGAAGATTGAATGTGAATGAATTCGAGTTGTGCAGCTTGGAGACATCACATCCACTTTCATTCGTCCACTTGCTGTAAACACTCCAGGACATACTTGAAAACAAGAGAAATCTCAATGTATTCATCCTTGTAAACATTTTCTAAATAAAATAATTCACTCATATCGCCATGTGTCTTTCTATAAAGCAGTGTTTCCCAACTCCTGTCCTCAGGACCCACTAACAGGCCAGGACATAGGGATTTCTCTGCTAGAGCACAGGTGAGTTGATCAGAGGCTCATTCACATTGATTAACTCACCTGTGCTCTAACAAGGAAATCATCAAATCCTGGCCTGTTAGTGGGTCCTGAGGACAGGAGTTGAGAAACACTGCTAAAGCATAGCATACATATAATACAAACAATAAAAAACCCTAGGATTTGATAATATTATCACTGATCATTTATAAAGTACAAACACATTTGTCAGCACTGTATAATGTTTTGCAAAGGCAGAATGAAAATATTTCTCACTAGACACCTGGGAACAGATTACATTGAAGGTGATACATGACCTTGACCAAGATCTTAACCCCTTCACATTCACAGGGGTATGCAATGCGCAACCCAATGGCACTGAAAGCGTTAGGAAGCAATGCTGTTTGTAGTGCTGACATCTGAGAAGATCTTCTCTGCTCCCCCACTGGGCAAGTGGGGGAACTGCGAAAATGCGCTCAGGCTTCTGGGTTGTTGAACTGCTGATGATGTATATGTGAGGGGCATTCTTACACATCCCCAGTGTGTCCAACAGAATGATATGCTTATTAAAGGGGTAATAATGTATTTTTTTCAATAAAATGTAATATTGCAGATATTACAAAAATAAACTAACTAATGCAAGTCCCGTCTCTCAAACCTTTATAGTTTGAGAGATATATGATGATAAAGTTCCCCCCCCCTCCCCTTTCACAGACGTCAGCCTCTAGCTGACAGAAGGAGATCCTGGTCCCGGGACCAGCCGGTGGCTCTGCAGCAGAGCCAAAATGGTGCTATCTAAAAAGAAATACTTAATTGGAATGGTCTACAAAGTGTGCTTGCAAACCAGGCACACTTTGTAGACCGTTCCAATTAAGTATTTCTTTTTAGCCGCCGTTGAGTCACACAACTCAAATCTCCTTCTGTGATGTTTACAGCTGACGTCTGTGAAAGGGGAGGGAGGGGGGAACTTTATCATCGTATATATCTCTCAAAATTTGAGAGACGGGACTTGAATCAGTTAGTTTATTTTTGTAATATCTACAATATTACATTTTATTTGAAATCAGACATTACTATCCCTTTAATTAATTCTCTCCCCTCCCCTTGCATCCCTAATACTTAGTGCATATGGCGATGTCTGCCTAATCACTAAAGTGATGTGCTTTCCACACATTGCCAGACGCACATCTCCATAACCCTTCCCCCAGTTCTACTTCATCCCAGTGGTGTTGCTATGCTGGCTGGGTTGCTGCAGCTTACTGTATTATCAAAGGATGAACACAATGGAGTGGCATTTTTAGGACAGCTTTTTGCTTTAACCCTTTGAGTGCCAGAGGGGAGTTCAATGCATTGCTTCATGAAGGGTTAAAGGGTTAGTAATGCCCATGTTTAAGTTTATTCAATATTGTAGACGTTATAAAAATAAAGTATATGGAGAAAGTCCTATCTCTCAAACCTTCATGGTTTGAGAAATATTCGCCTCTAAAGATCCCCCTCCCTTATGTCAGCTGTAAAGCTGACAGATGGAGATCTGTGTTGGCCGACTCGTGGAGGCTCTTCAGCAATATTTAAAAAGAACTACTTCATTGGAACGGTCTACAAAGTGTGCTTGCAAACCAGGCACACTTTGTAGACTGTTCCAATGAAGTAATTATTTTTAAAGATCGCTATTTCGGCTCTGCTGCAGAGCCGCTGACTGGTCCCAGGACCGGGATCTCCTGCTGTAAGTAGAGCGCTGACGTCAGGAGAGGGGGAGGGAGGGGGGAACTTTAGATGTGAATATCTCTCAAAATGTAAAGATTTGAGAGATGGGACTTTCTTCATATACTTTATTTTTTTAACATCTACAATACTGAATAAACTTAAATACGGGCATTACTAACCCTTTAAAGGTACACTGATATAAAAAATGAAATATGTTAATATAACTTTAAATATCACATACTTACAGCTAGCATGTGTATAAATGAATTATTCATATTTTACAGTCCCTAAATATAACTGTAAACTTGTTTGTTAAGTTATGTGTAAATTGTCCTGTTTAGACAACATTTATTTAGCCCTTTGAATGCCTGCCAATGCATTGATTTGTAATGTGTTGGATACTTCCATGGCACTCAAAGGGTTAATTATGCATGTGCTGTTTGTATTTTGAGATAAGAGTTAAAGTCAGTTAATTGATTGTGATTAATGTTCAATACTGTTGTATTCAGAAAGGTGTTATCTTAGCCCATTTATAGATAATCCTGCACAATAATGGCTGCTTCCTCAGAGTATATATAAGATACGATTGTAGGCCTCAGAAAATAAATAGGATTTGTACAGAGGCTAGCATGGATTACAGGGCATTAAAATATATATAACCCTGATGGATTTTTAGGTGTTAGTGTTCCTTTAATTCAGCTTTGTGACCTTAAATAAACTTAGGTTGATGAAAAACATGTACAAAACTTTTTTTTAGGGTGAAGAAGATATAAACATATCCAAATGGTAAATAGGAATATATGACTAAGTATTCTTCACTCTAATATACACTGGGTGTGCCTTGTGCCTTAAGGCACCAAAAAGCAAACATAAATAGGTACACAATGATTAAGTGCTTCTTACACACAGCCTCAGGGATCACTTCATTGAATAGACAGAGAAAACCTCATTCCATGGGGTGGCTCTCCAGCTGTTGTTGGACAATGCCTCCCATCATGGCTGACTGAAGCTGATGAGTGTTTTAGTCTAACAACAGCTGCCAAGTCACAGGTTTCCTCACTCTGCTCTGGTTCTGCTACTAGGGGCCTGACACACAAAAGAAATCTGGAGTCATTCTGGGAAAAGTCCCTAAATTGCTACTGATTTAAAGGGATAGTAATACTTAAAATGTAAAAAAAAATATGTTGTAGGGTTTATCCCCCTGAGTAAAACAAGAATACTCCCACTGCTGAAAGGTGTTTCATTCAAAAGTTATTAATTTTCAAAGTTGAATTTTTTAGGTGCAATATCACAGTGGCCTGAAAGTGTACAGTGGCGCTGTTGCTACACCATCCTATGGACAGCTCTGGTCCCGGGACCATAAATCTCCATAGGATGGTGTAGCAACAGCGCCACTCTACAATTTCAGGCCACTGTGATATTGCACCTAAAAAATTCAACTTTGAAAATTAATAACTTTTGAATGAAACACCTTTCAGCAGTGGAAGTACTCTTGTTTTACTCAGGGGGATAAACCCTACGACATATTTTTTTTTTACATTTTAAGTATTACTATCCCTTTAAAGGGATAGTAATACTTTCTTTAAGGTGGCTATAATAAATAAACTAATCCATCTTTGTCTTTTTGTTATAACTTTTATAGTTTAAGAATAGTTGCTATATAAAGTTTACCCCTCCCCCCTCTTTAAGCTACGTCAGCGCTCTATCTGTCAGACTTGGATTGTGGTCCACAGACTGGATAGCTTGTCTGGAGAGCCGAAATAGCAGTGCATACAATGGAAATCTTCATGACAACGGTCTACAAAGTGGGCTCGGTTTGAGGCAGTAGACAAAGATGGATTGGTTTATTTATTAAATACCTTGCTGACTAATTGCACACAGTTTAAGCTATTAACCCCTTAGATTCTAGTATCTAGGATGTTAAATGTCCCATTTAAATCAATTGGGAATTGTTCCTTCATCCATATGGTGCTGGTGTCCAAGAATTTCCACTCTTTTGGCCCTGGAATCCATCAAAGTGCAAATAGTACAATGCACAAAGAAATCTGAGGTTTATAGTAATCAAAAGATTTCCTTGTACATTAGTCTTTTGCCTATTCAGCAATGGACATATCGCTTGTTCATCAAGTGCTGGCCAGATACAGCCACTTATTTCATCTTCCATCTACAGGGTGGAGGATCCCATTTCATTGAATATGCTGTATGAGTATGTGTGTGTTTCATTGGAATGGAACAATTTACAAATGCAGGTAAAGAAGATAGATCATTGATGAATACCCAAAAGCATCCATCAATGATCATGATGAAGAGTAGTGTATTTTATATGCTGCTTTTTGTGCAGCATAATTAATTTTGGCCTTTGTCTTTATACATACCTGTATGTTCCCTTCCCTTTAGGTAGAATAGACAGCTGCTAAGGATGCCAAAATTATCTAATAATTTGGACATTTTATTTAAAAGTTTACCTACAGTTATAATGGACAGTTTATTTGAGGACATTCCTCTGTTTATATTTCATAGGCTAAGGGTATGTACTGTCAAGAGAACTGTGTATTGGACTGGGCGGGGTCATGAGAAGAGTTATGGTGAGACCATGAACATTGTTAGGAGCTCCTTAGATATAAATATGGCCCTGACCTCATAGAAATATTCCAGTCTGCAAACACATCTGAGATGTAGTAAGTTGTGTTAAAACTCTCTAGTCAGTAAAAGATCACAAGCATCTATGTTTTTTATGGCTCCCCATTTTAAAATGAGAATTTGCAGAGATGTAAAAAAAAGTGGCTTCTATACATCAGTAGAAAAATAATTGGAAAGATTATTTCCACTGGCTAGTATTTCATTGTCATGGTAGCCCACAGATCTTGAGTATTTTTCAAAAATGTTCCCTTCTTTGCGCCAGTAGACACTACAAGTTTCACTAAGACCAGAACTACAAGAATGATTTTAGTCACTCAAGCTTTAGGCCTGAGGCCAATCATTTGCAGTTAATTTCAGTGATGTTCTTATCCCCTGCGGTGGGCACTAAAATTAAAGGGATAGTAATACTTCATTTTATCTTTATTTTATTGTAGGCATTAAAAAACATGAAGAATGATATAAGTCTTATCTCTCAAACCTTTATGGTTTGCCTCCCGCCCCTTTTACCTAGTGTAAGCCATCTCTTCTCAGATGTGGAATCCAGCCCACAGACCATACAGATAACAGAAGGGGACAATCTTCTTCCTATGAGAACAATGAAAGCCCTGCCCCCTTGACAAGTTTTTCAGGTTTTTCCCCTATCTTAATTGAAGATTGTCCCTCTCTGCACTCAACCTGGGCACCTCCCTTCTGATCTGGCTGAGCAGTGTTACATCAGTAAAAGGGACAGAAGGGGGATACTTTGTCATTGAATTACTCTTGAACTACAACTCTGACAGAATTAAAATAACACTCTCCATGGCCCAAATACTATGATGATTAATTAGAGATGCTTTTATTATGAAACATTACTATCCCTTTAAGCCACATTCAGCCACAGGAACCACAATGATTATAATAGCCTAAAGCAGATAGTCAATTGTTTGCCCTCTACCTGCTGAGGACTACAGTTCTCATGACCTGCAACCAGCTGTTGGCAGGTTGGGGATGATGGGAGTTTTAGTCCAACAGTTCACTGTACCTGGCTTAAAAATTGTGGTTCCTGGGGGGGGAGATATACTAAGGTGTGATAAAGAATTGGTAAAGAGGAGATAACTTCTCCAATGAGATTAGTTCTCCGCTTCCTATTTTATTATTTTATTCTGTGGAGACCATGCACTAAGAATTCTCAAGTGGGAGTGATCTTAGAGCATTGGCTCCATATAATAACATAGGAACTGGAGAAGTGATATCATTGTAGAAGTTATCTCCTCTTCCTCGACTCTTTATCACACCTTATCACACCTTAGTGCATAACCCCCCTGCATTTACATGCAGACTACAGGAGTGTGTATGACATCGGCAGCATTTGATTGGCTGAGTCTCCTGATGACTGGTCATTATAATGAAAATCTCAATAACACTGTCATAAGGCTCAGGGAAGGCATCACATGTTGCTAAATTTGCATACTGCATCAATAACTATTGCTGCTACTTTGTTGACTTTGTTGCAGCTACTTAGCTATCCATGAACTCTGTTCTAAAGGGTCACTAACTTTTTCACTGTGCGGGGAATTTTACTGAAAGAGCTAACCTCATCATACTTTTAGGTATAGGTTGAATATAGTGTTTTAACCTAGAGAGGTCTCTAACTCAGAGCAAAGCAATGTGTTGAATACTACTTCTCCAGCATCCACGTAGTTAAAATATCTACTTAAAACTAAGGACAGGTTGACACTGAGAATAACCCCACCTCCCCCATCACAGCTTACTGGGAGTCTTCAGCAACAGTCAGGAGATCCCCCTGGACTTGCACTGTAACAATCTGCTGTCTTAGCTAAAACACCTAATAAAGGAAGATTCCTACTAATCCCATAATGATGTGTGTGCTACCAGACAGGACCTGCAGGATATGCTCCGCAGTGCTGTCTGAGCCAAGGCAGCTGATTACCCCCAGGGAAATTCCCAAGTGACCATCTGATTGTGGTCAGGGCCTAAAAGAGCCTTTCATTTCCTTGTGGGGAATACAACACACATGAGAATTTGATTATAAATGTTATCTTCTTACTTGTTTATTAGTGGTTTAGTATAGCTTTTATAGAGGAACAATAAAGAGTTGCAAAAATGTCTATCATGTTAAAACTAATTTCATACAGGCAACCTGAACTAAGAAGCAATGTTACTCCATTCAGGTCATCCATGTAACGCTACCCTGCATTCCCCTACCAATCCCTTCATTGGGTAGGACATGACCAAATTCCATTCAATGTCAACATCATACCTGATTGACTGGTGTCCACTCACAGGTCAGTCATTATCTAACAACCCTTTCAGTGCCATAGTGGCACTCAAAAGGACTTAAGTTGTAAGGAGGATAGCAATCACCAATATCACCTGGGTGAATGATCTGCCTTGGGGCTCTATAGACTGCTATGCTGATTCCGTGCTGAAAATTCCCTGTGTTCTGCATTGCCTTCAAGGAAGATATAGCAAGCTGCAATAGGCTTTGTTCACATATGTGTTGAGCACCTGTTTAGCATTCAAGGGGTTAAAAGTTACATTTACATTAGTAGAAATGTTGAGAATTTTATTTGCACTCTATGATGCAGATGATTTGTACAATGACGAAACAAAAAATGATGGGGCATCCCTGCAAACTCTGTTGAAGGGGCCCCCTAGCCCTGGGGCAGAACAGTCCAGCTGGTAGTAACAGATTCAAACATACGCCATCTGACACCCCAGCTTTGTTCCACTGTCCACTGGTAGTAACAGAATCACACATACACTATTTGACACCCCAGCTTTGTTCCACTGTCCACTGGTAGTCACAGAATCACACATACATTGTCTGACACCCCAGCCTTGTTCCACTATCCACTGGTAGTCACAGAATCACACATACATTGTCTGACACCCCAGCTTTGTTCCACTGTCCACTGGTAGTCACAGAATCACACATACATTGTCTGACACCCCAGCCTTGTTCCACTATCCACTGGCAGCCATGCCTAGGAACTCTCAGGGTTTGTCCCTGAAACTAAGGGTTTTGACCACAATCTCAGGGATCAGAGTGAAGGGTCAAATTCTCAGGTTGAGAGTCTAGTATGACTGACTACATGATCTGCACCAACTAACTACTGCTTTAGTCACTAAATTGGTGCAATTTCTACACAATAAGTCAGAGGGAGAAATCTTGCTTGCATTTTGTGTATTTAAGTAGTAAGATCTCTTAGTTATAGCATGGTATAGGTTAACTGATGAGTGATTGGAGTGCCTCTGGGTTATAGCAAGCGGGGACATATCACTTATAATCTATGCTACGGAGAGAGAGCTAAGGGTTAGTACTTTAGTGATCTCAGGGTTAGCTCATTCTGAAAGTTCACAGATATGCTGGTAGCCTCAGAACCACACATACAGCTTCTGACCCCCCAGGTGTGTTCCACTGACCGCTGGTAATTAAACATCCCCGCATACACTGCCTGACCCACCAGCCTTGTTCCACTGGTAGGCACAGATCCCCATATACACTGTCTAACCCCTCACACCTATTTCTACTGCCCACTAGGAATCTCAGATACCAGAATACACTTTCTGACCAGCCAGCCTGGAACCACTGCCCACTAGTAGTCACACATCCTGTCATACATTGTTAGACCCCCCAATTTAGTTCCACTGCCCACTGGTAATCACAGACTCCCACATACACTGTCTCACCCCACCTAGTTATACTGCCCACTGCTAGTCACAGACCCCCCAGTCTTGTTCACCTGCTTACTGTTAGCCATGGATCTGCATATATACTGTCTGACCCAGCCTTGTTTCCCTGCCCAATGGTAGCCACAGATTCCCTGTATACACTACATGTCCCAGCCTTGTTGACCTGCCCACTGGTACCCACATATCCCAATATACACTACTTAACCTCCCCAGTCTTGTTCACCTGACCACCAGTAGCCACTGAACCCCTATATACACTGTCTGGACCCTCCATAGTTTTTCCCCTGTCCACTGGTAGCCACAGATGCCTCTAACCAGTGGTGTAACTAGTTGCTGGAGGGTCAAGGTGCAAAGATTTGATGGGCCCCAAACAGTTCTCCAAGAGGGATAACTAGAACCTTTTGGGCCCTGGGAGCAATGGACCCATTTTGATGACGGGCCCTGTTTCAGTTGCACACTCTGCACACCTCATAGTTACTACCCTATCTCCAACACATTGCAAAGAAAAGCTCCCTAGCACTAAAATGGTTAAAAGCTTTTCATTTCTCCCGTACATTGTAGATGGTTTGCTCCAGAACAGCACCTCTTCCTGAATAGGGTCCTGAATGTGGAGTTGTAAAGAATATGTTGGTACACATATAGTAATTAATACAGTAATACTATTAATTCTATAACAGAAAAACACTACGACTATAATTAGTATTCTTATTACTGTTATTTTATTACATATTTCCCAAGAGTCCCTCTTTAGAGACCTAAATCCCTTTGTCCCTGTTTCCTACCATTTTTTTTATGAGATCAGAAAAGGTAGTGTGTCTGTAAAGGTACCACTTTGCTCCATAGTAATAAAACCATTAATGGTCATATATACGTCAGTATAGCTGTTTATGAATTAAAATGTGTAAGTAAATTACTTTGGTTGTGTTCTAAATCATCTATTTAATATCATAAAGAGCTGTCAATACTTCATGAAGTAACCTAAACATTCTTGGTAACGCTCCACCCACCAGCCAAGCACCCAGCAACAAAACCTAAAACAAGAGTCCGTCTTTGGACATTTAAGTATTTGGAGCTACGATATTATCATGAACCAAGTATATCATGCAAAGCAGTGCAATGAGATTGAATTACCAAAAGCATAAACAATGAGCGTCAGGCAAGGACAAGGTGTTTAGGGCCATGCTCAAAAGAGCTTATAGATTAGTGGGATGAGAAACACAAGATAATTGTAAGGATAACGTACTTAGGTTGTGTGTTGGTACAAGGAACAGCTGCTCTCAGCTAGCATCGGGGGATGAAGATGATAGGAAGGCCTCAGTAGAGAGGTAGCTTTCTGAGAAATATTTTTTAGAGGACTGGGAAGAGCTTGGTAGAGCGAGGTTTGTAAAAAAAAAGAACTGGAGCAATTCTGGAGCAAGCCAACTGCTCCTTATGGGACAAATAAACATTCCAATTGATTGAAATGGGGGTTTTAATCCCTTCAATGCTAGCAATGTCTTCAACAAATTGAAAAGGAAACTACCTGGGGGACAGAGAGATTTAGATTCAATGGGCTATATGAACAAATTCAATTCTGGGGCAAACACAACAACACTTCCCAAAGTCCTGTTGATTTAAATAGACCTTTTTGTGTTGGAGAACTCTTGTATTCAAGAGGATAAAAACCATTTAAATCAATTTGAATGTTCATGTTTTCTATGTTACAGCTTCTTGACCCCGAATTTTGCCTTTGTGGCTTGAAGGACCAGGTTTCTACTGTCAGTATGCATCCATACTTGGTAACTTTCAGGGTTTAGCCCTGAGACTCAGGGTTTTGACCAAATCTCAGGGTCTCAGGGTGAAGGGTCAAAATCCCAGGATGAGAGAGTCCAGTATTCCCTACTAGATGATCTGGACAAATAAACTGCTTCTTTAGTTTCTAACTGGGTGCCATTTATACCAGAATGGCAGAAGGGGTAGTCTTGTTTGTCTTCTGTGTGTCCAGGTAGTGATATCTTTGTCATCTCATGTTAAGGGTGTCCTTGTGGACTGATTGAAACACTAATGGGTTAGAGTAATAGGGACAAATCTCCAACAATCTATATTATGGTGAGATTTTAGAGATAATACTTAAACAATCTCTGGGTCTGCTCATTTTGCAAGTTCGCAGGTATTGTATGTATCCATATATCCAGATATATAAATATAAACAACCTGAAAGGTAAATGAGACAACATGGGGTACTCCGACCACATATGATATTACTGTAAGGGATTTCCCCCAGATTAGCTCCTGTTTTGACAATGCTTCTGTTCTTTCATTGGTGCGATAGGGTTAACCAATGTGTGCATATTATTTTTAACAGGAGGGTAAGGCCTAGAGGTCAGGATTGGTAAACTCTTCCACCTGGAAATGCTAAAATGAGACACACATAAACACCTTGTGACACAGCCACACACTAGTAAACATGCAGCACACACATACAGCACACACACACACACAGTCAGACATTTCCATGATACTGATATTTATAGAGTAATTCTGAACTAATTATTCATAGAGGGCAGATGGTCTTTAGAATCTGCTGCATCATCCTATTAGACTGGGTTTTAACCTGGTGTTCATTCAGGGCTGGATTTACATTCTAGGCACCACAGTCAAGGAACTTGTGGCATATAAGATCTCTCTAGTGTCCTAGGGGTTAAATAATAGGCTGTAAAGGGGCATTCAGATTGATCAGGCAACACCCACAATTCAGTATGCATGTGTCCATCACAGCTGAGGCACCTCTCCAAATTTGGATCTGTAGGTAGTTTCCTACTCAGCCTATTGGGAGATCTGGCCCTGCGTTCATTAGTTCCAGGATCTGCATCTGTGCTGTGGGGTTACCTTCCAGTGTGTGGGGACTTGTCCTCTCTTTCTCTACAGACTAGGGTCTTATGCAGAAAGCTAAGAAGGCGCAGTTCTGCCCCACGAATGGGAGGAAATAAATAGTCTGACTGATTAAAATGAGGACTTTAATCCCTTCATAATACATTGAGGACTCACCGGCATTCAAGAGATTATAAGGCTTATTTACATCTATGACAATTTTGAAGGGTTTGCATTTGCACCCTATGAGGCAGAATTGCTCCAGTTTAGTCTCATACACAAGGTCCCAGTAGAAAAAAAAGGAAATCATCTGCTTTGCTTTTACTGATGCCAACTCTCTCATCTCAAAGATTATCTAAATGACAAGTCATGCACAGGGATGAGACCTTCTCAATCATTAATGCTGTATGACTAATGGGTTGGGAATCTCTGATTCACAAATAAAATGAGGAACAACTGTGAAACAGTCCAAATAAAAATTCCCATTCATTTAATCCATTGACTGATACAGATGCCTCCAAAGCATTGAAAAGCAATGGACAGAAGACCTCTCTAGCATTCAAGAGGGTAAAATCCCCATTTAAATCAATGGGAGATTTGGGGATATTTTTCTCCTAAATGGTACACTTGATTTACTGTAGAATTGCTCTTCATTTAATTTGTGAATCAGTGTAAATAAGCCCAAGTGTATATTGTTCTTTTGTGGGAAGGTATTCTTACATTTGTACTTATGTACAAGGGATAAAAGCAATGTTTGTCTGTACCAAACTCAGAATCCACCAAGTAACCTATTAAAAACAATCTTATTAGATATACCCTTCATAAAATCACTTCCATAGAGAATGTTAGGACTCCTCACCGAGTTCAGAACCAATGGCAGGCTGACCCATCCTCAAAGGGAACAAATAAAAATCTCCATTGATTTAAAGGGATAGTAATACTTCGTTTTATCTTTATTTTATTTTGTAGGCATTAAAAAAACATGAAGAACGATATAAGTCTTATCTCTCAAACATTTATGGTTTAAGAGATATTCAAATGCAAAGTATCCCCCCCCCGTTCAGCCAGATCAGAAGGGAGGTGCCCAGGTAGACTGCAGAGAGGGACAATCTTCAATTAAGATAAGGGAAAAAGCTGAAAAACTTGTCAAGGGGGGAAGGGCTTTCATTCGTTTCATACAAAGAAGATTGTCCCTTGCTGTTATCTGTCTGGTCTTACAACCAGATTCACATCTGAGAAGAGATGGCTTACAACTATGAAAAAGGGGCGGGAGGGGGAAACTTTGCTTGTGAATATCTCTTAAACCATAAAGGTTTGAGACATAAGACTTATATCATTCTTCATGTTTTTTAATGCCTACAAAATAAAATAAAGTTAAAACAAGGTATTACTATCCCTTTAACCCCTTAACATCCAATGCTGTGCCAGGTCCAGGCACATTATGGAATTCAGGACTCCCTGCACAGCTGCACGCCACTCGGGAAGCCCTGAATCGGATTAAAAAAAAATGTCCCCGTGGTCCTCAAGTGTTGGACTCACATGCATGCGCCAGTCCTTAATGGGTTAAAAGTGAATTTCAAA
Organism: Rhinophrynus dorsalis; assembly: GCA_037306005.1. Lineage (NCBI taxonomy): Eukaryota > Metazoa > Chordata > Amphibia > Anura > Rhinophrynidae > Rhinophrynus > Rhinophrynus dorsalis. The sequence goes on along the minus strand of CM074726.1, from coordinate 90,886,707 downwards.
CACTTGAATGCATTGTGAAGCAAAATGTTGAAGTTCTCATTATCATTCAAGGGGATGGGGGAGATGCACTAAGGAGTGATAGGAAGGTGATAAAGTGGAGATGACTTCTCCAGTGATATCACTTCCCCAGTTCTTATGTTATTCTATGGAACCTATGCACCAGGATCTCCAAAGCTAAAGACATCTTAGTGCATTAGCTGCACATAGGAACTGGAGAAGTGATATCACTGGAGACTTCATCTCCACTTTATCACCTCTTTATCACGCCTTAGTGCATTACTCCTAAGCAGTTACAAGCCCCATTTAACCCAGGCAGAGGTGTATCCAATGCATTGCTTTGTAATGGAAATCAAAAGCATTAATTTCTTGTAAAAGCATGGGAATTTGGGGACTTTTTATTTGTTCCCTATAGTGCAGGAGGTTTGCACCAGAATTACACCACTTTCTTAGTGCATCAGCCTCACTGAGTTCAAGTGAATCATTCTCCAGTCCAGACTACAATTGTCCTGCTATACTCCTTTCACTGCACAAGTTTTAGTTTAGTTTTGTTATATTAATGTTTTAACTAGCTTTGTACTACAACATTCAATAGATATTTTCCACATTACGTAGGTCTGAGTTTTCCTGTAATCCAGATCTTTAAATAAATGGATCTCTGCATGTGAATACTTTGCTCTGTGTGTTCTCTTAGTCACTGGCTGCTCTCAGATGGCAGAGGCTGCTTTGAGCAGCAGGTTTAACTGTGAATCATTTATGTGTCTCAGCAATCAGTGATGAAAGATAAGATAATACATGCTGAGGCTGATATACTACTAACTGGAGCATTTCAGGAGCCAACCAACTGTGCCATAGGGGATAGAAAAAAACGCCCCAAATTGCCATTGATTTAATCCCTTGGGGACCAGAGTGTTGTACAACCCATTGCTTCACAATGCATTGCACACCCTACTCTTCTTTAATGAGTAATATAGGGACATTAACCCCAAAATGCTAGCGTTATACAATGCATTGATGTGCTCTCAAGGATTCAAAGAATTAAAATCTACATTTAAATCAAGAGCATTTTCATTTATACCCTCATGTTTTACCCAATACATCAAGACACCTTTGTACTATATGTCCTGCCTGAATGAGAACAGGGCTGCATATCCCTGACACTTTCACAAGTATGAAATGAACAAGAATACATACCTCTTAATAATAATTCTATATTATAATTTGCTAACTAAGTTTGTCAGAAGCCGTTATGAACGGTAGAGATGGCTGCTCGTGCTGCAGTCATGTGCAGGACAGACTGCCCGCGACGTGGTTGATACGGAGTGGAGCACTCCGAATTCAGACCAGAGTCCTAACTGTGCACCGGAAGATGCACAGAGAGGACTAAGATCTGAATTTGGAGCGCCCCGCTATCATATCTATATCCCTATATCCCCTCTCTCTCTTCTCTCCTCCAAGCTATATGTTCAGATCCTTTAGTCTATCCTGATATGTCTTTTCCTGTAAACCAGTCACCATTTTAGTAGCCCATCTCTGAATTTTCTCTAGAGTATCTATATCATTCTGGAGATGGGGTCTCCAGTACTGTACACAATACTCTAGGTGAGGTCTAACTTGAGATCTGTAGAGTGGCATGACCACTTCCCTTTTTCTGCTACTAATGCCCCTAGCTATACAACCCAGCACCCTGCTTGCACTCCCCACCGCTTTATTACATTGCCTGCCTTTAAGTCATCAGAAATAATTACTCCCAAATCCCCTTCCTCTGTTGTCTCTGACAGCACAGTACCCTTAATAGTATATTTTTCCTTTGAATTTTTATGTCCCAAGTGCATTATTTTACATATTTCAACATTAAAGGGATAGTAATACTTCGTTTTCTCTTTATTTTATTTTGTAGGCATTAAAAAAACATGAAGAACGATATAAGTCTTATCTCTCAAACCTTTATGGTTTGAGAGATATTTACAAGCAAAGTTTCCCCTCCCGCCCCTTTTACCTAGTGTAAGCCATCTCTTCTCAGATGTGGAATCTGGTTTTCACACATCCTCCCTTGTGATGCCATAACCCCCCTCTTACCAAAGCACATTCACACATCCTCCCTTGTGATGCCATAATCCCCTCTTACCAAAGCACATTAACACATCCTCCCTTGTGATGCCATAACCCCCCTCTTACCAAAGCACATTAACACATCCTCCCTTGTGATGCCATAACCCCCCTATTACCAAAGCACATCAACACATCCTCCCTTGTGATGCCATAACCCCCCTCTTACCAAAGCACATTCACACATCCTCCCTTGTGATGCCATAATCCCCTCTTACCAAAGCACATTAACACATCCTCCCTTGTGATGCCATAACCCCCCTCTTACCAAAGCACATTAACACATCCTCCCTTGTGATGCCATAACCCCCCTCTTACCAAAGCAGATTAACACATCCTCCCTTCTGATGTCATAACCCCCCTCTTACCAAAGCACATTAACACATCCTCCCTTGTGATGCCATAATCCCCTCTTACCAAAGCACATTAACACATCCTCCCTTGTGATGCCGTAACCCCCCTCTTACCAAAGCACATTCACACATCCTCCCTTGTGATGCCATAACCCCCCTCTTACCAAAGCACATTAACACATCCTCCCTTGTGATGCCATAACCCCCTCTTACCAAAGCACATTAACACATCCTCCCTTGTGATGCCGTAGCCCCCCTCTTACCAAAGCACATTAACACATCCTCCCTTGTGATGCCGTAACCCCCCTCTTACCAAAGCACATTAACACATCCTCCCTTGTGATGCCATAACCCCCCTCTTACCAAAGCAGATCAACACATCCTCCCTTGTGATGCCATAATCCCCTCTTACCAAAGCACATTAACACATCCTCCCTTGTGATGCCATAACCCCCTCTTACCAAAGCACATTAACACATCCTCCCTTGTGATGCCATAACCCCCCCTCTTACCAAAGCAGATTAACACATCCTCCCTTGTGATGCCATAACCCCTCTCTTACCAAAGCACATTAACACATCCTCCCTTGTGATGCCATAACCCCCCTCTTACCAAAGCACATTAACACATCCTCCCTTGTGATGCCATAACCCCCCTCTTACCAAAGCACATTCACACATCCTCCCTTGTGATGCCATAACCCCCCTCTTACCAAAGCACATTAACACATCCTCCCTTGTGATGCCATAACCCCCTCTTACCAAAGCACATTAACACATCCTCCCTTGTGATGCCGTAGCCCCCCTCTTACCAAAGCACATTAACACATCCTCCCTTGTGATGCCGTAACCCCCCTCTTACCAAAGCACATTAACACATCCTCCCTTGTGATGCCATAACCCCCCTCTTACCAAAGCAGATCAACACATCCTCCCTTGTGATGCCATAATCCCCTCTTACCAAAGCACATTAACACATCCTCCCTTGTGATGCCATAACCCCCTCTTACCAAAGCACATTAACACATCCTCCTTTGTGATGCCATAACCCCCCTCTTACCAAAGCAGATCAGCACATCCTCCCTTGTGATGCCATAACCCCCCTCTTACCAAACCACATTAACACATCCTCCCTTGTGATGCCATAACCCCCCTATTACCAAAGCACATCAACACATCCTCCCTTGTGATGCCATAACCCCCCTCTTACCAAAGCACATTCACACATCCTCCCTTGTGATGCCATAACCCCCCTCTTACCAAAGCACATTCACACATCCTCCCTTGTGATGCCATAATCCCCTCTTACCAAAGCACATTAACACATCCTCCCTTGTGATGCCATAACCCCCCTCTTACCAAAGCACATTAACACATCCTCCCTTGTGATGCCATAACCCCCCTATTACCAAAGCACATCAACACATCCTCCCTTGTGATGCCATAACCCCCCTCTTACCAAAGCACATTCACACATCCTCCCTTGTGATGCCATAATCCCCTCTTACCAAAGCACATTAACACATCCTCCCTTGTGATGCCATAACCCCCCTCTTACCAAAGCACATTAACACATCCTCCCTTGTGATGCCATAACCCCCCTCTTACCAAAGCAGATTAACACATCCTCCCTTCTGATGTCATAACCCCCCTCTTACCAAAGCACATTAACACATCCTCCCTTGTGATGCCATAATCCCCTCTTACCAAAGCACATTAACACATCCTCCCTTGTGATGCCGTAACCCCCCTCTTACCAAAGCACATTCACACATCCTCCCTTGTGATGCCATAACCCCCCTCTTACCAAAGCACATTAACACATCCTCCCTTGTGATGCCATAACCCCCTCTTACCAAAGCACATTAACACATCCTCCCTTGTGATGCCGTAGCCCCCCTCTTACCAAAGCACATTAACACATCCTCCCTTGTGATGCCGTAACCCCCCTCTTACCAAAGCACATTAACACATCCTCCCTTGTGATGCCATAACCCCCCTCTTACCAAAGCAGATCAACACATCCTCCCTTGTGATGCCATAATCCCCTCTTACCAAAGCACATTAACACATCCTCCCTTGTGATGCCATAACCCCCTCTTACCAAAGCACATTAACACATCCTCCCTTGTGATGCCATAACCCCCCCTCTTACCAAAGCAGATTAACACATCCTCCCTTGTGATGCCATAACCCCCCTCTTACCAAAGCACATCAACACATCCTCCCTTGTGATGCCGTAACCCCCTCTTACCAAAGCACATTAACACATCCTCCCTTGTGATGCCATAACCCCCCTATTACCAAAGCACATCAACACATCCTCCCTTGTGATGCCATAACCCCCCTCTTACCAAAGCACATTAACACATCCTCCCTTGTGATGCCATAATCCCCTCTTACCAAAGCACATTAACACATCCTCCCTTGTGATGCCATAACCCCCCTCTTACCAAAGCAGATCAGCACATCCTCCCTTGTGATGCCATAACCCCCCTCTTACCAAACCACATTAACACATCCTCTCTTGTGATGCCATAACCCCCCTCTTACCAGAGCAGATCAACACATCCTCCCTTGTGATGCCATAATCCCCTCTTACCAAAGCACATTAACACATCCTCCCTTGTGATGCCATAATCCCCTCTTACCAAAGCACATTAACACATCCTCCCTTGTGATGCCGTAACCCCCCTCTTACCAAAGCACATTCACACATCCTCCCTTGTGATGCCATAACCCCCCTCTTACCAAAGCACATTAACACATCCTCCCTTGTGATGCCATAACCCCCTCTTACCAAAGCACATTAACACATCCTCCCTTGTGATGCCGTAGCCCCCCTCTTACCAAAGCACATTAACACATCCTCCCTTGTGATGCCGTAACCCCCCTCTTACCAAAGCACATTAACACATCCTCCCTTGTGATGCCATAACCCCCCTCTTACCAAAGCAGATCAACACATCCTCCCTTGTGATGCCATAATCCCCTCTTACCAAAGCACATTAACACATCCTCCCTTGTGATGCCATAACCCCCTCTTACCAAAGCACATTAACACATCCTCCCTTGTGATGCCGTAACCCCCCCTCTTACCAAAGCAGATTAACACATCCTCCCTTGTGATGCCATAACCCCCCTCTTACCAAAGCACATCAACACATCCTCCCTTGTGATGCCGTAACCCCCCTCTTACCAAAGCACATTAACACATCCTCCCTTGTGATGCCATAACCCCCCTCTTACCAAAGCACATTAACACATCCTCCCTTGTGATGCCATAACCCCCCTATTACCAAAGCACATCAACACATCCTCCCTTGTGATGCCATAACCCCCCTCTCACCAAAGCACATTAACACATCCTCCCTTGTGATGCCATAATCCCCTCTTACCAAAGCACATTAACACATCCTCCCTTGTGATGCCATAACCCCCCTCTTACCAAAGCAGATCAGCACATCCTCCCTTGTGATGCCATAACCCCCCTCTTACCAAACCACATTAACACATCCTCCCTTGTGATGCCATAATCCCCCTCTTACCAAAGCACATTCACACATCCTCCCTTGTGATGCCATAACCCCCTCTTACCAAAGCACATTCACACATCCTCCCTTGTGATGCCATAATCCCCTCTTACCAAAGCACATTAACACATCCTCCCTTGTGATGCCATAATCCCCTCTTACCAAAGCACATTAACACATCCTCCCTTGTGATGCCATAACCCCCCTCTTACCAAAGCACATTAACACATCCTCCCTTGTGATGCCATAACCCCCCCTCTTACCAAAGCAGATTAACACATCCTCCCTTCTGATGTCATAACCCCCCGTTACCAAAGCACATTAACACATCCTCCCTTGTGATGCCATAACCCCCCTCTTACCAAAGCAGATCAACACATCCTCCCTTGTGATGCCATAACCCTGCTTTTACCAAAGCACATGAACACATCCTCCCTTGTGATGCCATAACCCCCCTCTTACCAAAGCACATTCACACATACTCCCTTGTGATGCCATAACCCCCCTCTTACCAAAGCAGATCAGCACATCATCCCTTGTGATGCCATAACCCCCCTCTTACCAAAGCACATTAACACATCCTCCCTTGTGATGTCATAACCCCCCTCTTACCAAAGCACATTAACACATCCTCCCTTGTGATGCCATAACCCCCCTCTTACCAAAGCACATCAACACATCCTCCCTTGTGATGCCATAACCCCCCTCTTACCAAAGCACATTAACACATCCTCCCTTGTGATGCCATAACCCCCCTCTTACCAAAGCAGATTAACACATCCTCCCTTGTGATGCCATAACCCCCCCTCTTACCAAAGCACATTAACACATCCTCCCTTGTGATGCCATAACCCCCCTCTTACCAAAGCACATTAACATATCCTCCCTTGTGATGCTATAACCCCCCCTCTTACCAAAGCAGATTAACACATCCTCCCTTGTGATGTCATAACCCCCTCGTTACCAAAGCAGATCAACACATCCTCCCTTGTGATGCCATAATCCCCTCTTACCAAAGCAGATCAACACATCCTCCCTTGTGATGCCATAAGCCCCTCTTACCAAAGCACATTAACACATCCTCCCTTGTGATGCCATAACCCCCCTCTTACCAAAGCACATTAACACATCCTCCCTTGTGATGCCATAACCCCCCCTCTTACCAAAGCAGATTAACACATCCTCCCTTCTGATGTCATAACCCCCCCGTTACCAAAGCACATTAACACATCCTCCCTTGTGATGCCATAACCCCCCTCTTACCAAAGCACATTCACACATACTCCCTTGTGATGCCATAACCCCCCTCTTACCAAAGCAGATCAGCACATCATCCCTTGTGATGCCATAACCCCCCTCTTACCAAAGCACATTAACACATCCTCCCTTGTGATGTCATAACCCCCCTCTTACCAAAGCACATTAACACATCCTCCCTTGTGATGCCATAACCCCCCTCTTACCAAAGCACATCAACACATCCTCCCTTGTGATGCCATAACCCCCCTCTTACCAAAGCACATTAACACATCCTCCCTTGTGATGCCATAACCCCCCTCTTACCAAAGCAGATTAACACATCCTCCCTTGTGATGCCATAACCCCCCCTCTTACCAAAGCACATTAACACATCCTCCCTTGTGATGCCATAACCCCCCTCTTACCAAAGCACATTAACATATCCTCCCTTGTGATGCTATAACCCCCCCTCTTACCAAAGCAGATTAACACATCCTCCCTTGTGATGTCATAACCCCCTCGTTACCAAAGCAGATCAACACATCCTCCCTTGTGATGCCATAATCCCCTCTTACCAAAGCAGATCAACACATCCTCCCTTGTGATGCCATAAGCCCCTCTTACCAAAGCACATTAACACATCCTCCCTTGTGATGCCATAACCCCCCTCTTACCAAAGCACATTAACACATCCTCCCTTGTGATGCCATAACCCCCCCTCTTACCAAAGCAGATTAACACATCCTCCCTTCTGATGTCATAACCCCCCCGTTACCAAAGCACATTAACACATCCTCCCTTGTGATGCCATAACCCCCCTCTTACCAAAGCACATCAGAAAGCTAAATATATCATAAACTACTGTTTTGAAATAAAAATATTTAACATAAATAAAAGTGATTATGAAATCTTGTTTCAAATCAACTATTTATTACAAACTTGATACTTCCTCCTTAACCCTTTGAGCACCAGAGAAGTATGCAGAGCATCACAATGACATACGCTGAATACCTCTCTGACTCAAAGGGTTAAATGCAGCAGGCAAAGAGCAGACTAGGGTGGGATAGTCAATTCTTATCTTTCATCAAATTCTGAATGAAAGAAATATTTTCTTCATACTACTGAAAGATCACATTGATAACAGGATTAAGACAGATGAGTCATTTATCTGTACAATACAATACAGTCGTTCTGGAGTAAACCAACTGCACCACAGGGGACAAATAAAGATTCCTAAATTCCTATGCACTTGAATAGAACTTTTTACCCCCTTGAATTTAGAATTCATTGCTTCATAATACATTGGAGACCTATCTAGCATTAAAGGGGTTAAAAACCCAATGTAATTTTTTTATGGTGCAGTTGGCTTTCTCCAGAATAACTTGGTTTTATATATATATGGTCGTACGGTCCATGTTCAGAAATATACGGGAAGCATAATGGCAGATCTGAATGGCCTCCATCTTTTGGTGGAATATAGCTCTTAGGCTACCAGTAGCTAGGGATGCTGAGTTCTATTCCACAAACAGATGGATGGTCACAAATACACACACACCCTCAAACATGCATTTGCATGTATAGGCATGCATACCAGTGAGCACACATAAACACATGAACATTTGCATGCACAGGCACATGTGTTCACACACATTTAGATATGGGAGCTCATAGACATTTATTCAGACATTTCAATGCTCACACATATTTGGGTGAGAATAAAATAACTAATTCACTTGCACATTTGCCACGGCACACTTTCTCACACATACATACACACATATTCACACAGTTCTGCACACTCACCTACACACACACACACATCTGCACATGAAAATTCCAGCACACGCACTTTGCAAACGAACAGCCGCACAGCTTTGCATTCAAGCACATTTGCTCATTTATACATTAACACACATTACACACATATATTTGCACACATACAAATCTGAGAGGGACAGATGAGAGGTGACAGTGTTAAGAATGGGCAGAGTGGAGAACAGGTGGACAAGTGGTGGCAGAGTGGTGGGTGAACTGGGGGAAGAGGGGTATCAGAGTTGTAAAAGTTAAAACTGCCATTGATTTTAACCCTCCGAATAAACAATGAAATTAGTGAATATTATCAGTTGTTATTAAGAGCTGAAGTCAAACAGCAGGCAGAGGACAGGTGGAAACAAGACTGAGAGGCAGAATGGCTAGGATGTAAGGACATAATTAGGGAGAGGAAGGAGGCGAAAGGACAGTCAGCTGTGACATAACTAACATTGCAGTGCCCAGGTGCAATTTTATTCTGGGACCCCTAACATAGAATATTTTCCACGGGGCATAATTAGCACTTATTAGGCACTAGGGCAGATATCCATGCAAAGGAGATCTAGGGCTGCATGATCATGTACTGGACACCAAAGGGTTAGTTTTATATTTCAGGTGCTGAAGTCTGTGGATTCTCACAGCTCCCTCACTGAGCAAGTGAGGAAGCAGAGAGGATATTCTTGGACTTCTGCTTTGACTTCTGCTGACAATATGTAAGGGAGGGCTTCCCTTCCACATCACCAGCAGTTTGACAACCCTGTATGCTAATGGGGATATCTCCCCTGAATCCCTAATTCTTAGTGCATATGGGGATGTGTGTCTCCTTTGTCCAGGAGATGTGCTCAACACAAATCACCAGATACACTTTGCCATAGCATTGAACCTTAGTGCATGTCCAACCATGTATTCAGGGAAGTCACTGTTGTAAATCAAGAAAAACCTTAGTGATCCACTTTACACACATCTTCAGTTCATTTAGACAGCCAATGTGCACTGTGAATTAATCACCTAGATATAATATGGCAAAAATAGACAGGAAAATATAAGTTTTAATCCAAGACACTTTATGAGTTGATTATTCAGATATTAATAATGATAGTTAGTGGACAATTACAACAAGAAAAAAACATGATAGTTTACCTTTAAAGGGTTAGTAATGTTTACAAATAAAAACAGCTCAAATCGTTTGTCATAGTGAATAGTGTTGATGTCTGAGGCTCTGAAAGTTCATACATTGCTAGTTACTGTGTAATTATATGATGAATTTTACCCCTCCTGCCCCCTTTACCTGTTCGGAAGCCACCTCCCCTCAGATCTGAAAACCGGTCATTGGACTGTACAGCTCACAATGAGGGACAATCTTCCCTCTGTCAGTATAAGGAGGAGTCAAGGAGGACAGGTTTTTCCTAATAATGACTGAAGAGTGTCCCTCGTTGTGATCTGCTCTCCAATCTGAGCAAGATATGCCGACATCAGGAAAAGGGCAAGAAGGGTAAAATTCATCATATGATTACAACTTAACTAGCAAGTTATGCACTTTGAAAGCCTCAGACATCAGTACTATTCACTATGACAAACAATACGAGATGCTTGTGTTTGTAAGCATTACTAACCCTTTAAAGGGATAGTAATACTTGCAAATTACTAATCCCCATATTGTAGCTTTGTTAAAAAGAAACTTATTGCCCCCAGTGTCATCTCTCGAACCCTTATGGTTTGAGAGATGGTAGCGCTCAAAGTTCCCCCTCCCTCCCCCTTCCCTGACTGAACGCTGACTGCAGGGATATCCGGTATTACTTGCATCAGGCGGCTCTGCAGCATTGCCGAGATCACGTTTATAAAAAAGAAATATTTCACTAAAACGGTCTTCTAAGTGTACTTGCAAACCAAACACACATAGAAGACTGTTTCAGCGAAATAATTATTTTTTATAAACGCGATCTCGGCTCAGCTGCAGAGCCGCCTGATGCACATAAGACTGTTGTACGACAGCTTCCCCTGCAGTCAGCGTTCAGTGAAGGAAGGGGGAGGGGGGAACATTGAGCGCTATCATCTCTCAAACCATAAGGGTTTGAGAGATGACACTGGGGGCAATAAGTTTCTTTTTAACAAAGCTACAATATGGGGATTAGTAATTTGCAAGTATCACTATCACTTTAAATAAATGAAAACCTGGGGAATCTTTATTTGTTCCCTATAGAGTATGTGATTTTCCCCAGAAATGCACCTCTTTAGCTTCCTGGATATGTATAGGAAAACAAGGGTGGGTTATTAAATATGAAAGACTGTTACAGTAACAGGAAATGTTGTTCATTTTATTTTTGCATAGTAGGGGAATCATAGAGTATATCTAATGTTTGCATGCCTGGTTTGCTCTGTGGCCAAGCAACTAGCTTTAACCCTTCGAACGCATTCAAACTTCTGCAAAATCAGCAACTCAGTCTGCTGTAACTTCCTCTTTGAATTCCTATTGATTTATTTAGAAAATGTTTTACCAGGAAGTATACATTAAGATTTCTCTCGTTTGCAAGTATGTCCAGGAGAGTTTTTACAGTAAGAAGTTACAGATTCATAAATTATTCCCATAGACTTAAATCTGAGCAAACTGAATGTGTGGGATGTGGACCAAGTTACATACCGATCTGGTACATGGGCACGGAGTGCTGGAGATATTTTTACAATAGGATTCGTTTCTTCTGCACCACAACCTTTAAACCAAAATACTGGTGGTGGTATTTGTAATGATCTCTCATTCCCAGTCTCCGTGGAAACATGCAAAAATATCACATCCCCAAAGTTCATGCACAAAGAATAACTAGAGAGGGACAAGGAAACTGCACCATAGGGCAGAAATAAATATTTCCATTGAATTTAATTGGACTTAAATACATCCGTTTGATTTTCACATTGTCTATAATGCAAGGGGTTACAAGGTACATTTAAGACAATACACAAACCATTGTCAATCAATGCATTCAATACCCCTCAAGCACTCAAAGGACTTCATCCTATAACATAAAGTCCTAGAATGCATCGCTCACTGTGCGTGTAACCGCACATGAACAGTAGGAACTCGCAGAATGGGTTGATCCGGAGCAGAGAGCTCCGGAAGGCTGACAGCCTGTCTGTGCTTCCGGCTCCGGGGTAACAGCGGAGGAGGCTGGGTGACAAACTGTCACCTAGCGCCCCCGCTGCTGCCCCAGAGCCGGGAGCACAGACGGTCTGTGAGCCATTCGGAACTCCCCACTCCGGATCAGCCCGTATATACGGGCTTTGTAACTAGTATATATATATATATATATATATATATATATATATATATATATATAGAGAGAGAGAGAGAGAGAGAGAGAGAGAGAGAGAGAGAGAGAGAGTGGAGATTGTAGCTGTATTAGTCCAGTGATGTAGATGTAAAATAACAAACAAAATAAGTATCTTGTAATACCTTTTTTATTGGACTAACAGAATTTTGCATTGACAAGCTTTCAGGATAAACTCCCTTTCTATATATTAATATTAAATTTAGGTTTGTCATGTTAGTCCAGTGGTGTACAGGCCGAATGAATGAGTATTGCAGTATGTAACTGTGACGGAATGGTTGTCACCCTGAGTATGAACTGTGACTTTTTTCAGTGATCTCCATTGTCTTAACATGTGTCCCCATTCTTGAAACATTAATGTACCCTGTGTATGCATGCATTAGAGAGTGTTGGCCATTTGCCATCAATGAATGGGTTGGTTAGTGTGTATGATATACAGAGGGGTGGTGCCATCCAGTCTAGCTGGCCAAAGAGATTGTGTTATGAGATAGCCCAGTGTTGGTCAAATAGAGGGGGGTAGGGCAAATCTGTGAGTGGAATGTGGGTCCCTTCCCCCTTACATCAGGCTAAGCAAAAAGAGACCTTGTAAATGTTACCTGTGAAATTAGATCCTGTAGGGGGTGGGTAGAAGGAAGCCTAAGAGAAGAGAGCGAGAGAGAGAGAGAGAGGAGAGAATGGAGTAGAAGGGGGAGAAGGCCTCCCCAGCATGGAGGAGGCCGGGGGCCAGTCTGGAGTTGGCCTGGTCCAGGTGCTTTCTAAAGGAGTACTGGGGAAGCTGGGACTGTTGAGTGCCCTCACCTGAAGAGTTAGAGTGAGTGGGCACTGAAGTGGCTAGATGCCCCTTCCAGTTGTGGGCTGTAAGCTAAGCTGAGACGGCTGCAGCCACAGAAAATACCCTGATGTTCCCATAACAAGGATGGTGGCCAGGAAGCTAAACTTTGGTGGCTATGGCCCCAGACTAAGGAAAGTGACTGTGAATAATCTGTTAGGATGCCTTCTCCAAAACCTCTGTCAGGACAGTGGCTCAGTGGTTAGCACTGTTGCCTTGCAGTGCTGGGGTCCTGGGTTCAAATCCCACCAAGGACAACATCTGCAATGAGTTTGTATGTTCTCACTGTGTTTGCGTGGGTTTCCTCCGGGTACTCCGGTTTCCTCCCACACTCCAAAAACATACTGATAGGTGAATTTAGATTGTGAGCCCCAATGGGGACAGGAACCAATATGAGTGTAAAGCTCTGCGGAATCTGTGTGCGCTATATAAATAAAATAAAGGAATAAAGGACTAAAGGATACAAGGAAACTTCATGCAATCCAGCACCATGTGTAGTGGACGGTTTGCCCACTCTTGTCTCTAGTGGGACAATGTGTAAGCTCCAGTATAAAGTTAAAATGGACTGTGAGTATTATATGTAACCCCTGGCAATCTGTACAACTTTACTGGCACATCAAAAAGAGAACAACAGAAGTGTGTAGTTTTTATGCTTTACTCCTGTTTGTTTGCCTGTACTTGTTGTCCTATGTTTGTGTGCCATGACCTCTCTAATAAATGCAATGTATTATCTTTTTGTTTGGCTGGATAAATTGATTAATCCTCGGTCTACCAAGCAGTTACCCCTCTACCCCGTCTCAGTAATAATGCTTTCTTTATTGGACTAACATTCAATTATATGGAGACAAGCTTTCAAGAGCAATGCTCCCTTCATCAAGTTTAAAACATACCGGTTATAAGAAAAAAAATGCAACATTGGTATAAAAGCCATGAAGAGGAAAGTTAAATACTGATAAGTAATGAATCTCCAAACAGGAATGCTAGGGGAGGGGGGAGTATTAGAGACAGAAACATGACGGACTTTCACCAATGACAAACTACACTCATCTGTATACAGAAAACCCACAGACAGGTGCAGTTATCTACACAAGTCCAGCTTTCACCCAGCTCACGCTAAACAAGGCATCATTCACAGCCACTCTATCAGATATCACCAAAAATGCTCTGATGCCAAGGACTGCAACAATCTTCTAAAAATATTGTCTGACTAATTCAACTAGAAAGGCTATAAAACAAGGACAATGACAAAGAAAATAACAACTGCATTGAGAACACCACGTGAGCACCTGTTACAATACATAGAGAAGGAAGTCTCTACACGTATACCACTAGTGACTACGTACAACCGTCAACCTCACACTAGAAGAAATACACAACATCATCAATGAGCTACAGCCTCTGTTAACAGACGATGTAGTGTTAAAAGACATATTGTCCCAACCACCTATTCTGGCATTCAGGCAACCACTGAATCTGAAACAAAAATCGATCAATAGAAAACTGACCAATGAATGGAAAAACAATGATAATGGGAACAAACCTTGCAAGAAATTGTGCTATAAATCATGTCAACACATTTGTGAAAACAATACTACAGAACACAACATGTCACCCTGTAGGAGAAAGAGAGAGAGAATGTAAGCACTCTGGAAACTACTCTGCGCAATTGAAGAGCACAGAGGTTGGCAGGGTGCTGAAAAATTATATAAAAGAAGACTATAACCAGCCTAAAAGGAGAGGGGAACTGGAGAAGAAAGAACAGAAAAAAAAATAAATGTCTGGCAGGGAAACAGAGGCGATGCTCCACAAGGTAGACTGGCTGAGGAGAGACACAACGAAGCGGCTATACCCCAGGGAGAGAGCTCAATAACTGAGCACCGAAGCCCAGCTGACGAGGCCTTATATACAGACCTCGCGCCATCTGTACTGTCGCGCCCAGTAAGGAGCACCGACATGACAGATACCCCCCCGAACGGACACCCTCCGGGTGGAAACAGGCGACGGTCGGTCCGGACGCGCCGCATGAAAGTCGCGCAGACAGTCGGGAGCCTGCACATTAGCCGAGGGTTCCCAAGAACACTCCTCAGGTCCGTACCCCCTCCAATGAATCAGGTATTCTAGGCGACCCCGACGGATCCGAGAGTCCAAGACTTGCTGCACCTCGTACTCCTCGGAGGTGCCCACAACCACAGGAGGAGGGCAGGAAGGATGACAGTTCGGATATGGACTGGAGGTCCACGGTTTCAGTTGGGAGACATGGAAAGTGGAATGCACCTAGAAAGACTGCAGCAGATCCAATCGGTAGGCCGTAGGACTGATGACCTTGGAGATAGAGAAAGGGCCCAAGAAACGAGGCCCTAACTTCCAAGTAGGGCATGAGAGGCGTACGTGTGCGGATGATAGCCAGACTTTATCACCAATTTGGTATGAAGGGCCAGGTGAACGATGTCTGTCGGCTTGGCTCTTGTAGAACTCTTGTGTTTGAGTTAGAGTCCTTTGCAACTCAGTGTGTAGTTGCTGCAATTCTTGGACGAGGTGATCGGCATCAGGCACCGTGGAAGAAGGGGGTAGGTCTGGCAGGGTGTTAGGATGAGTCCCTGTCGCAGCACAGAAGGGCGACATCTTGATAGAGCTGAGGTACTATTGATTATTGTAAGTGAACTCTGCAAGAGGGATAAGTCGATACCAGTCATCTTGGAGGTGTGAGGTAAAACACCGGAGGTACTGTTCCAGAGTCTGGTTTGTCCTCTCAGTCTGCCCGTTTGTCTGGGGATGGTGTCCAGAGGACAGACAGTCTTAATTTGTAGATTGGTGCAGAGAGCCCTCCAGAATCCAGACATAAACTGGGTGCCGCGGTCAGAGACCACTGAGGATGGAAGACCGTGTAAGCGGAAGATGTTGTACAGGAAAGCCTCTGCCGTGCATTTAGCCGTTGGCAGACCGAGTAAGGGCACGAAATGAGCCATTTTGGTGAAGCGGTCCACTACGACCATGATGGTGTTATGGTTATTAGAAGGTGGGAGGTCAACTATGAAGTCCATGGTTATCTCCCTCCACGGCCCGGAGGGGATAGGCAATGGTTGAAGGAGGCCAGGGGGTTTTGTGTGGAGGCTTTTGGCTCTGTGGCAAACGTCGCAGGATGAGACATACTTTTCTACATCGGTTCTCATGGTAGGCCACCAAAAGTGTCTTTGCAGAGTCTCCACGGTCTTCAGAATACCGCCATGGCCTGCAGAAGGAAGGTCGTGATAGTGACATAGTACCTCGGGACGTAGCACTAGAGGTACGAAAACAAGCCCCTGATGAAAAAGTAGACCACTGGAGAATGTAAGAGCATGGCGTTGGACCAAGAAGTAGTATCCAGAGGTGGATGCATTCGGGAAAGGGCATCCGCCTTCCCATTCTTGGAGCCTGGTTGATAGGTGATTAGAAGTGGGAAACGTGAGAAAAACAGGGCCCAGCGTGCTTGCCTTAGGCGCAATCTACGAGCTGTTTGGAGGTACTCTAGATTACGGTGGTCTGTGTACACTGTGATCGGATTTTCTGAGCCCTCAAGGAGATGACGCCACTCCTCTAGTGCCAGTTTAATGGCCAGCAGCTCTTTATCGCTAACATCATAATTTAGTTCTGCTGAGTTTAATCGCTTTGAAAAGTACGCTACCGGGTGAAGGTTCCCACCAGAACCTGTGAGTTGGGAGAGTACAGCCCCAGCAGCGTTGTTAGAGGTGTCTACCTCCAGATAGAAAGGTAGCAAGGTGTTTGGTTGGTGGAGTACTGGTGCTTGCGTGAAGGCTGCCTTTAATTGGTTGAATGCTTGCTCTGCCTCCTGAGACCATCGGAACTGCTCCTCCTTGCGTGTGAGTTTAGTCAAGGGGGCGACCAAACGGGAAAAGTTCCGTATAAATCTTCTGTTGAAATTCGAGAACCCGATGAACCGTTGGATGGATCTTTTGTCAGTTGGTGTGGACCATTCTAAAATCGCTGCTATCTTTTGAGAGTTCATCCTGATACTCCCAGAGGTAATGTGAAAACCGAGGAATTCAATCTCTCGGGCCTAAAAACAAATTTTTTCAATCTTGGCGTAGAGGCCGTGTGAACGAAGCCGGGACAGGACCGTGGTCACATGAAGTCTGTGCTCTGTCTCCGAATTCGAGAAGATCAGGATATCATCGAGGTAAACGATCATAAACCGATCTAGAAGATCTCTAAAGATGTCATTGACAAAACGTTGGAAAGTGGCTGGGGCATTACATAGCCCAAAAGGCATCACAGTATACTCGAAATGGCCGTAACGAGTACGAAAGGCAGTCTTCCACTCATCCCCTCCCAGACACGCACCAAGTTGTAGGCGCTCCTCAGATCGATCTTTGTGAAGATGTTAGCAGCCGAGATGCGTTCCAATAGTTCCGGAATGAGCGGAAGCGGGTAGCGGTTCTTGATAGTGATCTTATTCAAATCCTGGTAGTCCACGCAGGGTCGCAACCCCCCGTCTTTCTTAGGGACAAAAAAGATTCCAGCACCTGCAGGAGACGTGGAGGGCCGAATGAAACCGCGTTGGAGGTTCTCCGTGATATATTCCTTCAAATGACAGGCCTCTGGGCCACAAAGAGGGTAGATACGGCCGTAAGGGATGGCTGCTCCGGGTAACAGGACGATTGGGCAATCGAATGGTCGGTGAGGAGGCAGTGATGCCGCTTGAGCTTCGTCAAATACATCTGCAAAAGTCTGGTAAGGTGCTGGGAGAAGTGTAGGAGAGCTGGGTAGGGCCAGAAGTAGGGAACTCTCGGTAGGCAGACAGTTGGTTTTACAGTAGGTAGATGGGAAGTCGATACTGGAGGATGACCAGAATATTCGGGGGTCATGTTTACATAACCACGGAAAACCCAGGACAATCGGACACAAAAGAGAAGGCATTACATCAAATCTTATGCTCTCTTGGTGCTTAGAGGTGATAGAAAGAAGAAGCGGCGTAGTCTCCTGTAGAATAGGTCCCGAGTGTAGTGGACTCTGGTCGGCCATCCGGACTACCAGAGGATGTTTCTTCTGTAGGAGCGGGATACTTAGGGTGCTGGCATATTCCTGACTGATAGTGTTGAGCGAGCATGCTCGGCCGATGCTCGGATCGGCTCGAGCATCGCTCTGCTCGGCACATGGCGGTACTCGTACGAGTACCGCATGTGCTCGCCCGCCATGTTCGGGTCTCCTCCCCGCACGTTTTGCGGCTGCTGCGCAGCCAATAAACGTGCAGGGAGGCTCTGACATCGGTGTAATGCCAGCAGCCATGTTGGCTGCTGGCATTACACTGATTGGCTGGCCAGAACCCGTGGTCAGGTGCTGTATAGCACCTGACCAGCGAGTTCGGCTCAGTCTGAGCCAGGGAGAGCTGAGGATAGGAAGGGAAAGGCAGTGTAGGGAGGAAAAAAACAAAAATTGTGAAAAAAAAAGAACCAAAAGTCCTTTTTAGGACTACTGTGTGTGGGGGCAGCAGGTTATTTGGTGTGGGGGGAAAAAAAAAAAAAAAAAAAAAAAAAAAAATATATATTCTGTTTAGTGTGCAAAGTTGCAGATTAGAGCACATTCTGTTTAGTGTGCACAGTTGCAGATTAGAGCACATTCTGTTTAGTGTGCAAAGTTGCAGATTAGAGCACATTCTGTTTAGTGTGCAAAGTTGCAGATTAGAGCACATTCTGTTTAGTGTGCAAAGTTGCAGATTAGAGCACATTCTGTTAAGTCTTCAAACTAAAATATCAAAGTCACGTATTCCATTCAGTGTGCGTCGCCGCAGTTTAGCAGCACATTCTGAGTACTGTGCAGAGTTGCAGAATAGGAAGAAATACTGTTAAGTCTTCAAACTAAAATATCAAAGTCACATATTCCATTCAGTGTGCTTCGCCGCAGTTTAGCAGCACATTCTGTGTACTGTGCAGAGTTGCAGAATAGGAAGAAATACTGTTAAGTCTTCAAACTCAAATATCAAAGTCACATATTCCATTCAGTGTGCTTCGCCGCAGTTTAGCAGCACATTCTGTGTACTGTGCAGAGTTGCAGAATAGGAAGAAATACTGTTAAGTCTTCAAACTAAAATATCAAAGTCACATATTCCATTCAGTGTGCTTCGCCGCAGTGTAGCAGCACATTCTGTGTACTGTGCAGAGTTGCAGAATAGGAAGAAATACTGTTAAGTCTTCAAACTCAAATATCAAAGTCACATATTCCATTCAGTGTCTTTCACCGCCGTTTAACAGCCTATTCTGTGTACTCTGTACAGTTGCAGAATTATAAGAAATACTGTTAAGTTTTCAAACTCAAATATTAAAGTCACATATTCCATTCAGTGTGTTTCAACGCCGTTTAACAGCCTATTCTGTGTACTCTGCAGAGTTGCAGAATAGTAAGAAATACTGTTAATTTTTCAAACTCAAATATCAAAGTCACATATTCCATTCAGTGTCTTTCACCGCCGTTTAACAGCCTATTCTGTGTACTCTGTACAGTTCCAGAATTATAAGAAATACTGTTAAGTTTTCAAACTCAAATATTAAAGTCACATATTCCATTCAGTGTCTTTCACCGCCGTTTAACAGCCTATTCTGTGTACTCTGTACAGTTGCAGAATTATAAGAAATACTGTTAAGTTTTCAAACTCAAATATTAAAGTCACATATTCCATTCAGTGTGTTTCAACGCCGTTTAACAGCCTATTCTGTGTACTCTGCAGAGTTGCAGAATAGTAAGAAATACTGTTAATTTTTCAAACTCAAATATCAAAGTCACATATTCCATTCAGTGTCTTTCACCGCCGTTTAACAGCCTATTCTGTGTACTCTGTACAGTTCCAGAATTATAAGAAATACTGTTAAGTTTTCAAACTCAAATATTAAAGTCACATATTCCATTCAGTGTCTTTCACCGCCGTTTAACAGCCTATTCTGTGTACTCTGTACAGTTGCAGAATTATAAGAAATACTGTTAAGTTTTCAAACTCAAATATTAAAGTCACATATTCCATTCAGTGTGTTTCAACGCCGTTTAACAGCCTATTCTGTGTACTCTGCAGAGTTGCAGAATAGTAAGAAATACTGTTAATTTTTCAAACTCAAATATCAAAGTCACATATTCCATTCAGTGTCTTTCACCGCCGTTTAACAGCCTATTCTGTGTACTCTGCAGAGTTGCAGAATTATAAGAAATACTGTTAAGTTTTCAAACTCAAATATTAAAGTCACATATTCCATTCAGTGTCTTTCACCGCCGTTTAACAGCCTATTCTGTGTACTCTGTACAGTTCCAGAATTATAAGAAATACTGTTAAGTTTTCAAACTCAAATATTAAAGTCACATATTCCATTCAGTGTGTTTCAACGCCGTTTAACAGCCTATTCTGTGTACTCTGCAGAGTTGCAGAATAGTAAGAAATACTGTTAATTTTTCAAACTCAAATATCAAAGTCACATATTCCATTCAGTGTCTTTCACCGCCGTTTAACAGCCTATTTTGTGTACTCTGCAGAGTTGCAGAATTATAAGAAATACTGTTAAGTTTTCAAACTCATATATATTAAAGTCATATATATCGTGTAAGATGAAGAAGGCGGGTAAAAAGGGACGGGGAAGTGGACGTGATCCTGAAAGTTCAGGGCGCGGGTCAGGACGCGGAGAAACTGTGCCTGGTGCCAGAGCACAAGAAAGAAAGACATCCACCATACCTAGCTTCATGTCTGATTTCACAGGGCGTCGCAGGACATCACTCTCGAGGTCCGACCAGTGCGAACAGGTGGTCGGTTGGATGACAGCTGATACTGCTTCCAGTCGGTTAAGCACCACCCTGTCTTCCACCAAGTCCACTCTCAGTAGCCAAGAGTCTGGTCAACATAATCCTCACTCTGATCATCCTTCCTCCCACCATACACGGTCTGGTCAAAGAAGTGATCCCACACTGGGATATAGTGATGAGCTCGTCTCATCACCAATCCTTCATTTGACCCTCTCTCCAAGCACGCTTGCAGAGGAACATGACATCTTGTGCCCTGATTCACAACCTCTAGAGGCTACCCAATCACAAGAAGATGACAGATGTGAACGGCATTTAAGGTCAAAGGAAGTAGTGGATGATGATGATGATGATGAGACACAGTTGCCATTAAATCAACCACTATTTCCTTCTCAAGACCTTGTTGAGGAGAATGTTATACAGTTGTCAATGACCGAGTATGTGGTGGGATCAAGACTTGAGGAGGATGATCAGAGTGAGGAAGTGGAGGAGGACTTGGTGGACGATGAGGTGACTGACCCCACCTGGGAAGGTGTAGAGCCGAGCGATGACAGCAGTCCTGAGGGTGAGCCATCTGCAGCACCGCAACAGGCTGGAAGAGGCAGTGGTGTGGCTACAGAAAGAAGGCGGACCGCACCAAACCGGCCCGCAAATGTTCCACGGAGCACCCCCTTGCGTAAATCTACCTTGCCAAGGGGTAGGTGTTCCGCGGTATGGCGTTTTTTTAAGGAAAGTGCGGACGACAAAAGATTTGTAGTTTGCAACCTGTGCCACACCAGAATGAGCCGAGGCATGAACACTAGAAACCTCACCACCACCAGCATGATCCGACACATGGCATCCAAGCACCGTAGTAAGTGGGAGGAACGCCTGGATCGCCCATCTGTGTCTGCAGGCCACACCACTGCCTCCTCTTCCCCTGTTTTCGGTGCCGGCCAATCGCCTGTCGAAGGCGCAGGCCCGCATACCTCCCGCCCTGCACCTGTAGCATCTGAAGCACCATCAGCGACCACATCCACTTCCCTGTCCCAGCACAGCGTCCAAATGTCGTTACCCCAGGCATTTGAGCGCAAGAGAAAATACCCAGCCACCCACCCACAGGCCATAGCACTAACCTCACACCTTTCAAAATTACTGGCCATCGAAATGCTGCCATTTAGGCTTGTGGACACTGAGTCCTTCCGCAGCCTGATGGCAGCAGCTGTCCCTCGGTACGCGGTCCCCAGCCGCCACTACTTTTCCCGGTGTGCCATCCCCGCATTACACCACCATGTGTCCCGTAACATCACCCGTGCCCTGACCAACGCAGTTACTGGGAAGGTCCACTTAACGACTGACACATGGACAAGTGCTTGTGGCCAGGGACGCTACATTTCCCTGACGGCACACTGGGTGAATGTCGTGGAGGCTGGGAGCGACTCGGACCCTGGGATGGCACAGGTGCTACCCACGCCGAGGATTGCGGGCCCTACCTCCATCAGGGTTTCCACCAGCACCTACGTTATTGGCTCCTCCTCCTCCGTTTCCACCTCCGAATTCTCTACACACACCGCCACTCCCCCATCAGCCAGTAGCTGGAAGCAGTGTAGCACTGCAGTGGGGAAGCGTCAACAGGCCGTGCTGAAGCTGATCTGCCTTGGGGACAAACAGCACACGGCCTCAGAGCTGTTGCAGGGGATTAGTCACCAGACCGAGCAGTGGCTCTCGCCACTCAACCTGCAAGCAGGCATGGTTGTGTGTGATAATGGGCGTAACTTGGTGGCGGCTTTGGAGCTCGGCAAGCTCACACACGTACCATGCCTAGCGCATGTATTTAATTTAGTGGTGCAGCGATTTCTAAAAACCTACCCCAATGTGCATGATCTCTTGACCAAGGTGCGCCGCGTGTGTGCACATTTCCGTAAGTCATCTACAGCTTCGGCCGGCCTGTTGAAGCTGCAGCAGCGCTTACAATTGCCAGCTCACCGGCTGCTGTGTGACGTGAGCACGCGCTGGAACTCCACCTTCCACATGTTGGCCCGGCTTTGTGAGCAGCAGAGGGCAGTAGTGGAGTACCAGCTGTTACACGGTCGTCGCCTCTCCGTTCAACTTCCTGTAATCAGAAGTGAGGAGTGGGAATGGATGTCAGACCTCTGCGAGGTTTTACGCAATTTTGAGGAATCGACACAGATGGTGAGCGGCGATAACGCTATTATCAGTGTAACCATCCCACTTCTGTGTCTACTGAAACGCTCGCTGCTCACAATTAAAACCGACGCTTTGCATGTGGAAGAGGTGGAAATGGGGGAGGAAGAGCTTACACAAGGTGATAGCCAGAGCACCCTCACTTCGTCTTCTCAGCGACAATTGGAGGAGGCGGAGGAGGAGGAGGAGGAGGAGGAGGAGGAGGAAGACACGGTTGCCTCCGCTACAGAGGGTAGCCATGGAACTTTAGTTCCATCTCTTCAGCGTGGGTGGGCAGAAGAGGAGGAAGAGGATGAGGATATTGAGAGTCAGCCTCCTGGTGAGGACAGCGAAATCTTGACTGTTGGTACTCTGGCACACATGGCTGACTTTATGTTAGGCTGCCTTTCCCGTGACCCACGCGTTGTACGCATTTTAGACAACACGGATTACTGGGTGTTCACCCTTCTGGACCCCCGCTACAAAGAGAATTTCTCATCTCTCATTCCTCCGGTGGAGAGGACAAGCAAAATGGTGCAATACCAGAAGGTTCTTGTTGAAAAATTGCTCCAAAATTTTCCATCTGACAACGCTGGCGGCAGAGTACGTGCTACCTTGGCCAACCGAGAAGGGGAGAAAAGGGGAGCACACAGCAGTTCCGACAAAGGCAGGGCAACACTCTCCAAGGCGTGGGACACCTTCATGACACCCCGCCAGCACCCTCACCCTGATGCGCAGCCTAGTGTCACAAGGAGGGAAAAGTTTTGGAAGATGGTGAAGGAGTACGTAGCAGACCGTGTCAGCGTCCTCAATGATCCCTCTGTGCCTTACAACTACTGGGTGTCCAAGCTGGACACGTGGTATGAACTGGCACTCTACGCCTTGGAGGTGCTGGCCTGCCCTGCCGCCAGCGTTCTGTCTGAGCGGGTATTTAGTGCTGCTGGTGGCATCATAACAGATAAGCGTATCCGCCTTTCCACCGACAATGCTGATAGGTTGACACTTATAAAAATGAACAAGGCCTGGATTTCCCCTGACTTCTCCACTCCACTGGAGGAAAGCCCCGGGGGAACATAAACTCACTTTATATATGTTATTTACAATGATGGGAATACTCTGTATTCCCATTCACCCCTTCCACCCAAAAAACGGGTATATGGTTGACTCTTAATGTTCTCATCCTCCTCCTCCTCTTCCATATGCCCTGGGATATAATTTTTATATAGGGCCAGCTCACCAGCGTGCCCTGGGATATAATTTTTATATAGGGCCAGCTCACCAGCGGGCCCTGTGATATAATTTTTATATAGGGCCAGCTCACCAGCGGGCCCTGTTTGCCAATTTTTATATAGGTCAGCTCACCAGCGGGCCTTCTCATATAATGTTTTATTGGGTCAGCTCTCTAGCGGGCCCTCTCATATAATGTTTTATAGCGTCAGCTCACTAGCGGGCCTTCGCATATAATGTTTAGGATGGTCAGCTCTGCAGCAGACCCTCACCCATAATGTTTTAGATGGTCAGCTCAGCGCACGTTTCCCTCTTAATCATGGCCTCAGTTCTGAAAATCAAGGAAATTTTTGGGAGAATTTGCCTCTGCGCACGTTTCCCTCTTAATCATGGCCTCAGTTCTGAAAATCAAGGAAATTTTTGGGATAATTTGCCTCTGCGCACGTTTCCCTCTTAATCATGGCCTCACTTCAGAAAATCGATGAAATTTTTGGGAGAATTTGCAGATGATATACAAGTAAATATACAGCAAATACTGTTTGGTAACAATTTTTCGCCTAAAGTCGTTTTTATTTTCCTCTTTGTGTGTTTTACGGTCAGTCTGTAAAAATGGCGTACTACGGGCGAAAGATCGTTCCCAGCAGCGATGTTGGAGTCCAAGGTGCATCCAGACATCCTCCCTATGCTGTCCCTGAACCATTTCTGTAGTGTTTCCATCTTTTTCTGCCCTTTTCCTATGGACCAGGCACCCTCCCCTCATCAGAGCAGTGGGTGCCTGGTGTAATGCTCGAGTCCTCCCATTGACTTCAATGGGGCTCGGGTGCTCGGCCGAGCACTCGAGCCTCAGGGGGTGCTCGGTCAGAGCACCCGAACATCCGAGCATTGGGGTGCTCGCTCATCACTACTGACTGATAAAACAGCCACTCGCTCCTGAATCCACCATGGCGCAGGCTTCATTCTGTAGGCCGTTCCACTGTAAAGAAACAGGTACAGTCAGGTGAATAGAGGCGGAATCGGAAACAGAACCATGAGCAGCATAGAGGTTCTTGCTCTTACCTAAGGTGGGGGGTGGACGTATAGGGCAGGTTCTAAGGAGATGGTTGTTGCTCCAACAGTATAGGCAGAGGCCAAGAAGCCGGCGTCTTTCCTTTTCCGACTTAGAGAGCTGTCCTCGTACAGCTCCCACTTTCATGGGTTCCTCTGGGGGTGTCGAGGAACATTCAGGAGCATGCACAGAAACCGGGTCCAAACGTTGCATAGGAGTCGACGGTGAAGCGAGACGTTCACGACGCCGTTCCCTCAACCGCCGGTCTATTTGGATGGCGAGAAGAACAAGATCCTCCAGTCTAGCGGGTAGGCTAACCCTGGCTAACTCATCTTTTAGGTTTTCGGATAGACCGTACCGAAACTGGTCGAATAAGGCTGCCTCATTCTAGTGTGAGTCGCTGGCTAGACGGCGGAATTCCGTAGCGTATTCCTCTACTGGTCTCCGACCTTGGGTGAGGGATCGCAAAGAGGCCTGTGCTGAAGTGGATTTGAAAGGATCATCACACAAGGCCTCCATGGCCTGTTGAAAGGAAGCCCAGGAATTTAACAAAGGGCTGTCGGTCTGAAGGAGGTGGTACCCCCAGGCTTGGGGTTCCCCAGCCAACAGAGTGATGGCCGTGTGTACACGGATAAAATCATTGGCATAGGTGCGGGGATTCAAAGTGAACAGCAGCTGACAGGCAGTGATGAAGGACCTAAATTTGGACCTATCGCCATCAAAGTGGTCCGGCAATGGGACCCTAGGTTCCGGGTAATGTTGTTCTTCAGCTGCTGGTCCGGAGGGTCCGCTAGGACCAGGTGCGGCGGGAGGGAGAGAGGCTGCCGGCTGCATATCCTGTAGCTGTTGCCGCAACAGCCCCTGATTGACTTGTAGCTCCTTTACAGATTCTGAGAGGGAGGAGATCTGATTCCCCAGAGCAGTGAGAGCCTCTACCAGTTTAGCTGGTTCCATCTTCAATAGAGGTTTTTTGGCTCACTTATTTTGTCACCCTGTAGGAGAAAGAGAGAGAGAATGTAAGCACTCTGGAAACTACTTTGCGCAAATGAAGAGCACAGAGGTTGGCAGGGTGCTGAAAAATTATATAAAAGAAGACCATAACCAGCCTAAAAGGAGAGGGGAGCTGGAGAAGAAAGAACACAAAAAAAATAAATGTCTGGCAGGGAAACAGAGGCGATGCTCCACAAGGTAGACTGGCTGAGGAGAGACACAACGAAGCGGCTATACCCCAGGGAGAGCTCAATAACTGAGCACCGAAGCCCAGCTGACGAGGCCTTATATACAGACCTCGCGCCGTCTGATGACGTCATCGGCCGCTACCCGGAAGCGGCCGAGGAGGACGACGCGCGCCCAGATGAGCCAGCTGCCGCCCAGTAAGGAGCACCGACATGACACAACAGGATATACAACATTACAGGATCATATTCATGTACATTAGCACATGTATAAATGATTCAGTGCACTGAATGTGAATCTGGATGTTACATTGGTGAAACAGGCCTACCACTAAACCGAAGGATGAATACACACAGACAATCTATTGAGAAATACCATAAAACTAAGAACCATATCTGAGTCGGTCATCATTTTACCCAGGGAGACCTCTCCATCCATAACTTTAAAATCAAAATACTTAGAGGAATCTTCAAAAATACACAATAGGGAAAGAGATTTGAAATTAAGATGACCAGTTATTTCAACACCAAACACACTGGACTAAATAAGGACTTGGGATTCCTTGCATACTACCACACTTTATATAATATTTTCTTCTATTTATTTTGTTCTGGTACATGTTTACCATCTCTTTCATAACATGTTTCTACCTATATCTATTGATATAATGATGGTAACAGCCTGGAATTCAGTTGGGAAGTGGATGGATCTATCACTTCTCAGGTACAAGTACCTGGAAAATGAAATAGATGGTCTAGTAGGAACATAATATCCTTTAATCATCTCATTCAACAGAGGGATCAAAGAAAAAGGATTCTCCCAAAAAAAGAACAGGCTGGCCTCTATTTTGCAGATGGCTAGTAGGAAGCCTGTGGTTACTTCAGTTCATTTTATTAATGCTGATGTTTATTTAAATGCTGATATTGACTGTTGCAGTAATATGTTACATGGGAGCTGAGGAGGAACTGTTGTCTCAGTGTGACCTATGGTTAGCAGAAATGCAAAATGTTTCATTTGTAGAATGGTTAAAATGTATGGGACCTATGAGGGAAGATTAGGTGTTGGGGAATTTTGTTTACAGAAAGAGGCATTACATGGCATACAAAATACTCTTATCTGTTCATATAAATAATGTGGATATTCCTAGGAGTTTAGCTTGGGGAGGGCGAGGGATATGAAATCCATGATCTTTGAAATTGCCCAATAAGCCATGGGACAGAAAAAAACTGCATGGTAACCCAATGGGTGCTGGCCTAACATGGAGGGCACTGGCACAATGGGGGTGATAACCATTAATAATAAAATTGCTATTAGTACTGACAATACAGCCAAGGGTTGGAACAAGTTACCTGATGTAAGTGCTGGCATATTATTATGTAACTGCATGTTTAGAACAACATAAAGGAAAATATCTGGAGGGGGATTTGAGGCCCTTTTTCCTGATTATAAAGGTTAGGTCAGAAGAAAGGAAGGGATAAAAAATAGCATAGGCACAAAAAAGAGCTCAGACAAGGCCCCAAATCTTTTGATGAATGGCTACACGTTTTTTGATTTTGTGTAGTAATTTGTATGACAATAAGCTAAACTTCAGGTCCTCCCTGTTCAAATATTTTGATAAAATCAGGATCGCTTGCAAACTGCTGGTGGGTCCTGGTTGATGGAATTATAATGACCAATTTAATAAGAAAATTGTGACTTTAGGACAAGGCAGTTTAGACCTCTGGGAAACAGAATTGTGACTTTCATTCATGGTCAGACCCAACACAGGCTGTCAGACAGAATCAGAAAAGGGGTATGATTCTCTTTCAGGAAGGGAAATGTAAGTGGAGGACAGGTGCTGCTTTAAACATGGGTGTAGCAATTGTGGACATCCTCACGCCTTGTCCCTCTATCTGAAGAGAGGAAAAAAACAATATTAAGAAATGCCCAGGTTTCGAGGATTGCTGCCATGGCTAAGAACCTGATGAGTATCAATGACCTATCTGCCTTACTGGGGTCTTTCCCTGACAAAAGAGCACATTGGGTTTTTGAGGGATTTAGCATTCCTCTCAGGGATCATCTGGTTATGGAATGCAGACAGATCTCCAAGTCAATTTTGCATTTGGAGAGTGTGGTAAGATATGTTACTCAAAAAAGTATCACTGGGGAGGATGGCAGGCACCTATTTGTCCTCCTCACTAAAAAAAAAAACCTTTGGTTTTCACCTTTGAATTTAAATGGGTATTTTTTTTAATGTTTACAGGAATACCTACTCTTAAAAACAGGAATTTTGGTGTTTTAGAAAAGCTAGTTCATTAAAAATACAATAATGGACTGTTGGTTGTCATTCTCTTTATTGGAATGTCAATTACAACATTGTTTTTGCATTCTGTGAATCTTTTCTTCTTCATTGTAGGGGATATCCACAAACCAACGGTGTCCTTGAAAGTTCAGGATTTGCTGCTACTGCTGCAAAAAAAACAAACAAAAAAAAACAACCCACCAGTGTATGAAGCACCAGATATAGTTATCTGCATGTAAACAGCAACAAAGGTGTGAACACATGCCTAGCACTGGAGGTGTGTGAACAGGCTTAGCAGCTAAGTGGTTAACCCTTTGAGTGCCAGATGCACTGGATACCTCTGGCGCTCAAAGGGTTAAAGAGGAAATAGAACCTTATGACAGCTGAAGTCTATTTCAAAATCACATATGCATCATGCTATCCATTTTGTTTCTTAAATAATAATTTATGACATATTTAACTGATTTATTTTGTCATTTTATGAAAGTTAGACAGTGCTGGATGGTACAAGCATGTACCTAATACTAGCATTCTACATTGCTCTTACTCCCAAATTCATTCCCATCATCCTTTGGCACTCAGTTAAAATAAACTTAGTCAAATGTTTTTGACTGTAGAGAGGTGTCCTATGAACCAGTTACTAAAATAAATAGGAGAACAGAATGGAAAACATGAGGGAGTGGTACATAGAAGACATTGTTGAGTATGATGTTAGTATTTGGCACATAGCTATGCCAACCTTTACTAATATAATATGCATAAAGTGCAAAATAAATAAAGCTAAAAATCTCATAAACTATTTTAAATTACAAAATGGCTAATATAACATAGAGGTTATTCTGAAAGCAATTTCAAATGAACCAAAGCCTTCATAAGATGTTACTGCTTTCTTTTAATATGTTATTATTGTTTTTGACATTGAGACGTGCCTCAAACTTACCATTTAGTTTATGAACCCTAATATACCATGCACAATGTGCTTGCAGTTAACTAATCTATATATATAAAAATCTAAGTGAAACTGGTTCGCTGTCACGGGGGAGTCGCTTAAAATGCTGGTTGGTTGAGTATGCCCCCTGCCTCCTCAACCAACTTCAGCTGCCACTCTATTAATAATAATAAAAAAAAATGTATTTTACCTGCCTCCTCAAACAACAGATAACAAAACAAAAAGTCAAATCTCATTGTGGGGCATCAGGACCCCTCTTGATGTGCCCCCTCAGTTACTGATCTCCAAGCTGATTCAACAGGAAGATCAATAGAGAAGATGCAGGAGAGCCCCCCCCCCCCTCTTCCATTCTGCCTGGACCCAGGTAGAATTGGGCAGGATCAGGAAACCCTCTCACGTCAATAAGGGAAAGATGATTTGGCTTGGGGAAGACCCAGGGATCAGAGGTAATGGTCCACCAGGCTGGGAAAAAATACAAAAGCCTGCCTCCCACTGGAAGGGGACCCCTGAGACTGCTGGCATCAGGAAGAAGATGGATGGATCTATTTGAGGATGCAACTCTACAGATCCCGAACAGAGATGGATTGATAATCTCTGTTTGCCTGTAAGTCAGACCGTGTATATACAGTGATCTGACATTCAAGAAATGTGAGTACCTGAAATAGTAGTACTTTTTGAATTACAGTGTTACAGTGCTACACTATAGGTCACTTTTCCTTTATTCTTTGTTTCCATGTATTGTTGCCACTGAGGAGAGCGGGAGTCTGTGGAGAAAGCAACCCTACACAAATTGGGGAGAATACACCCGGACACTGTTACTGGGAACAGTAGAAACCCAGATGCTTGAATGTTGGTTCTGACATACGTCCAGTAGCCAACAAGTGTCTTTGTGAGTATATCCCTTTGGGGGTAATCTTGGGAGTAACATCTATGTGACTGTTACACACAGGGGCACCTTCTGTGTTTCTTCTCCTTTTTCTTCTTTCCACTAAAGAAGTTGAAGAGGATGCACTTCTGCCCTGTGATCTACATGGTTGAAGGCAATGCTATTCCTTGCTGGGTGAAAGAAAGCAAAATCCATGTTATGTCTTGAAATCCCTGGAGAACTGTTTCCGAAAGTGTGGAAAAGTGTGCCTAGTAGGGAGTCTTTTCTTGGAATCTGCAGCCTTGTCTAGAAGCTGTTCCAATTCTTGTCTGAATAAAGAACTTCCCTGAAAAGGCATAGAGCATAAGTGGCTTACAAGTCCTCCAATCACAATTTTAGCCAAATAGATCTTCAGGCTGTAATGGTTGAACCAGATGTACTTGCAAACATCCAGAGAGGCTTAAACTATATGTCACAGAGGTAGTCTACAGCAGGTATTAACTTACCCAGAATATCCTTTTTTGGCACTCAGGAGGTGAGGTCATCCTGAAGGTCTGCCAATCAGACTCTAAGGGAGCAGGCTATGGAGACGGCCACTATACCAGGACAAAATCCTGCTTTGGATGAGTCAAAGGCTTTCCTGAAGGTTATCTCTGCTTTGCTATCCATTGGGTCATCAAAGCTGGAACCATTTCCAATGGGATAGCCAAACAGTAGATAACACTAGATAGTGCTGTGTCTACTCATGGGGTCTCCCACATCTTAGTTTCCTTGGAATCAAAAGAAAACAATTTTTTACCCTTCTAGAAATATCCAGTTCTATATCCGCTAGCTTACACTCTGAAATTAAGCCTGTAAGGACCTCATTGATTGAAAAAGCTTTAGCTTGTTGAGAAAACCATTTAAACAACTGTTGCTTTTTGAGTGCAGAGTCTTTTGCCTCTTATATATCCAAAACTGTTCATACTGTTGAGACCAATATGTCTACCTCCTCTACTGGAAAAAGATAGTTATTACTGGATACTTCACTTTCCTCCTCAGAAGAGTAGTCCTCCACAGGAAAAATTTCATCCACATCCAACCCTGAGGATCAGGAGTTTAGATGCCGGATTGAACTGTGTCTAGATGTTCGTATCTGGATCCCAGTGACCTGGTCAAAATATGAGCTTTAACTCTGAGCAGAACCAGAATATGAAGTCCTGCATGGGATTTGGATTGCTTCACTTTCTGGATACAGGGCTCTTAGAACTTCCCCTTGAAAGAATCAGGCCATGGCTGTTTACAAGTGACACGTGATGTGTTTGGATTTTGATGTGGCCTTCTTAGGGGCAGTATCAAACACAGTAGTTTCAAGGTTGGATATACTGAAAGAAAACAAAGAAGAATATGCAAATATACATACAGTGAACAACAGCGAAGCAACAGAGAGGGCATGTCAACCTAGGCGTTAACATAAGCAGGACACCAGCAGTGTCAGAAAGCAGCACAGCGGTCAGGAACATATCCTATATAATAATTCGCTAGGATGTTTGTCAGAAGCCGTCATGTGCAGTAGAGACTGCCCAAACACACAGAATGCTGGTAGTTCTATGCTGGGAGCATCCAGTGCTTTAGAGCAGTCTCTACAGTACATGACTGCACCCGCGGCAGGACACTGTGCAGGACCGGCCTCTTAATCCTTTGAGAGCCAGAGGGGTAAGCAACGCATTACAAAGCAATGCGTTGCATACCCCTCTGGCACTAAAAGGGTTAACATCAGGCTTTTACACTAGTATGTAATAAAGCCATAAATCGTCCTGCCTCAAGAATGAAATATAGAAGTGTGAGTCCACTGATGGATAGGCTTGTACGAGCCCTGTCTTGCATGCACTCTCACCTTCTATCTCATTCTTGACGTCACTGTCTCCCACCTGGAACTGATGCAGGAACACAAAATATGCTTGTGTGTGGACAACAAGGCAAACGTGTATTCTCAGTGGCATCCCCAGGTGCCTTCTGGAGGACCTTCCCTCGGGAAGGCACAATGGCCAAATGCTGCCATCAGAAAAGAAGATGGCCTCCAAGGATACCAAGTCCCCCCCAGGGATGGAGAAAAAAAAAAAAGACAGAAAAAATAGAAGACAAACTAAATCATCTCCTTCCCTTGAGGACAGCAAAAGCATTGGTATGTAGAGAAGGAAGGGACCTTTTATAGGGTGGGCCTTACGTTTTACCTGTGCTTTTCCCTTCCTGGAGAAGGGAAAGGACTCTCTTACTGTGTGCTGCCTGGGATGGGAAGGGAAGTTAACCCTATTGATACTAGAGGTGTCTTCAGATTATTATGGAGCAATGCCTTGTAGCTCTATATTGCATCCAGAAGGTTATGTTTCCAGATGTATTCTTAAACTAATAAATATTTAATAAGCGACAATTCTAACTTTTCTTACAATCCTCACTGGTGCCAAAGGGGTTAATGAGCTTTGCTATTAACATGCATATTTTTTGCTTAATGCTTTAATAACCTGAAGGTTGCGCCCTCTGGTCCTTAAAGGGATAACCACTTCAGTGCTTGACAATGTATTGGAGACCTCCTTATAACTCAAGGGGTTAAAATGTACATATCCTTTAACAGCTGACCTATAAAATTACACACTGCAAATAAAAGGAGATCGGAGTGCTGGGATGAAATGAAAATGCCAGAGTCACACTCTGAGTTACAGATGGCAACTGGGTAAGTCATCTGGTCCTTTTCATGTTCTGAATAAAGGACTGTGGGACAAGGAAAAACAAGAGTGACATCTGGGAAGATTAAGGAATAAACACAACAATACGACCACATGCATCACATGACAATGTGCTGATAGCAATGCTGACTAGACAAGTGATAGATACATTTCACAAGGAGAAGTTACAAAAGGCATATTGGGAGTCTGATGTATATAGGACTGGTGCAAACCAAGAGCACCATAGGGATCGAATGCAAATAGCCCATATCCTCATTAGTTACATTGCACGTTTAACCCATTGTATGCTATGTAGGTCTACCCCTCTACCACTTAAGGAGTTAAAAGCCCTAGTTATATCAGTGGGAACATATATTTGTTGCCTGTGGTGTAGCTAGTCTACTCCAGCACTGCATCAGTCTTGTTTAGTCCATCAGCCTCAGTGTGTGTGTTCAGTGCAGCAGCCCTGCTTATTAGCAATTCATTGATTTCTGCTCATTCCCACTGAAAAGGGTTAAAGCTGCTGAATTCCACGGATTCATGCATGAGTGATGCTGCATTTGGTTCACACTATGGACCTTATTCAGATAGCAACACATGATTCATTCTGGGGAATTCTAGCAACACAATCGTGAACAAATACAAATTCTCAAAAATCCTATTAATTTAAATGGTCTTTTAACCCCTTCAGTGCTAGAGAGGTCCCAAAGCGGTATTACACTGAAGACCACTCTATAAATCAGTGAGATAAAACTCCCCTTTAATACAATCCGGATCTTTATCCCCCCCCATGTAATTTATTTGATACTATTTTAACCCCTTGAATGCTAGAGATGTCTCCAACGCATTGTGAAGTAATGGGGGAGTACTAATCAGCCATTGCTGCCTACTGGTGTTAGCCTCCAACTACAACATATTCAGGTATGCACTAGTGTATATATGGTTGCTGCGGTACATACAGTGCACACACTCTGCTGTCACAAGAACGTTCATGCTAGCATGCCCCATAGCATACACAGGAAATGCATAAAGTTACACCATTCCCTCTGTGTCCTCTTACTGTGTCCTGTTACTCAAAATGTCTATACACTCCCCCACTACCCTCCCGTTGGCACAAGCACCATTAAGGGGAGAATTTTACCTGTAAGTAAATGAATAAACTGGCATAGGACATGAACATCAACTCCAGGTCCTGATAAAGCACAGAATTGTATTTGTAAATTCCAGTTTATGTTTGCAGACATTTTTACCATCCAAAGGATTATTCTTTATTAATATATCATCAGCATAATCTGCAACACTGTTTAAGACATTAAATATTTTGCAACACTTTTGTGTCAGAGCACTTTTAAGAGCTTGTGAGGCCCCTGGCAGAACTGTGAAACAAAAAAATGCTTTTCCTTCTTTTCTGTAAGAAAAGCAGCTCCATGTATATGTTGTGTATACAGAACAGACTGACTCCTCACTGACATCTGACCACAGGATTAATCTAGTTCCCCTCTGTAAATCTGTGACTGTTGAGAACTGAAGGTAATGCCCCTCAGGAGGTCCTCAGTATTTGGCCACTCACGAAAATGTTACTGTCTTGTTTTTTAAGTTAGAATCATTTTCTCTCCCTGGTTGAAGGACCTCATTTAGTTAACCATGTGACCTGCATCTGCTTACACCATATTATAAAATATAAAAAAGAGCTTTCTCCCAGATTTCCCACTGTCCTTCGCTGTCAATTGATCTCTATGAGGAAATCTCAACCACTCTATTGTTCACTAATACTTTGTATTTGTAGGCAAAACAGGAAGTTCAGATATAGACTAACATTTAATAGCAGGAAAGCTTATGCAATTCTACTTTATTTTGGTTATGAGGCAAAGGTTGAACTTGATGGACTTGTCTTTTTCAACTTAATTTATTATGTTTACAACAGGGGTGCTCAAACTGTGGAGTGGGTAGGGTTAACCTTTACTGAGCTACTCCTAAAGACTGCCAGGGGGCTTGCAAACTGATCCTTCAGACTCCTCACCTGTAACATTACAACAGATGGCATGCTTTTTGTATGTGTGCAGGATCTATGTCAAAATGACAAGCTCTTTAAGACATTCAACGAGAAAGGAAAGGCATGCAATATCTTTAAGTGCACCTGCTGGGTGTGTTTGAATCCATGAAACAGATAGGATGTACATTACTATTGTGTGTCTATACTTGTGTGTCTATACTTGGAATATAAAAGGTGTGACGCATTTGTACTGTATACATGTTCATACGTTTCATACTTGTATGGTGTGATAACATGCATGCGTATATATACATATATATATAGTAAAAATATGTTTTCTATTTATTTCTGACTCAAAATGGCATGTTTGAGAGACAAACAATGTTCTTTAGATATGTGTTTATACTACTTTACCCAGTAAAATATTTTGATAGTATGTATTGCATTAGAAATAGAGGGGAGTCCAAAATGTTTACATTTGAAAGGAGCTCTCAGTCTCAATACTTTCAGACCCCTGTCTTCCATTACCAAGTACCATGATCTTCCAGCAGGAAAGGGTTTTTGTATTTATCACATCTACTGTTAGAAAAAATTCCAGAGTTATTTTGAGTTGGTTAATTGGTTAGTTAACCCTGTAAGGACATTCTTCTGAATACATTTCACACCTGTCTGGTCATTGAACGCTTAAGACTTCACTGCAACGCTTCTTAAAAACTTTTTGGGTAAGATCTCAAGCTCCTGAGGTCCAAAATTCCCATCATCCCCAACAAAACTGCAAGAGATAATGGGACCTGCAGTCCTCAACAGCTGCATGGCTTCAGAAGCTATAGTTGCCATGTTCCCAAAAGACCTAGGGCACCATTATTCAGAGGGAAATTAGCACTATCACATGCCCCAAGCTGGCAACAAGGCCTGGGTCAGTAAGTCCCATCAGCATCTGACAACAACTATGGGCCTCAGGTTGCCCAGCCCTGGTACAGACTGTGAGGACAGATCACTAGTTTTATTCAATGTAGTAAGGTAAAATCTTTAGAAACGTCTTAATAATAACATCTATTATTTCAGCTGCGAATTTGGTTAGTTCCAAGAGCATGTGCTGAAAGCGCTTTGAGTCCCAATGGAAGAAAGGAGCTATATAAATATTAGTTATTATTATTATTAATAAGATGAGAAAAATGTTATTAATAAACAAAACAAATCAAGAAAAATGCAACAATACAAATGGTGCTTTATTCACTAAAGGGCAATAGACTTATAATTAAAATATTTTAGCAATGTGTTTTTTCTAATAATACTTGATTTTCTAATTGCTTAAAATAAAAAGCAACATGTTAAAGTGAAATGTTCAAAATGTGTTTAAACCCACTGGCATGCAAAGGTTTAATAACGTATTTGCCACTGCTACGTTTGTGTAGTGATGTGTCCTCTGCAGTGTTGGGAGGGACTATATGGCTTCCAGACTGGTATGAATCAGAAATGTGGTATTGGTGCTTCAAGGTTATGTTCAAGGTTATACACAACTAGAATAACATCTGTTGAAAGAGAAAGAGTCCTTATTTATGGTACACACGTGATTTTCTTCTTTGTGAAACTAAAAACAAACACAAAACTGAAATTCATCCTCTTTGTATTTATTTGAACTGAAATAAAGTCAAATGGGACGTTTAACCCCTTGATTGCTATAGAGGTCTGTAATGCATTGCGAAAGACTTATCTAGCATTCAAGGAATGGAAAGGCTCCATTTGAATCATTGGGATTTTTTAAACAAACACACCATGGTACAGTTGGTGCGCTCTTTAATTACGTTAGATATTTTTAGTACACTGGCCCCGCTGTGTATGAGGAGAAGCTCTCAGCTTGCTCTCCCCACACAACCAGACTTCCCCATCCTCATTCACCGGTACATGCTGCCCAGTACAGCACATGGCATCGCTCTGCGTCTGCGTACTCAGAAAGCCCCCTCATCCTTGATTAAAAAAAAGGAGGAAGGAGGGAGAAGTGGGGAGGTCACTGATTGGCTACTCTCTATCGAATCAGATGACGTACACGACGGGTTTCCGGGGCTTGAGGTTACTATCGGTCATTTACCTGAGGAGGCGGTGGTTGGTGGACGCTACAGTAAGGCTGAATACCCGCTTCTAGTACCGGCGGAGCTGTACCCCTGTCTCACTGTAAGTGGCTGATATAAGGGACTGATATACCGTTCATTATACATCCGTAGAGCTTTTAGTCTGCCGGACCGTTATCCGCATGATCACGCTGTTTTCTTACTGAGAAACGCTCCTTAGGTAAGTGCTGCCAGTAAAATCCCTCCCGTAACTGTGGGTGTGCTATGGCATCCAAGGGGTGTGTCAGACTGCCCGAGCAGGTGATGGAAACGTGGATTGGGTGGCATCATAGTTACGGCATGTACAGTGTCCTAACGGAGCCAGGGAAATGGGACTTAGAAGAGGCGTCGGGACTGCTTGTGGCAGAATTGTCCGACTGATGCTCCATCCCAAATAACTAACATGGCACCATTTAGCTTATAACGCTCAGTTCCGAATCACTGATGCTGATGTACTAAGAACAAGTGATGCAATCCAGGGGGAAACAATTGCACAGTAGCGAACAAATACTTATCCTTATTCATTTTAACCCTTTGAGTACCAGAGGGGTGTGCAACGCATTGGAAAGCAATGTGTTGCGTACCCCCTGGCACTCAAAGGGTTAATGGAGCTTTAACCCATTGAAAGCAAGAGAGAGATGTTACCAGGTACTTGCATCACCAGCATTGAAGGGTTGATGCCGAATTTAAATGGGAGTATTCCTTGTGGTGCACCACGCGGCTTGGTACATCAGCTTCAATGACCCGATGGTACAGAAGGAGTGGCACGCTATTGTAGCTCACTGGATAGAGAACATTGGGAGAGTGATATCGATTCGAATCATAGGCATGACAGGGGTAATGGTGGGCTATACCGCATCTGGCACATGGTGCATCAGAGGAGTTTCCTTCCATTGCGAATTGTTACCATGACAATTGGGGCTAGTGCTTCTTCATTTTGTATTGGCGTCATGACCGGTTTGAGTGTACCTCCCTTCACTGTCAATTGAGGTAGTTCTCCCTTAACAGTGGGACATGACCAAACTGGTGGTTTGTTTGTCCATTGATTACGATTTAGGATCAATGTTTAGGGTAGGGAGTGACCTTTAAGTGTGAATTGAGGGGACATTACAGGGTTTGGGAGAGTCACTTCGAGTAATAATTGAAATATATTGATTATTTATGATACTATGTAATTGATTCTGATGCTTTACTACCCACAGACTGATATGGTACCATTCTGGGTAGAATCTACTGCAGAAAAAGGGACTGTAAAGGTTTCCATAGATTTCATTGGGGCTTTTAAAAAGATAGTAATGTTTCACAATGAAGTGTTACTTCAAAACTGTCAGTCATAGTTCAAGAGTAATTGATTAAGTATCCCCTTCCTGCCCTTTTACTGATGTAACACTGCTTACTTCAGAGCAGCAAGGTGGTGTCCAGGTGGATTGTAGAGAGGGACAATCTTGAACTAGCATAAGGGGAAAAACCTGTCAAGGGGGTCAGGGTTTTCTTTGTTCTGACAGAAGATTGTCCCTTGCTGTGAGCTGTCTGGTCTCAAGACCAGATTCCACATCTGGGGGGAGGTGGCTTACACTAGGTAAAAGGGGCGGGATTGTGAAACTATAGCATTCAAATTACTCTTGAACTACAACTCTGACAGTATTGAAATAACACTCTATGGCTCAAATACAATGAGGATTAATTGGAGCTGCTTTTTTGAGAAACATTGCAGTCCCTTTAAACCCTTGCTAGAGACTGAACAGTGTCAGACATCTCTTAGGCTTTCAAACGATTAAAAGCACTATTTAAACAAACATCATTTTTGGGAACTTATCTGTTTCCTATAGTATACTTGTTTTAGCTCCAGAATTGCACAATTTTAATAGTACATGAGCATCTATGTAGACAGCAATGCATTGAATACTCCCGGCACTCAAAGGGTTAAATAAACATTTGAAACTCAATGTTCACATTTTTTATCGGTCTTAATAGAAAAGAGGGGGCACCTTAAGTGGTTGTCCGTGGCACACCAAAGTGCCTCTGCGCCATGGTTGAGAACCACTGACGTGAAACAGGACTCATTTTAGAGTTTGATATAGGCAAGTGTGTCTCACATAAAATAAGATGTGACATGGGCACATAAGACAGATGAGTCTGAAATGCATGTGTGGGAGAACGGTAATCGCTGAGTGAAAATTTGTCTGAAAGGGCAAGATGTCTATAGCAAGAGTGGACAACCTGTGACTCTCTTTTGCTGATTTTTTTTTTTTTTTTTTTTTTTTTTTGACTATTGCACTCGGCTTTCTGAGAGAGAAATAAATAATTGTAGGTACTGTTGTCCAATAACAGATGAGGCTTGCAAGTTGCCTTTTATATCCGCATTAGGCAACCTGAAAGCCTTTCAGCTGTTGGACTGCAGTTCACTCATCCTCTAGAGGGCTGGTGATGATAGAAGTTGTAGTCCAATAACTGCTGAAAGGCTTAAAGGTTTCCAATCCCTGATGAATGGGAAGGTGTTGGTCACTAAAATAAGTGACCATGGCTAGTTAGCATTGAGTTGTTAATAATGACACAGTGGAAGAGTACCAGGAGAGTCTGCAACACATTGTGAAGTAATGCTTTACATACCTCTCTGGTTCTCAAAGGGTTATATGATTTGAGTTTGCGAGTGATAAATGGAATTGAGAAGCGCAGCTTGCTTGGTAAGTTGAGGTGTGGGGAGTAAAAAACACAGCAGGTATTTATAAAGCAGGCATAATAAAGTAATTGAAATTGTTGCTGAGACTATACAGCAACAGCTGGTGACATCTATGCTAAGTACTAACATCAGTCATTTGACTTTTTGAAAAGTGACGTAAAAATAAACTTGTTAATGGCAACAAAAATAAAGGAAGTTTTAATGAATAAATCTTAATGACAGGTATAACCTATTTTTAATCGAATTATGCATAAAATGGTAAAGTGGAACTGTCATTTTATACAATAGGTGGTTTTGCAAGGGTTTTCACAAGACCTATATTTTCTTATCCAGTTTCTATAACAATAGTTTCTGATGTTTAGTTTTGTCAGTTTATGCAAATGTACTGGCTGTCAGGAAACGGGGAACAGTGCCTGCCAAATTGTCTCCAATTAACATAAAAATAAAGCTACATATATCAAAAATATTTTAAATAAAATGCTCAAGATGTATAGGTGCTTTCCAAAACTAACCGTTACACAGAAAAACCACAAGAAAATATTCTCATTAGCACATTTTTTTTTTTTTTTTTTTCAGTAACCTATTTATAAATGTGGCTTTTTTTAATTTAAAGCGGAACTACCGTGTCACAAAATGCTTAGCTTAACTAAGTCCCCTTCTGGTGACTAGCTGTTTGGTAGCGCTAGTCGCCAGAATTATTACCTGATTTAATAGATAAATGCCTTATCTCCCAGCTGTCAGTAGCACTTAGCGCGGACATCTTGCCAGAATGACGTCCGCACGCCTGCGCTGTCAGTCCCAGCCTGGTCTAGGAGGCGTTGCTAGGAGCCGGCCGGCTCCAGCTGGGACGGACAGTGCAGGCACTCGGACGTCATTCTGGCAAGATGTCCGCGCTCCTTGCTACTGACAGCTGGAGAATAAAGCATAGATCTATTAAATCAGGTAATAATTCTGGTGACCAGCTCTACTAAGCAGCTAGTCGCCAGAAGGGGACTTTATTTTGTGACATGGTAGTTCCTCTTTAAGACTTATCATCACTTGCAAATTTTAGCTACGACTGTTAACCCCTTTGTGTGCCAGAGAGGTGCGCAGTGCACTGCTTTGCAACGCATTGCATACCCCTCTGGCACGCAAAGGCTTAGACATGACATTTAAGTGGGGTTTTTTATCAACCCTTTGACCACCAAAGAGGTATCCAGCACATTACTACACGATTTTGATACCTCACCGGCACTCAAAGGGTTAATACATCCTCTCCATAGAGAGCGGAGTCTCACGTTCTGGACATGATGGAGTCGCACACACTGAGTTGATTGTCTGTCCATTGCAGGGCAAGGCTAAAATGTGTATATAAAGTGTGTGGCTTTTATCTCACACAAGTTATGAATAAGCTGTGGCAAGACTGAATCATTCAGCTCCTACTGTGTAGTGACGAGAACAGTGCACAAGTGGATGTGCTGTTCCAGTCATCTGATGATGCACATTGCCCATTACCATTTGATTTTGTAATGTCACTGATATTACAGATGGTGCTCTTCAGCTAAATCCATCACATATTTATTTATAGAGGGCATTACATCTTAGGTGGTTATGTATTGGATGGTAATGATGGAGGCTTAGTGATCTGATGATGAGCAGGTGTAAAGGGGGAAATAATTGGTTTTGTTTGATTAGAATATTTGAGATCTCTAGCATGCAGAGGTTAAAGGGATAGATAGGATAATGTCAGGAAAAAAATATTAACTATATAGTAGATGCAAGTAAAAGAGCGTACTTGCACTTACTCATATCTCTCTAACCATTATGGTTTGAGAGATATAGGAAAATAAAGTTCTCTGCTCCCTCTCCTTTTTCATAAGTCGGCTGTATAGCTGACAGCATGAGTTCCTGGATCAGACGGCGGCTCCTCAGCAGTGTCGACATAGCGATACCTAAAAATAAATACTTCATTGGAACGGTCTACAACGTGTGCCTGGTTTGCAAACACACTTTGTAGACCGTTCCAATGAAGTATTTATCTTTAGATATTGTTATATCGGCACTGCTGAAGTGCCGCGTCTGGTCAAGTGACCAGAATCTGCTTCTGACAACTTTACAGCTCATCAAGCAGAAAGGGGAGGGAGCGGAGAACTTTATTTTCCTGTATCTCTCAAACCGTAACTGTTTGAGAGATACAATTAAAAGAGAGTACTTGCACTTATTCGTATCTGCCATATAGTTAATACTCTTTTTCTGATATTACCATCCATTTAAAGGCCCCATTTAAATCAGTGGGAATTTTTATTTATTTATTTTTTTTTTGTGTA
Organism: Rhinophrynus dorsalis; assembly: GCA_037306005.1. Lineage (NCBI taxonomy): Eukaryota > Metazoa > Chordata > Amphibia > Anura > Rhinophrynidae > Rhinophrynus > Rhinophrynus dorsalis. The sequence continues at coordinate 90,844,254 of CM074726.1, read as the reverse complement.
TCCTATGATGCAACTGGTTGACCCTAGAATAATTACTCCAAAAAGCCTTTTTTGAATTCAAATCAAAAGTCTTTAATGACCCTAAATGTAATCCAATGAGTTATGCACGTAACACCTTAAGAATTATGGGATGTTTGTGTAAAACGGGAGTAACAGTCTAAAAATTGTCAAAATGGAGACATAGGGAAATTAGCTACATATGGATAAATACAGCCACGTTAACCCTTTGAGTGCCAGAGGGGTACATTTCTTACCCCTCTGGCACTCAAAGGGTTGAGTAACGTTTTCATTAAGTATGGACACCAATCTTTGTTTAACAGAAGAAAAGAAATAAGAACTCCATAAAAACTATGTACATGTAGGTGTTTTCCCAAAAAATACCCTCTGAACAGAGTGCAGAAAAAAAAAATCACATTTTGTGTGAAAAGCTAAAGTCAGAATTTCATCACACTGTTTGCCACCATTAATATAAATAGTGCTGGCTGTCAGTTTTTCCTTATTTGGGATAATCACTTTGCATATGAGAATTTTATAGACTATCTTCTGACCGCTTAAATGCTATGAGAAATGATTTGATGGATATGAGAGCCTGGACTCTACCATTTCATATTATACATGTGGTGAAGGTAAGGGAAAATGGATGAACAATATTTATTTAGAAATGTTATTTGATGGGTGTACAGTCTCTCAGCATTTAGAGAAATGGACACCTAAAAATGAAATGGACCTATAACCTTATTACATTACAAGTATTTATCTTTCATCTAATGGGGAGTGCAGATCCCAGGAGATAGTGTCCTACACCAAGAGGTAGAGCACTTTATTAACCAAATGAACCCCTTCTCCTCTGCCTTCATTTACCCTCACTATTTCATAGAGTGGTCCGTTTTGTTTGTCATATGAAAGAGAGGAAGGGCTGTTTCTTCTGGGATTACAACTTTGTTTTACACACACACACACACACACACACACACACACACACACACACACACACACACACACACACACACACATATATATATATAATATATGTGTACGTATGTATAATGTATTTTTTTTTTAATTGCCATCCTGGTACACAGGTCTGTGGAATCCTATATGTGCTCATCCTTTCATCCTTCCAACGTAGATACATTAAATACCGTTTAAATTGGTAATAATGGCTATCCCTCAGGAGACCATCTCAATGTATCCTCTCTGGTAATACTTTTTATATTATTAATAGTAATATTATGGGAGACCTGAGAGAGCTAGACTGCATTTCTGGTCCTCAGCTTGGGAAAGCGCAATTAAAAATCCCAGATAGCAACTTTTTGTTAAATAGGATTTTGACTGGAGATTGGGTTCATCTTAATTTCTAACCTAGTGGTGGTGTTTCATCTCCTCTATTCCTGGTATAATGCATCTGGGGTACTTTATAAGGCCTGACTGACCTCTCATTGGCTTTCATAACTTTTATAAAGTCTGACTGGGTATATAGATAATAGTCAGGTGCACACACATGAAATAGTTGGACATCTTGCATAAAGGCATTCAAAAACCTTACCTAGTCTAACAGGATTTGCATATTATATTAGATTGGATCTTAAAATTAAACAAATTATCCCTTTTTATGTCTAAACCAAAACCTATTAAAACTATATACGTTTTTCATGTAAAAGGTGACTAACTTGATTTGTATTCCATGTGAAATTGCAGTTTCCTGTCTTGAGGATCGTTCATATGATTTTCATCTGATGACCTCAACGTATTCCTGAAACATGAATAGTCTCGTTTGTTCCATTATTTGTTGCTGGGAAAATTATTACTGAAAGTGTGAACAAAAAAGTGTTACTATGTATGTATGTATGTATGTGCTGTCTACTTACATGGAATGTTAAGATTTCAAGTGTTCCTTAAGATAGTGACCATGTTTTACAAGTTCCGCATTCTGGTATAAAAAGTGTGTGTGTGTGTGTGTGTGTGTGTGTGTGTGTGTGTGACTTGTGCTAATGTATTCTGTAGCTTTTACGTATAATTATCAATTAATTTCCAATCTTGTTATGGTTTACTCCTGTAATACTTAAATAACAATTGGTTTCATAAAGTGACAGCCACAATCATAGTATATCCATTACTCTTACAACCCTTTTACCATGACTATGGATTTGGAAGATGAGCATGCAGTTCATAGCAAAGTCCTTGTGATGTGGTGACAAGCTGACTTTTTTTTCCCCTTTCCAAGGACATCCAAATAGACATCTATTTGCCTTAGTGTTCTGTGTCTGTCAGGGTGACCTTCGCCACTTCAAATCATATTCAAACAAGTCTATGTTGCCAAAGTTGTGCAACTATCATTAGATCTGATTTAGTGTTGTGGTGTGCCCAGGTCTTGTGTCATATTTGCTTGACTTCTCATGGTGACCATGAGTGTTGTTGACATGACATTTAATGTGAGGAGAATGCACCATGCCACATGGATTGCTAGGGAGAGGGCTATGCCTGTAATCAACTCCCCATTGTATACAGTTTTTACTAGGGCTGGATTTCTTTGGCTCCCCTGTGCAAGGCACCCTTTAGCCACAACCCTAGTCCTATCCACTGTTGCTTGGCTCAGCAAGTATATTTAGGCCTCAAATGCACATTTTTCATCATATATGTTTAAAACCTTTAATTAAATTAATTGTACGTTTCAGAATATATTTGTCCCTTTTATGCAGTAACAGTTTTACTCTTCTTTTGAACTTGGAGACTTGATCACAAATACATGAGTTACTCTGGGCCAAGCTGCAGTACCATATTGGAAAAAATGAATGCTACTGAGGTCTCAAACGCATTCACATCCAGTGCGTTAAATAATGGCCAGTGAAGAGAATTTCAAAATGGAGCTGGGGTCTTGTCTGGTCAGGTGCAATGGCACTGGAATTGTGCTGCCATATCCTCAACTCTGTATGTAAGTGTGGCCAGCACAGCTGAAGCACCAACCCTCCATTGTTGCCTGTTTGGAATTGCAGCCCATTCAACAGAAATGTGGTTTCAGAGGTTTAACGCTTTGAGTGCTAGAGGGGTATGCAATGCAATACTTTGTAATGCGTTGCATACCCATCTGGCACTCAAAGGGTTAGAGTTATAACTGGTTACTTGGCCAGTAGATTGTGTTGCCAAGATTACAGGAAATGAACAGGTGATCATCCCACTATTGAAACACATAACAAATATACACTTGCTAATATAAAGACTTTTTGTTTAGTTGTGGTACGTACTGAAATGGAATATAATTGGTGAGTGTTAGAAAATCTTCTACCTATCTTTATGGTTCATCTTGAATAGTAAAAATCTCATCATGGGAGGAGTCCTCTTTCCTTGAAGTAAAGAAAGTGTGTAGGTTTGTCAGTGACACATTTAGTTGCCGTAAACATGTTAAAGTAAAATCAGGGTATTTTGTAACAGTCAAGGAAGAAATGCAGGTATCATTGTTCCTCTGACCTGCTGACTGACCGCACAGGCAATTTATGCTCTCAATATATTTTTATTTAAATGTATATACACAGATCTATTGGTGAATTATACATGTCCTTTCACATAAGAGCCACTTGTTTTTATACATGAAAGATTCAAGGAATACAACACAGTAGGCCATAGATAAGAGAGACCATGTGGATTGGCAGCAAGTATTCCAGTTATAAAAATCTAAGGGTTTCCGGTTTGCTGTCAGCCACTCCCCCGGGTGTTACAAAAGCAGAGTTTTGCAAAACTCCCCTTTGTACATCCAGTGGGATGTGACTGAGAGTGAGAACTGCCTCCTCAACCAAATCCTTTGCCTCATTGCCATGGAGGAGGAGGGGCCAAACTGTTTACTGTGGTGAAGGGGAGGTGCCATCACATGCTACTGATGTTTGTAAACACGCAGACCAACAGGGACATGGTGGTCCCTCTCTTTTACCTCCTTTTGCCTCACTTGCCCTCCTTCTCCTTTGCAGAAATGCTTCTTCTGCCCTCACATTGCCACACCATCATATCTTAATTTTAAAATCACTCCAACGTTCAGCGGCTGCCCACAAATAAACACTTTGCTTTAATGTTTCTTCAGCCCTCCCTTTGCGACCACATGTCAAAAGCACTCACTCACGCACTCATGCTGCAGTCGCTAACACTCTTCCATTGCCCTCATGCCCAAATTACCCCTTTGCAATAACGTTTCTTCAGCCCTCCCTTTGCCACACCTGCTCTTTCTTCTTTACTGCTAAAACTTGACCTACCACCTACACTTGTGCTCCCAGTTTTAAGCTTTTCAGCCACTTGCCCACATAAAGAGAAAAAAAAAAAAGTTAGACTTCTCCTGATGCCCATCCAGCTACTGATCTCCCAGCCCATTCAGCTGAAAGGTCAGTAGAAGTGACCCAGGGGAGTAAGCGCTTCCCTACTCCCATCCTACCTGAACTACTGGTTGGGAGTGGGCAGAATCGGGAAAGCCTTTCATGTCCATGAGCGAAAGCATCCCAGATTAGTGTGAAAGGAGTGGGCAAGATCAAGCAACCCTAACTGGTAGTTTGGGTAGGATGGAAGCAGGGGAGCCCTCTTGCTCCCCTGTGTCACCCCCTTGGCTGGGAGATCAGTAGCTGTGGGCATCAGGAGGGGTCCAAATGCTGTACCACAAAGTCTGCCCTTATAGCGGAACTACCACATTTAACAAAGATGGACCCCAAATAATTCCTGATCTGGTGACTAACATTATTACCTGGTTAATGCGAATTATCCACTGCTCTGGGACTGACAGGCAGGACGGAGCGCAGACATCTTTCCATAGTGACATCTGCATGCCTGCGCTGTTAGTCCCAGACTGCTCTAGGAGGCGTTGCTAGGAGCAGTTCGGCTCCAAAAAGGACTGACAGCGCAGGAGCACAGACGTCACTATGGAAAGATGTCTGCGCTCCGTCCTGCCTGTCAGTCCCAGAGCAGTGGATAATTTGCATTAACCAGGTAATAATTCTGGCGACTAGCTCTACTGAGCAGCTAGTCACCAGATGCGGAATTATTTGGGACTATCTTTGTTAACCCCTTAAATACCGGCCGCGCATGCACGCAACGGTCACTGGACTCTCTGAAGAGCATGCAGCCGCGCGGGAAGCCCGGAATTCCATGACCGTCCAGGACCATCATGGGTCCTTAAGGGTATAACAACCCATGACGGTCCAGAACAATCATGGGTCCTTAAGGGGTTAAATGTGGTAGTTCTGCTTTAACAGTACAATCAACTCTGGTTGCCAAAGAGGTATCCAGTGCATTGCAATGTGTTGGATACCTCCTGACACTCAATTATTTTTTTTTTTTTTTTTTTTTTTTTTTTTTACCCCTTTAACATTACATGGGTTCACCACATTGGTGAAGCTGTGTGACGACTGCTACTCTTGTAATAAAGAAATATATAACAAGTGGCTGGGAAATCTGAGGTAGAAGGCTTAGGGAATGCTGGGGTCATTTAAGGTAAGGGAAATGCTCCAATTTCAATGTTTTATGGAGTTTCTGATTTCAGTTGGAGAAATGTTATTCCATAAAATGGCACAGGGGTGGAACAGTTTCTCACCTCTTATCACCCCTTAGTGTATCCCCCCCCCCCCCCCCCAAGGATTAGGGGATTTGACTAATTTCTTGCCATAAAAACATAGTTTCTCATGATTATTTAAACGTATTTCACAGAATGTTTATAAAGAGGGGGTTAGACAAGAACAGATGGTAGTGAGGTGGTTGGTTACAGGAGTTTATAATCTAGATCAGTGATTCTTAGCTCCATTCCTCAAGGGATCAGAATTCCTGGGTATCCCTAATTATATAATTGATTGAGCTGGATGTTCTGTGATTAAGTGGTGACTCAGGTGAGTAATTGGGGATATCCTGAAAAACGGACCTATTTGTGTACCCTGAGGACTAACATTGAGAAACGCTGACCTAGAGCATGATTTCCCACTCCTGGTCTAGGGTAAGAGTATGTTTTGTGTCTAAAACTAGATGTCCACGATCTTCTCCTTTTAGTAAAGTGTAGGTTCTAGTACTCTGCTGTGCAGAGTTGGGATGAGTCTACAGCAGATGGTAAGTCATTTAGCACTGCTTCATTATTAGAAAGTACAGTAAAAGGACTGGTACTTGTTTGAAGCTTATAAAATATAAAATTATAGTTTGGATTATGTAAGTATCGAACAATTAGGTATCCCTTAGCGAAATATGCATATTTGTCGTAAGTTATGATAAACTGAAAACACCTTAATCATCCATTTGAAGCTGCGTGATGCTTATGTGATGTAAGCACTGGCCTTTTTCCCAGATAAGAAGCAGCTGTCTTTGGAATTCACCATTCGTGTAATAGGAAGACTTTTTTTAAATAACCATGCAGCTATAAAAGAAACACTGTAGTGGTTATATAAAGTTTTTAGGCAAAATGTTGAACTGTCTAGGCATCGTTGCAGTCTGTCATATTATCAGCTGCCATGCCTGAAAGAGGCCAAGCTTAAAGGGATAGTAATGTTTCACAAAAAAAGCAGCTCCAATTAATCTTGATAGTATTTCGGCCATGGAGAGTGTTTTTTTCAATACTGTCAGTTGTAGTTCAAGAGTAATTGAATGATAAAGTATCCCCCTCCCTCCCCTTTTATCTAGTGTTAGCCGCCACCCCTCAGATGTGGAATCTGGTCTCTTGACCAGACAGGTCGCAGCAAGGGACCGTCGTCTTACTGTGAGCATAAGGAAAACCCTGCCCCCACCTTGACAGGTTTTTCCTTATGCTCATTAAAGATTGTCCCTCTCTGCTATCCATCGGGACAGTCTTGCTGCTCCAAAGTGGGAAGTGTTACATCAGCAAAAGGGATGGGAGAGAGATACTTTATCATTCAATTACTCTTGAACTACAACTCGGACAGTATTGAAATACACGGTCTATGGCTCAAATACTATGAAGATTAATTGATGCTGATTTTATTGTGAAACATTACTGTCCCTTTAAACCAGTGGTTCTCAATCTTTTTTTGTTTGGGGCACCCCTAACACATAATCTAGAACATTCGGGGCACCCCTAACATACTTAATGTACTTTATCAAGGGCATTATGAAAGGTACAATACATAAATATACAGTTATTATTAGGTCTTACAGTCATAGTAACAAAACTAAACATATTGTGCAGAACAATTTCTATTAATCTTTATTTAAAAGTTAATTTTTGTTAGTTTTTATAGAAAATGTAGGGCACCCTAAGATGATGTCTGTGGTACACCAAAGTACCACGGCACCCTGGTTGAGAATCACTGCTTTTAAACCTTCAAGTACCTGCTGACCCATCATAAAATAACCTAGAACAGGGTGGGACACCTTAGCCAATGACCACCTAAGGATGATGAGAAATGTAGTTCCACAGGCACTGGAGACCTCAAATTGCACATCTCTGGATTATATGCCATAAAATTAATGAAAACATGGCCCTGGTGGTCCACAACTTTCCATAGTCCAAAAAACTAGAAAAATTACTGCAATACTAAATGTTTTTTCTTTTCACCACTTATGTCGAAGTAACAGTTACTAGCTTGCACAGCTTCTGGGTTGCCTCCAGCCGGTAACATACTGGCGGTCTAGAAAATAATTGGCTTGGAGTCTGTAGCACGTCACTTACAACAGAAGGAAGCACAGTATATATTTTCAGCAAAACTGGAAAGTCTAGTTTTGTTTACTCCCAGCAAGGAGAAGGGAAGCTCATCACACCTATTACATTCTTCTCCTTGTGTACTTACAAGAGTTCTAGAGTGGGGGTAGCAAAACCTTGCACTCAATAACTACTATCTGGAGCAAAGGTGAACTAATTGGTGGCTGTCACTTTAATAAGGCCACCTGTGCTCATTTCATTCAGGGACATCGTGAAAATGTGTACTTTGGGGACCAAGGATGGCTACGCCTGCTCCAGAGTGTGTTATAAAGGTAAATTATACCTTCAAAGTCGATGAAAATCTTTTGTTGAGACAGACAAAAAGCTTCAAATACCAATCAATCCAGTGCAGAGCGTAGCTAGCTGAGCATGTCACCAATGTTCTCCGCCAGATCTACATATTGAACTTGTGTGATAATCTTTGTCTCTCTTGCACTTGTACTATAACCACAGCCTTGCCCAGCCAGGCACTGACTAATTTAGTGTTTGTGGGGATTGATAGTTTACACTTTCTGTAGGACCATGTTACCTACTACCCCTGTATATACTCTCTAATGATTTTTTTTTTTTAATGTATTTATTTTGCATTTGGCCTATCTTGTCCCCTGCTAAGGCTACAAGCATCTAGAACAGGATTCACTTTTGAAATGATCATGGCGCATTCACCATGTCACCTTCATTAAAAGGGCAACATGAGAATTTCGCTCTGCAGGAAAGCATGAGATTGTCATGTTGCCAAACAGAGACAGGATCATGCACTTTTCTTTTTCACAAGCTCCAGATGCAAGCAGAACAACTCTGCAACATTAAATAGAGGCGCTGTACCATGCGTGCTACCAAGCAGGGAGGTAAAGAGAGAGTTTGAGGCCCGGTGCAATTATAAGAAAGCGGACTCCATGGACGAACCAGATGTTGAGGATTTTGAGGTCCATGAACCACAGCGCAGCTCTCTGGCTCATCTGTGTGATAAGGTAAGAGTAGAAATTAATATTAAAATCATCTATCTTGCATTTCTGAAGGACAACTCTCCAACATTACACAGAGAAGGGGAGAGAGCCAAGCGTCAGGGCCAATTAGAGAAAGCCAGCTATATCATAATCATCGCTGCATCCGGATTCCCTGTTGCTCTGTTCTCTCCCCTTCTCTGTGTAATGTTGGAGAGTTGTCCGTCTGAAATGCAAGGTAGGCAAATGTAATATTTCTGCTCTGATCACCCAGATCAGCCAGTGATCTGCACTGTGGTTCATGGACCTCAGAGTCCTCAACATCTGGTCAGTGCATGGAGTCCGCTTTCTTGGAATTGCCCCAGGCCTCAAACTCTCTTTACCTCCCTCCTTGGTAAGTTCGTGCAGTGCAGCGCCTCTGTTTAATGTTGCTGAGTTGTTCTGCTTGCATCCAGAGCTTTTGAAAAGACTGCATGATCCTGTCGGTGTTCAGCGACATGAGAATCTCCTGCAGTGCTAGTCTCATGTTGCCGTTTTAATTAAGGCGACATGGTGAATGTGCCATGATGTTGCATGCTGTCTTGCATGTGACATTTCAAAAGGATACCCTAGAACAGAGCTGCTGAACGGGCTAATTTTAGTTACCTTACTGCTTCTTAATTTTCCAAGAGATCCTGTCACTAATGGCCCTGGCAGACACTTAACTCACGTTTTGTCAACATAGGCTTCGGCTGGACATGATTGGCTGATGGCCTTGTGGGCTGGCCATTGATTCTTTGCAATTAGCAACAGTTGTCTGTAGCTCTGTCTCTAATATTGGAAACCTTCAACAAGCTGCTTTTTGGTCTATATGATGGATGGCTAAATTCTCCATGTGAGCAGCCAAAAATCCAACAATACTATACAGTTTTGTATGCTTAGCACAATTAGAAATGTGCTACAAATACCTGTGAACTTAGCCTAAATGTCTGTTTTATAATCCGATAAAGACTAATTCCTTTTGAGTCATTCAGGTCTATTCTCTGTAAGGAGGCGTGATCTTGAGGTAAGGTTCAACTGAGATCATTCTATACTAGAAATATACAAACTATATAAACAATTCTTGCTAACCATACAGCAGGGTGGCAGTAAGGAGGAGAGAGGCTAATCTCTTCCATATTGCATCTCCAGTACCTACACAAGAGTGAGATTTTGGCAGGAGTGGGCTGGGGTGCAATTCTCCCTGTCAAAATCTCTGCAAAAGATTTCCCACTCACTGCCTTCTCCCCTGACCTTTCCATGCCAGTGGGTTCACCAATGCTTGGGAGATTTACCTCCTTTCACTGCCACAGAGGTATGCAAAGCACCCTTTCAGTGCCAGAAGGCTACCGAATACACTGTTCAACAATGCATTCAATACCCCTCTGCCAGTCAAAGGGTTAAAACACATGGGCAAATTCTAATGCTAGTATATAAAATTACCTCTTCTGAGTAATTATGAAGCAACTGCTTAGTTAGTATTTGCAGCTGGGCTCCCTGCTGGTGGATGTGGGATATTACATAAGCCTTGGATGCAAAGTGAAAGATGTCCAAGCTTAGAACCAAGGTGAGGCGTGCTCCTCAATGGTGCACCCATTGTTGCCCACACTTTCAGTGAGGGGAAAATAAAACTGATCAGGACTGTGCTTTCCACATTGGCAATATATATGCCCATCATCCCTGTACCTCTAGGGGAGCATGTGTCATTTCTGTCTGGTCTCGCTGCCAGTACACACTTGCTAAACATTCCCCTATGTGTCTGTGAGTGTTATAGATGGAATGTGTGGTGAGGTGGAAGTGTACTTTGTACTGAGGGAAAGTAATGTACTTCGATACTTTATATTGATAAAAATTAAGAATGTTAGGAGCTAGCTAGAGAATGACCTTGGAGGAAGGAAGTGTTTTCTCCTTGCTCTGCATAATAATTTTGTTTCCAAGAAATGACCTTAAGGTCTGCTGTTTACTAGCTATTTTTTGTGCACTGCTAGAATAGCTGTCAGTTTCCTTAACTCATATCCGTCAGGAACAGAATTTCCTCTTAATAGACTAGTTTTGTTATGCTGAGAAATTTGCATAATTACTTCTATGTTGCGCACTGAAGCATTCATTGGCTAACTTGTTTTATAACGCCATGTATTTGACACAGCACATTTAACAAAACTATTTACAATGGTTTTGCAGTGAACAGAATGCTTTGCAATCATACAGACATACACTTCTTTTTTTTTTTTTTTTTTTATCTGTGTGAGGCAGAATGTGCAGAACTTTGGTTTTATAATTTGTGGACCTTCATAGCTACACCCAGTCCGTACCCAGGGCAAGCTGTTAGAGTACATACTGTCCTTCTATAACTTTGTTTCATATGATGTGCATTGATGCATTTGACAGTCCTAAAATCTCAATGGTAGTCGGGGAATACTTTGTTTTAGCACTTGTCCATTTCAGAAAAAAGTAGTACAAAATTTGATATAAAACAAATATTTAGTGTCCTGGATTAGACATGAAATCGCTGACTCTAGGGCCCCCCACACTTCATATTTCTGCTATACTCGTAGCCTGTAGCATATACATAAACTCTTAAACTGTCAAAAACTCGAGTATGTAATCTGGTAAATTGGTTGACATGAACCAGGAGTCAGGTGCTTAGTTTGGGATTGCGTTGGCCATGCCTACAACACATTTCAATTGATGGCTGAGTGTCCCTGAAAATTAGGCTCCCTAATAACTTCTCTCACTTCCTAATGGGAAATCTGGTCCTGTAGTTGAGTATTGGAGACTAAAGTTATTTAAGGTGGCAGGTACTGAGTCACTAAATCAGGAGGGGACAACCTGCAGCTCTACAGTTGTATTTAAACTATAGTTTCCATCATGAGCAGTGGTTCTTAAATAATAATCTTCTGGTGTCCACCAGTGTGGCCACAGCCACGTCCTGGTGGCCACACTAGCAAATGATTTGTGCAAATGGTACCATGTAACATACAAAAAATGATAAAGATGTGCAATAACAATAAATCTACATCGTTTTCCAAATAAAACATATATTACAATTTAAACATTCCAAAATCTTTATATAACAAGTACACACACACTGCCCCCCCCCCCATCATTGTCCCACAATAGCCATAGACACATGTAAATGCACACTGACCCCGACCCTTGACCTACAGCAGGAGTAGAGCCACTGGCACATTGATGCGCTCCCATTATTGTCCATCAGCAGCCACAGAGTCACTGGCACATTGGTGCCCCCTCATTACATTCATCCTTGCAAACAGGGATTCATGGTGGGTGTTTTCCCTTTAGTTCTAAGATGTGGTAAGCTGTTAACTCTTTGCTAGCATTCAATGTCTCCAGTGCATTGCAGTTGCAATCTAGGGAGATTTAAAAAAACAAACAAACAAAAAAAAAAAACTAACTTTGAAACAACCTACGCTAGTAAGGACAAGTTTTCACAAAATCCAAATTGCTATTAAATGGGGCTTTTAACCCCTTATATTGGAAACCTGTTTTGCATTCGACACTTTGTAGTTCATTTGATACCTTTCTACATTGAACGGTTTAACCTTTTGAGTGCCAGAGGGGTATCCAATGCATTGCTCCGCAATGTGTTGGAAACCCATCTGGCAACTCAAAGGGTTAAAGCTCCATTTAAATGACTGGGAATTTGTCTCATGTATCACAGTATGTTGCTTTCTATTGATCCTGATCGCCTTTGATCCTATTACAGTGCTGTCACTTAGTTGTGGATACAAGACTGCCACCAGTTTTAATCTCCAGTCATCCTATTGATGCCTGGTTGGAACCTGCTTTGTCTACTTCCCATAAGAACTCTTGAGTATTAACCCTTGGGGTGGCAGAGTGGTACGGAACGCATTGCTTTGCAATGCGTTCCGTACCACTCTGGCACTCAAAGGGTTAAAATTTCAGGTTGTTGCTACAAAGAAACAAACACTTGGGAATTATCTCCATGAATGGTTGATCCGCTCTACAAACAGGGTACATTTAAAACATCTTGTTCTTTTTCTTCTGTTGCCATTTTTTTCGTTTGGCTCCTAATACTAAAGTCCGCAAAGTTAATGTCAGAGAACCCTGAACGTAATGTGTTGGGAAATGTTATTATCAGCTGTCTGACTTTATAGAAATTGCTGAGGATGAAAATAGCTGATCCACAACATCAAAGTCAAGGTGATGGTGACATTTGGTCTTCTGCCTAAGCTAATAGTTTTACAACAGTTTAGTGATATCCTGTTTGCAAGTCGGTAAATAAATGGCAGTGACTTACATTTTTATATTTTTTGTATGTTTAACGTTACACTTCAATTCTGGGGCTCATTTGGCAGCGTATTGTGAAGCATATATACAATGCAATGAACGCATTTTAATTAAAGTAAGTTTGGGCCAAAAAAAATAAAAAAAGGGGGTTGGGACACTTCAAGACACAAAGTGTATAAAACAGTAACATTGTACAAGTGTGAAGTACAGAAAAGAATGCATGTGGTCTTTTTGTAGTTCCATGAGTTTAGGAAGTTAAACAAAACATCTAGCATGCTTAAATGTGAACCTGTGTATAGTACATATAGAATTACTGTACAACCCTCTGAATGCATTGAACATCCCTCTGGCAATCCAAAGGGTTAAAATGACCTGTTAACTCCTTATTTTAAGATTCCGGTTTTATTACGTAGTTTCTGGTGCGTTGGTGTGGAAAGCAAGCTGGAACATGTTTTGGCCAGTCCTAAGAAATCTATTTTACTATATCCTTTAATTATAAGATCCTACTTAATAAGGACTACAGATACTCCTTTTGTAGGGTTGTACCCACCTCTTTAGAGAGAGAACTACATACCTGTAGAAGTCTGACCCACCCTCTCAATTTGCTGCATAAAGTCTGACTAATATAGCTTTCCAGTATGTGTTGGAACTCTGATTTCCTGGTGTTACTTAACCTTTTGAGTGCCAGAGGGGTACGGAACGCATTGCAAAGCTTTCTGTACCCCTGTGGCACTCAAATGGTTAAACTGATTACAGGCTAATATGGTTATTGTAAAATTACTCCATATTCAGCACTTATTAAACTTCTTGCCGTGACTAGCAATTTTCTGTTTTGAGACTACAAGTTTTTAAATTCTTTTTGAAAAAGGAAAGAGCATATACTGAGCCAATGATGTAAGTGTATAAAGACAGTGATGCAGTTTTCCACTTTTGCTTTTAAAGGGATAGTAATGCTTAAAATGTAAAAAAATATGTTGTAGGGTTTATCCCCCGCAGTAAAACAAGAGTACTTCCACTGCTGACAGATATTTTATTCAAAAATTATAACAGCTCAAACTTGAATTTTTTAGGTGCAAAATTTACAGTAGCGCTCTTTTTACACCATCCTATGGACAGCTCTGGTCTGTTGACCATAAATCTCCATAGGATGGTGTAGCAACATCGCCGCTGTGATATTGCACCTAAAAAATTCAAGTTTGAGCTGTTATAATTGTTAAATGAACTATCTCTCAGCAGTGGGAGTACTTGTTTTACTCAGGAGGATAAACCCTACAATATATATTTTTTTACATTTATAAGTATTACTATCCCTTTAAGCATATGGCCTAGGTGTCTTTGCAATATTATTGAGCAAAACATTAACGTTTGACATCTCTTAACCTTTTGAGTGCCAGGTACCCCTCTGGCACGCAAAGGGTTAATTTATGGACCCCAAACTTTCTCAACTTCTAACCATTTTTAGGAGGCCTGAAGTTTTGCAACACAAAAATGCCTCTACCCTATTGTTCTGCTGTATGTGGAAACCTTTCCTTCCGCTTATACTACCGTATACCTAATACAGAAACCCAGCCAGTTGTTACAGCAGGAAAGGCTGATTACAGCTATCCACACGCATCATGTCTTCCTGCCTTGGAAGGTTATTGGAGGACAGTGCATTTGTTACTCTTGGGAGCTAGAGATGTCTCTAATCTGCTGGATGCTTATTTAATACAGGGGTGGTTAAAATCCCACCAGCCTGGGAGCCAGAGCTCCTAAACTGTCACTGTTGGTTCCTAATATTTTTTAATTATTTTATGTACAGCTGTGTTCATGTATCCCTTCACTAACTCCTAAATCATACTTCTGACTTGTTTTCTCCACCTCTGTCTGGGTTAACCTCCAAGCATTTAGAGCTGGCTGGCTTGATCCTAAAGGCTAGCTTTTGTTTTGATAGTGTCCCTTTTAAGGTGAAATAAATAAATATCATCTAAAAGCAACTTTGATTTTGAAAGTCACTTATGTTGTATTAGACATTTTGTTTAGAAAACTAGAGATTATGCTAAGGCATGCCATACACACTTAATATTTTAGCTCTACTCGGTGAGATTGCTCAGCAACGCATTACACACCTCCACTAGTGGTGAAAGGGTTAAATGGGAGAGGTAATGTTGCACTTATACAAGTACCTGCATAGCATTCCTTATTTGCCATAATCTATACATCTAAAGAACTGAAACACGTATTCTGAATACAAAGCACCCAGTACTACAGGTGATTTTGAAAGTTATTCAAAAATTGCCAATGTTTTTGGTGTTGGGGGGCCATTTTAACACTGTGCAATTGGGCATTACTATCTGGCTCTTCATGTAGAGTCTATCAAATAGAAAAGTGAGCTGCTCACAGGAACCGTACATTCTGTAATTCTTGACAGAAGCTCCCAATGTAAGCTGGGAGAGAACCTTGAGAAGGGAAAATGCCACAAGAGGTAGCAGGCTGCTAGTTTATTATGTATAATGTATACACAGACAGAAGACCATACAGTAATACTTACTAGGTAGGCCCCGATGAGCCAGAAGCTGGAGTTCAAAGGCTTGAGAGTGCTGCTAGGGTTCAGTGGCAGCTTCCAGGGGACCTTGCTGTGGCCGAGGCCGGGTGGTGTAGCAGCCACTGAAGCCTGATGACAGGACAGACAGCTACTCGCCAGGTCAGAAATCGGCATGTATAACCTACCAGTAGTATGGATGTCTGTCGAATGTAGAATAAACAGAGAGAGAGAGATGGAGGGGTTGTAAGATCGCCGTGCGACTGGGGGTAGAATATAGAGTTAAACTTGACGGAATAGTTGACGGCGTCGAACACAACACACTGGACACTGAGGGCCTTTCGATGTCGAAAGGAGGTTGGTCGACAATCTGGGTCAGCAACAGGTGGGCAAAGGCGGTACCTAGGATGAGACAAAGGGATAGACGGACACACCAGGGTTGAAACCAGTCAAACAGCATGGTACAAAATCAGCAGGCAGAAGGAGAGTCGTAAACCAGCCGAGGTCAAAACCAATACAGGAGTCGTAACAAGATCAGGAGACAAGAAGCAAAGTCGAGGAAAGCAGGGTCGATGCACAGGAAACACTGGAACAAATATCTCAAAACTCTATACTCTGAAGGCTTTGATCATGCACTAACGCAAGGGTACCAGTGCTTGATATAGGCCCAGCCAGGGGTGTAACCCGCAGAGGGTAGGGATAAGAGAACAGGTAAGAGAAATCAAATACCTGGAAAGACAGAAACCCCCCTGAAAAAGGCAGGAAAGCCTGAGAAACATAACACATTCCTAGTTGAAATTAATTTTCATTGGGGCAGTAGTAACCTGGCTCCAGAATTCTCCCTGAGAAGACCACTTACAATGTGCCTTATGAGCACTAGCCAACCCCCCCCCCCAAGAAATTTATATATTTGGTGTTAAAAGGGAGTAAGTGGGGAAAAGGCACAATTGGTGAGAAGAGGCGAAGATTGACAGCCTGCAGTACAGAGCTGTACTGCAGCAAGCTCTGAAGTGAAGTTATGAGGTAACATTATAGAAGCTGATTTCTAATTACTATCTTTCATATTGTAGACCTTAATAAACTGAGTTAAATGACATCAGCGGCATGTCTCAAACCTTTATAGTTTAAGACATAGCCGCTTTCAAAGTTTCCTCTCCCCTGCTGTCAGCGTTCTGCTGCCAGCAGGAGAATCCGGTCTCTGAATCAAGCGGAGGCTCTTCAGCAGAGCCGATATCTCGTTATGGAAGGAAAAATGATTCATTGAAACAGTCTTCTACATGTGCTTGGTAACCAAGCATACGTAGAAGACTGTTTCAATGAATCATTTTTCCTTCCATAACGAGATATCGGCTTTGTTTAAGAGCCTCCGCCTGTCCCGGGACCGGATTCTCCTGCTGGCAACAGAACGCTGACTTTTACACTTGGTGTTCCACCTCAACCACATGGGTGACGGAGGGAACTCTAGTACATTGTACATCAGTGCTTTGAAGACCACTCTTAATTTTTATTTTCCCTCTAATCCATTTTTAACCATAATGTAGTTCTTTTGGACAATTTAAATAAATGAGAATTTGCATTTCTCTGTCGTCCAATACAAGTAACTGGTAGCTTTGGGTAGGCGATCCGCCCCTTTAAGTAGACAGGTACAATTCTAGAAATGACTGCGGGGGGTGGAGCCTACCTTCCCTCCTTCGCTGCAGCTAGCCAACCAGCTCCAGAAAGATTTGTTCCTTGCATACCCGGATCGCAAACTGCTGGAGCTCCCTGGTGTGAGCCATGGCAAAGGGGACTGCTTCCATGGTGGAGATGAATTTTCCCACCAGAGAGGAGAGGATAGCTTCTTGGCTGGAACTGAATCTTGAACCAGAACAGCCGAAACCCTATGTGCGATCTGGTGAGCCACTTCCTCCGTGAGAAACACCATGCTCTGCTGAGTGTCGAAGAGAAGGCCCAGGAAGATCAGACACTGGGACGGTCCCATAGAAATGAATGGCGCAATGGAGTCTATGCGGTAAAGCGTGCCAACTCAATTTTGTCAAAGTTAGAACTGAGAAAAAATACATGAATCACTAGAACATGTAATCAGACCCAGAAAACACTGAACCCAGTAGGGAAAGTGCCAATAACCACCCCAAAAGATGCCAACCAGCAGTTTAAGGGTCAATTTGCAACATAAAGTTGCTCCAAACACTGGCAGACATAACAGACCCAGTGAGTGCAGGAGTGTGCAATAAGAACTCCCAGGAATAACCCCTGTGCAGAGGGGCACTGTGGGACAAGTGGACCTGCAGCACTCAAAGGATTGCTCAGCTTTCCTGCAGATCTTCTGTCTTCAGATTACCATGTAGTAAGAAGTAACCTCAGTGGGTATCTCCTGGGGAAGCACTTGGAATCAAGATTTTTTCCCCCCTCAGGGCTTAAGGTCCACAAAAAGCACCTGGATACTGAGCTAGACACATATAAGGGCATTATCAATTATGGTAATCCACTTAATGGTGGTATTCCATATCTAACAGAAAAATAAAAAAGTTTCTAAAACTATAGCGGACTTGTTCTCTTGCCTGAGTTCTCTCCACCAAGGAACAAATCTTTCTGGAGCTGGTTGGCTAGCTGCAGCCAAGGAGAGAAGGTAGGCTCCACTCCCTGCAGTCATTTCTATAACTGTTCCTGCCTACTTAAAGGGATGAATCGCCTACCCAAAGTTACCAGTAACCTGTATGGACTAAGAGAAAAAGTTTTTAACAGGTAAGAATAAAATCCTCTCTTTTGTTCGTTTGCTCCAAAATGGCTTGGGGGGTGGTAATATTGGTGTATGGGCTCTATAAAATTACATAGGAACTGAAGAACCGTTGTTATCTCTCTGTCACCTGATTTCTCAGCATAGTGCATCTGTCCTTAGCACATCAGCCTCTTTGACATATTCCTTCTATCCTCAAATGGTGTTTCAACTCATCTGGGCTGAGCTAGTAGTTTCCTCTATGACCACTGTCTGTGCACAACGCATTTTGCTACTTCAGCACACTCCTGTGGGTATTGTGGTGTTGATTTGGAAAAGCATGTTATTTGCTGCTTGTGTTTACAAAACATGTTCATGCTTTTAGTACTAAAATAACCTTTTGCACCATTATGGAAGTTTTAGTCAGTCTAGTCATGACTTGTTGCCTCCGCTCACAATAATACCCTCTGGCATATATACTTGATTGTGAAACCTAAGTACTTTATATGTCAGTCATTAAGAGGCAATCTGAGATCAATTAATAGTTACTTATTTAATAATGTGTATTCCATTGGAACAATTCTAAATAGGATTTTATGGGTGGAGACTAGCAAATGTCATCTGCAGAAAGAAAAGTGCAAACAAACTGCACCATAGCAGGCAAGCCATTCCAAAATGTCCATTCCTTTTATACTGGCCTTTTATCCCATTCAGTGCTAACTTTCAATGTGTTAAACGTTCCATTTATGCCCCCCCACCTCATGTTGCAGTTGGTTTGTCTCAGGATTGCTCCATTTTGTTTATACATCAGCCCCATGTGTATTGGGTATTATGTCCCCATTAATAACTGTAATTTGTAAATTTGTCCTGAAGACTGCAGTTTAACCCTTTGTGCTCCAACACACTGCTCCCTCCTCTGACATCCAAGTAACTGTTACTGTGTATATGTATGTGTGATATTTGTGTGTGTGTGTGTGTGTGCGATAAACATAAATTATATATATTTTTTTTTTTTTAGGACTTTTGTGCACAAAAAAAAGTTTTTAAACATATCTGTACCTCTCATTAGCAAACTGATAATTACTTTACAGAAACTGAAGATACTTTTAACCTATTGAGTGCCCAATACTGCATGGATACCTCTCGATCTCACTCAAGGTTAAAGCGAAATGAAAACTGCTGATATGTTGTGTTATTTTGGAGGGGATTTTTTTTAATACTAAAACCAGAGGTAAGTTTGGGCTGAAACAGACCTAATTGGCATGGCATGCAGGGAATTGGCATAAAGCACCATGAAAACTGTTTAAAATATATTAAAAAAATAAAAAAATAAAAAATAAAATAAATTTTAGAGAAATGGCTAGTACAACATATTTTAATTCTTTATAAAACAAGATTTGTCTTGAGGTGACAGGTCTACTCTAGAAGATTTTCATTTTGTTATTGCCACTTACCCCTTTGAGTGCACTTATGGCATCCAACACATTGGGCCATATGTTCAAAGAATTAGCGAAATAGCTTTTGTTGTTTGTAACGACTTTTCAAAGTACAGTGTCGTTGGGATCATTAATATTTTCAAAGAGTGTCAGTTGTGATTGAAAATGTCGTTTGTCCTGACTGAAATTGTCGTAAAAAATGTCTTAACTAATGACAAAAATGTCTTTAAAAATGTCTTAACTAACGACAAAAATTCTCACATTCAGAACACGTTTCCTCCACTTTTTTCTTAACGTAGAAATTTTGTCTTTTGAAAGACCTTTTTCTGTCATAATTACGACAAATTTTCATTTCCTCTATACGACACTGGAGGATAGTTTAGCCACGCCCTTGCCCCGCCCCTTTGTCCGTCAATTCTGGAGTTGTGTCGTACACAACGGACATTACTAGTTTTTTGTCGTATACTCTATAGAAAATATGTCGTTCATGCATTCAATTACTTATTTTTGTTTTTCATACGACAATTTTTTGTCGTTATCCCTTTGAACATACGGCCCATTGTGTTGCAAAGTAGGCCTGCAGGGCCAACCATGTGAAAACTGTGGTTGTATATAGAAGTTTCTGCCTGCACTCCTGGGATCTGTGACTACCAGTGCACAGTGGGTTTAGTTTGGGGATCAGTGTCTGTGGAGGGCTGGTGACAGGCAGTGGAACCAGCTGGGGGAGGGGGGGTGTCAGGCAGCACGTTGGATGTGAATACTAGTGGGCGTGTGTAGGGAAGGAAGCATAGCTTTGCAATGTTTACCCCCCCCCCCATCTCGGTGATGTGCACAAGGTTAATTTTTTTTTCTCCCTTATTCATACCTTGGTGTAGATTTAACCCTTTTGTTTATGTAAAATATATATACATATGTGTGTGTGTGTAATTTTTAATTAATTTATTTTTTTTAATCCGTCCTTGTTGGTTGGCATCAGGACCTCTCCTGATTGTGTGCCCCCCTGTCCCCAAGATGTCTAAATAGGCTAATAATAAATTAAAGATTAACACTTTGTACCGCGGGGGACTCAAAGCAGTGCATTGGCACATACAGTAATTTGTGACAAGTATAAATTTCTGAACACTTCCCAAAACCACCCCTATTTTTAATCATTTCCATGCTTTATAATTTTGGATAGGATGGAACGTCATCCATTTACTGATTGATATGTTAGAGTATTTTCAGGGAGTATATAACTTGATATAGTTGAGTAGTTAAGGGTAGTGTAAACCATGTAAGCAATGGAATGTGCATTTTTATTGCATAACTTTGAAAATACCCTTTTGCGCGCCTGTTAATTGGGGTCTTTGCAGGCCAAACATGTAGGCAAAATGTATACATATTTGGAATTTCATACTCTGGGTGTTCAGGGCTTTTAAAGATAATTGACATTTTCAAAATGTAATTCATGTGAGGCACCACGAAAAAAACCCTCCAGGAATCATTCCTAAACAGACGTTGAAAAAGTGCCTGAGAACAAAATTCCCCAGACCTCCGTACACACAAAGGGTTAAAGAGAAACACTTTTGAAAAGAACCCCTACCCCCCCCCCCCAACACACACCAATCATTAAAATGCATAGTGTAGTAAAGGCTTATCCCTTTGAGCTTCAGAGGGGTGTGCGATCCTTTGAGAAGTGTGGTGTACTCATCTGGTGTTAAGGGTTAAACCTTGCTCCAAATTATACAGCATGTCTTCTGGTAAACCACTTAATGCTGTGTCCAGACTCGTCTGATTTTTCCAGCCCTCCTTATTCTGCAATCTAACTAGTGGTACATATCCAACATAAATATTTGTATTTTCTTACATTCCTGATAGGTGAAGGGAAGCGTTTTTTAAGACTAGACTGCGTAGGTATGCAGAATTACTCCTGTAGTTCCGCTTTGTTGCGTCAGTTTGTTTGGTGGATTATTGTATTTACTGTGCTAGTCTTGCTACATGGTACACAATGAGGTTTGTATAAATAGATGCATTCAAAACAATCCAATTTAAACATTTAGGAGCTTACATGAATATTACAACCAAAACTGGTTACTTTTTTGTAAATGACTATTGTCCTAGGTATTAAGTTTTTAAAGTAAGAGCAACCCTGTTTACGTATTCTTAGCTTGCAGAATAAGTAAAGTCAAATTGCCCACAAATATAGACTAGACATAAATAAGTGTGTGGATATAGAGAAAGGGGGATAAATTTATATATTATACATTTTAGTATTTATTTTTTTATTTCCTCACTTCAGCCTACAGTATCTTAAAGGGATAGTAATACTTAAAATGTAAAAAAAAATATGTCGTAGGGTTTATCCCCCTGAGTAAAACAAGAGTACTCCCACTGCTGAGAGGTCTTTCATTCAAAAGTTATTAATTTTCAAAGTTGAATTTTTTAGGTGCAATATCACAGTGGCCTGAAATTGTACAGTGGCACTGTTGCTACACCATCCTATGGAGATTTATGGTCAACTGACCAGAGTTGTCCATAGGATCGTGTAGCAACAGCGCCACTGTACAGTTTCAGGCCACTGTGATATTGCACCTAAAAAAATTCAACTTTGAAAATTAATAACTTTTGAATAAAACACCTCTCAGCAGTGGGAGTACTCTTGTTTTACTCAGGGGGATAAACCCTACAACATATTTTTTTTTACATTTTAAGTATTACTATCCCTTTAATGTGCGTTCCAGGGTTTCTTTTGAGAGAGCTCTGCTGGCATCTAAGCAGGATTAACCCTCTGAGTGCCAGAGGGGTTCGCAACACATTGCAATGCGTTGCGTACCCCTCTGGCACTCAAAGGGTTAATGGTATAATGTAACACTACTGTTGCAGCAGAAAAGACTGGACGGAGGGCACATACTTGAAAACGAGAGAAATCTCAATGTATTCTTCCTGGTAAAACATTTTCTAAATAAATAAATTTGTTTTGAGCGCACACCCTACTGGCTCTTAGCAGGTAAAACCTGTATTGTCACACGTGCCAGTAGGCTGTACTGCGTTTTTGCAATGAGCGGCACACCCTAGTGGAGCTCCAAATGAAACCCCACTGTATGTCTGGTGACAGTAATTATTACTCCCCTGTGTAGACTCTGATTATTTCCCTTTTAGATCAGCACGGAGCTGCGGTGTCTATGTTCCTCTGTTGCACGCTGAACCTATCACTACTAGAAAGCCTCTACAGAAAGTTATGTGTTGCACACCTTTGGCACTCAAAGGGTCAATGGGTGAATTATAAAAATGTATATAGTAATGTTGGTTTGAGGTATAGAACTAGCCCTACAGCTAATTTTATAGAGTTATTTTTATCGTTATATCGTCCAAAGGACAAATGAGATATATATTCTTTGGGAAATAAGTGCTGGACTGTGTACCCCAACAATAAATAAGTATATATTTTATGTACTTCTGCAAAAGATGTTTTTAAACCTCTTTAGGAGTCCAGAACAGCCCCGTGTTAATGGGATAGTCAATCTTCATAGTTTATTGTCCATGCCCAGTGTTACTACAATATTGTCCAATTTGTAGTTCAAGTTATAGAAAGTCCCCCTCCCGCCCTTTTTACTTAGAGTATGCCACCTCCACTCAGATATGGAATCTGGTCACTTGACTGGACAGATCACCACCGCAAGGGACAATCTTCTTACTGTGAACATAATGAAAATGCTGTCCCCCTTGACGAATGAGTCAGGTGTTTTCTTATGCTCACTGAAGATTGTCCCTCTCTGCGATACATCAGGACAGTCTTGCTGCTCTGAGGTGAACTCTGTTACATCAGTAAAAGGGGTGGGAGGGGATACTTAATAACTCTTGAACTACAAATCGGACAATATTGTAGTAAAGCTGCGCATGAACAAAAAACTATGAAGATTAATAGACTGGGCATTTATTTTACAATATTACTGTCAGCAGTAAATGTTCCCAATTGTTTGAATGTCTTCTCTGTAGAAGCGCATGGGTAAGGGTGAGTGCCATCTTGACTATATAGTACATGATTGGCAGCACTCCCCTGTCTGCTCCTGCCCCTTTTCTCAGGGGCCAGTGCTCAGAGCAGTAACATAGCATTGTATATTCTATATTGTAGGTGCCAAATGTACTACTACAGTATCTATATCCCACCGCGTGGCACTACTACAAGTTTCACCCCTGGGATATTTAAGGGAATGCCAGAAAAAAAATTACCAAAAATCAGTTCTTATTATAAATCTCACAAATAGTCCTTCAAGGAGTAGGAAACAAGGCCACTTACATTCCAGGGTTTCCTTCGCAGCTGTAATATGGGTGCCCCCCCCCCCCCAAAATACAAAAATTTTAACAAAAGGAAAAACAGCGCAGAAGGTCTCCTCTAAGTGTAGTATTGATCAATAATTCTTCACCTTCACCATGTGCTCAATTGAAAAGGTTCTCTATTGTTTGGTTAAGAACTACCTCTCTGTAGAAACAGCACTCCTGGTATAAACCACAGCAGGATGGTTAACACCTCTCTACCTTTGTGGACACCTACAGATATCCCTCTTCTGGTGAATCATCTTTAAGGAGGATCAGTGTATTCCCTCTCAGGATATGGGCTCCTCCACTTAGATTCTGGATTCTACCAGTATGGTAGCTTGGTGTATATAGATTTAGTGATGAGTTACCTTCTTATAGATAGATATATAATAGTGGTAAATACAAATATTTATTCCAAAATATAAAGCAATATTGGAAGATTCAGTAAATAGCTTACTTTCTCAGGAGCCTCTTACAAACCTTTCTAACCAGGTATAAGCCCCTGTATTTATAGGGAGATCCAACATCCTTTCTCCAGTGTTACCGCCAGTCAGGGCCGGCGCCACCTATAGGCGAGGTAGGCGCCGGCCTAGGGCGCACATGTACTCGGGACGCGGGCATGCAACGGAGAAGAGTTGCGCCCGCTGCCCACCCGCACCGCACCGGGAACGCAACACAGTGAGACCTGTGTCTACTGCGCTCCCTCATTGTCCTCAACTCGTTAGTAATGCAGAGTGCGCTGGGAGTCATGATCTCCCGGCGCGCTCTGCATTACTGAAAAGAAGACTACGCGGAGTTCCAGGTATGTGATGGGTGTCAAAGTTGGAGCTTATGGGTGTCAAAGTTGGAGCTTATGGGTGTCAAAGTTGGAGCTGACGGGGGGCAAAGTGGAGCTGATGGAGGCAAGTTGGAGCTGGTGGGGGGCATCTCTTACAGGCATCTCCAGACCAGGGGCAGAGAGGACAATCATGAAATGAGGTGGGGTATAAGTGGTCGGGGTATAAAGGGGTGGGGCACAAGGGGCAGAACCAAATGGGCGGCAAAATTAGGTTTTGCCTAGGGTGGCAAAAATCCTTGCACCGGCCCTGCCGCCAGTCCCATACAGTTTTGGGGAAGTCCAAGCGTGCTTGCTCCTAGCCGCTCCCTCCTGATCACTTCATGTGTTCTGCCACTGGAACACCTCCAATGAGCATGCTCTCATTCAGCATATGGAGCCGTCCTGCTTCCCTCCCACCGTAATGACTGCTCTTTCGGAATGCATTTGAATAATCTATAATATTTTAATATCTGTGTTTATATCATTATACACAATCTAATATAGATTTTTTTTTTTTTTTTTTTTAATGTTTTGTGGATATCCATAATTGTTCTTGTCATTCAATATATATTTTGTTGTAAGTAAAAGTATACATTATTTTATTGCACATCAATCAGTGGCGCTCTCTTTACTATTTGTATATATGCGTATCTCTTTGCCTCTACTCACACAGTGACACATGGACTGAAGCAGCCGGATGGAAATGTGCATATAGATTTACAGTGTGCGGTGTGATTAGGGCGATATGGGGGGGTCTGCCACACTAGAAAGTTAGTTTGCACTGATCTGGATTGGTGACCCACAGCCCACATTAGATTTGCTCTTTTGAGTTTGTTTTATTTTTATACATTTTATTTTTTATATAATATAGTGTGTGTGTGTGTGTGTGTGTGTGTGTGTGTGTGTGTGTGTGTGTGTGTGTATGTATAGATATATATAGATATAATCATACACTACTTATGCTTGTATTGACTTGCTTCATATAGGAGCATGAAGATTAGAAGTGAAAGGTCCACGTTAGCTATATTTTATTACAAAAGGTTCAGTTCACAACAAGGGCAACTGCATCATTCTATAATGTAATGGGTAACCACTAATCGACGCACTGCACATCACGTCACAGCTAAACATGTTTCTACATCCGTATGCTTCCCCTCTCCAAGTGAATCATTTCCCTTAATGCTTTTCTCCTTGTGCCCTTTCACCTAGTGTGGGGATGTTGCTTTAAATTTCACAAGCTCTTTCAAAGTGGGTGGATCAGTTTGCCTTATAAGTCTGTGCAGTCCAGATTCTGTAATCATTTGCAACCTGAGCCAACTTCATAACAGCGGTTGGGTGAGTAGACTATTTACCTTTGTTCGGGGTTCCTTTCTATTCTAGTAAACACAAGACTAATTATGGAGTTACAGCTAAATAACTTGCAGATCTATTTCCTTTTATGACTGCTTGATACTAAAGTGATCTGTTTAAGAACCTTTTATCTCCCTGCAGTCTGATACTTTTCTAGCATTATGCGGGAAAGAGAAGCATTCCGTTTCTTTTCAGCTTTGTATATTTTTTAACACTTTGATTGCCAGAGGTATCCAACACACTACATCACAATGGTGGTCTTTGCAGTGTTGGAGAAGCCTCTAGCATTCATGGGATTCAAATCCAATTTAATTTGAGTTTTTGTTTGTGGCGGAGCAGTTGGTTTACTCCAGAATTGCTCCATTGCTTCTGACTACAGCAGTCTTTAATATTGGCATACGTAAATATGTTTTGCATTAAATGGAGCACAGTCGGTTAGTTCTAGACTGCAGACAAGATGAACCAGTTTTAACAGTAACTGATCCCAGTCATTGATACTGCTGTGGGATCTAGAAATCTGACTCTGTGGCTGGGATGTAACTGCTCCATTTTTTTTTTTTTTCTCCCCCCCCCCCCTTTTTATTTCTTGATTTTAATAAGGGTATCAGTCTCTTTAGGAAAGCTCCTTTACCTGTGGAATTTTAAGTGATTAAAGTAAATCTGGTCCAGAACATCCAAGCATTAAAGGATAGTAATGTCAGGAGCTTTTTTTTTTTTAACCCCTTGAATGTATTCAAGGGCTTAAAGGGACAGTAATGTCCCATAAAAATACTTATATTTAGGTAGATATTGAAAAAATAAACATATCTCTCAAACCACTATGGTCTGAGAGATATATAGGGATTCAAAGACCCCCCCCCTTGATGTCAGCTGTAAAGCTCACAGCAGGAGATTTGAGTCGTATGACTCAAGGAAGCTCTACAGCAGTGACAAAATTGCGGTACTTAAGAATGAATTAATTGGAACGGTCTACAAAGTGTGTCTGGTTTGCAAGTACACTTTGAAGACCTTTCCAATGAATGAATTATTTTTAAGTAACGTGATTTCAGCTCTGCTGCAGAGCCTCCTGCTGGTCCCCGGGCCCGGGATCTCCTGCTGTCAGCTAGACGCTGACGTCAGGACAAGGGTGGGGGGACGTTGAATCCCTATGTCTCTCAAACCGTAGCGGTTTGAGAGATAGGGATTGTTGCAAATTGTTTATTTTTTTCAATATCTACCTAAATCTACATTTTTTTCATGGCATTACTGACCCTTTAAAACCCTAATCTAATTTAACAGGAATGTTCATTTGTCCCCTATAGTGCAGTTGGTTTACTCCAGAATAACTCCAGGTTTCTTTGAGAATATGGACCTTGATTCCAGAATCTGGTTGATCCTGCTTAAAAAGGGACAGTTGGAGGGATTAATCCTTTGAGTGCCAGAGGGGTGCGCAACGCATTGCAAAACAATGCATTGCCAATGCATTGCATAATCCTCAGGCACTCAAAGGAGTTAATGACAGTTTTACCTGTGAATTTCCCCACATTAGTCTTCATAAAATCTGAACAGAAAATGACACTTTAACATGATACAGTACAATTCCCTAACAGACGTACATGAAGGAAGGTAAAGATTTCTAATGGTCTGAGTCATTATTTGTCGGGAAGCATTTCACAATGCCTCCCAATGGTTCCTGGAATATCTAGAGTGTTTTTTTGAGAAATTTCTGTTCTATATGCTGACAGACCTAAGTTAAATATTACTCTCTTTATGTGGGTTAAATGTTACTCTCTTTGTGGGCCCAATAAAGATTGCAGGTTGGCCATCAATGTTAAATTGAACTGGCATTGGATTTGTCAGTCTTCATTACATTAGAGACCTTTTTGAGTGAGAAGCCAATTCCTTATCAGTCTTTTACATTGTGTATATAGCTGGAAGATCTATATATTTATATTTTCCCCTAAGCAGCAGTTGATAAAGTAGAGCTATGTTTCTTAAAGGGATGGTAAAACAAGGTCACTCCTGCTGCAGAAAGGTGTTCTGTTCAAAAGTCATTACAACTCAAACTTTAATTTTTTTTAGGTACAGTTTCCCAGCGGCCTTAAATTGTACCGTGGTGCTGTTGCTACACCATCCTATGGTGATTTGTCAACTGGCCAGAGCTGTCCATAGGATGATGTAGCAACAGATGCAGTGTACAATTTAAAGCCACTGAGATATTGTGCCTAAAAAACAAAATTCAAGTTTTGAGCTGTAAAAACTTTTGAATAAAACACTTCTCAGCAGTGTACTCTTGTTTTACTCTGGAGAATAACAGTAGTGTAATTTAGCTGATCTGACATTCTGATGAGTTCACCCTTCTAGGGTAGGAAATCCAGGAAGCCTGAATGGTTATGGGTACTCTAGGACTGCACTTCAACATATTTGCAACTTGCCTTTTGAGTTCCAGAGGGGTATCCAGAGCATTGCTTTTAAATACTTTTCTGGTACTTAGAGTTTTAAAAACCTACGACTAAAATCCACGTTGTATCAGAGGGTAAGTGCGGCTGGCACAGTAGGTAGAACTGGAATAATACTGAGCCAAACCAGCTGCTCTATAGTGAGGGGACCAATATAAATTCCCATTTAATTTAAATGGAACTTTTGATCCCAAAAATGATGGAAAAGTTTCCACTGCTTGTGTCACAATGTGGTGGGGGACCTCTATAGTTTTCAAGGGGTTAAAACTCCGATCAAAATGAATGGGAGTCTTGAGAATTTGTATTTGTCCTTTGTGGCTTCATTTGGTTGCCCCAGAATGACTGTACCACTTTTCCATAGTACATCAGCCTTCATGTGTCTGGGATCAGTGAGCAGGTTCCCTTGGAGAAGTCCTTGGCTCTTATCTGGTGTGATGCTGTTTGTGCAGGGGAAGATGTCACAGCTACACCAGACCTTCACATTGCGTTCTTCACCAGGGATCATGTCGGGAATGAAAATCATTTTAGCTCCAACCTGTTATATCCCCATGCCCACATCATTTTAAAATTGGTTGAGCTAGGTGCCCCTGACCGACTTTTGGTAGTAAAGCCTCACTAATACTTTTAGGTTGTGTGGATAATGGTCTTCCACCTGTAATGTTCGAAAACAAAGGCAGGGAGAAGAAACTCCTAAATTCAATGTCTCCATGCTAGCCTTGCTTTGACACACAAGTAATCTGCTGGTCATGCTCTGCGACCTAGAAATCAGTCACCAGATACAGCTATTTGCTTTTTTGATAGCATTTCTAAAGATAAGTGTGTTTGGACTGAATGACTGACCTGGCAGTGTAAATATTACAGTGAAGGATTTGCCTAAGAGTTGATTAGAATATCTGTTTATAGAATTTGATTTTGTTGGTTTTTACGTTTCACTTCAGAATATGATCACCTTTATATATTTTATACGCTTACACCCATCAACTTGGTTATGTCCAGTCTCTTAGGGCTTTCAAAATCTTTCTGGATTGACAGGTCCCATGTAAAAGAGGACGTGATCAGTTGCTTGCTCCTTCGTATGGTGGTGGGCAGGTTCTGGGTTTCATAGTGCTTTGGTTGGAAGGGTGTTGATTCTCTATCTGTTGGACTACAACTCTCCTCTCTGACCATCCGTTGTTGGAGATGATAAGAGTTGCAGAGCCAGATTTTGCCTAATCTGACCTGTGTGCAGCCAGACTAAACGAAAAAGATGTACAGACAGGACAAATTTCTACAAATGCACTCTTATAAACCGCTCAGGAGTGCAAGAGGAGAGTCCAACAGTGTTTAAACGTAAAGAACAGATGCCTTTGCAATTCACTAGAAACCTCTCTATCCTAATATTTAAGGTGTTCCCCATTTAAAGATGTATCACAACTAAAATAAAGAGAAACGCAAGAGGATCTAAGAGAAACATCTGTATCCAACCAAGGAAAATAGGAATATTTCTACTTGCAGAACAACAGAGAAGATATGTATCATAGACTCTTGGGTAAATGATCTAACTGAAACAATCTTCTATTTCCCAGGTCTCTTCTTAGGATAAATACATAAATTTCCAAACTTTTCCTGGAGTATAGGGCAAAAAAACAACCCAAACAGAGAAAAACCCTCTAAGTGTAGTAATAGGAATCTTCAAGTGCCCCAAAATAATAATAGGTGCACTCACCAAATGTGCAGTCAACTTTCCATATATTAAAAACGTTCCAGAGGCTCTTATGGGATAAAAACAAAATTTATTTCATAGTAGTTCCCTAGTAGTACCCAACTTGTTTCGTGAGCTATCCGCTTACTTTTTCAGGGGATCAAGAGAATAACACAAATAAATACAATTTATATATACATTCATAAATCATACCATTCTAATCACCACTCTGAGTCCT
Organism: Rhinophrynus dorsalis; assembly: GCA_037306005.1. Lineage (NCBI taxonomy): Eukaryota > Metazoa > Chordata > Amphibia > Anura > Rhinophrynidae > Rhinophrynus > Rhinophrynus dorsalis. The sequence continues at coordinate 90,813,861 of CM074726.1, read as the reverse complement.
CCCGCTATGCAGTAATCCCTCCAAGCCTCTGTTTCATTCGCCCACTTCCACCTTCATTACGCTGTGTCTCAAGCCTCGTTCGCATGGTTGCTAAGCAACCAGATGAAGCCAGATATACATCAGGCATTTGTGAGGCTCCATAGAGGCATCCATGGAAACCTCCGCCCGGGTGTCTCAGAGCTGTGATATACATACAAATCTTATAATTAGCCATAATAAAAAATTAGAGAAGAAATAAAAAACATAAAAATCCACAATAGACGAAATAAAATATATATCATAATAAAGAATAACAAATTATATGTATACATATACATTAATAAACTACACATTACACCCTCTGTATATTACCTTCTACTAAATGATCCAACTGTCTTACTGAGTGTACAAAACCAAAACACTTATAAGTCACCACTCACATTGGTAACCACCTATTAATTCTATCAGAGGGTTACAGAGTGATTCCAGTCATTACAGGAAGTTACTAACCTCCAATTCCTCATTGAGGCCTTTGGGTGATAATGTTTGTAATATATAAATCCAATATGCCTCTCTCTTACACAATTTTTTGTATCTATTAGAGGTAGAAGAAATAATATTTTCAATGCCACAGATTTTAAAATTGACAAGTCCTCCTTGCGCACAGGTATTAAAGTGTCATGGTACTGCATGATTCTCTGACTTTCTAGATATCAGCCGCCGATGTTCACCTTCCCAGTCCCTCAGACTTCTTGTAGTACGTCCCACGTATTGTACACCACAGCCATATTGTATCACATATATTACAAATGTTGTATCAGAGGTGATTAACTGTTTCATTGGAAACTCCTTTCTATTAACATGGCTACATACCTTATTTTTCCTATTGGCAATGTAGCTGCAATTAATGCATCTAGCATGCAAGCATCTAAAGTTGCCCGTAGGTAAGGCTGTGTCAAAAATACCCTTACAATTGTTAGTGTTTAGTTTCTTTGGGCGGCTATGTTTACATTTAAAGATGTGTAGGTATTTTAATTTGCACTTTGTAGTACTATACAGTTGTGTGTTCTGCAGCATTGCTCTAGTTTGATTTTGTAAGTGGGAGATCCCTTTTTCCACAGTTATTACAGTGTAAACTTTGTTTAAATAAGCAGTACACTCTAGTGCAGAGGTTCACAACTCCTGCCCTCAGTGACCACTAACAGGCCAGGACTTAAGAATTTCCCTGTTAGAACGCGGGTGTGGTGATCAGAGGCTCAGTCATATTGATTAACTCACCTGTGCTCTTAAAAGGAAATTCTCAAATCCTGGCCAGTTAGTAGCCACTGAGGGCACGGGTTGAGAACCACTGCTGTAGTGGCCAGATTTCACTTACTTTTCCCACAGAATGTAAAAGAATAATTGACTCGCTGAGAAGGTCTCCATCGGAAGTTATAATGGCTTTTTGTCACTTCCTATACATTTGAGCTTACAGGAAGTAATGGAGCTGATACTCCCAGACAGTTTTGAATGGTTGGTTATAACTGTGCCATTGTGATGTCAACTCCTACTCATAAACTAAAATCACTTTAATGCTTTTTTATCTTGCACAGATTTGTCAGAATTTGCCTAAAGAGAGACAGGAATGGGCGTTTTGTTTAACAATTAAATTATTTAGCATGATAAATACACATGTACATGCTCCACTTCCTTTTTGACACACACTCGCTCAGACAGCAATATAGTATAGAAGGAGGGGGTCTATCCTACAGCAGCTAGAGAGTCACAGGTAGGTACAGTTTTCTAGCAAGGGCACTTTCCCTGTCTCTTTAGTCCAGGGCTAGGTGGTTCCTGCTGCACGCTGCAAGCCACTTCCCACCAAACCGCCTACCTACGTTTTGCCTGCACTGATGTCTAAACAGTATAGACTGTCATAGCTTGCATAATTATGCCAAGGTACATTATGGCATTTTTATACAATGGACAGGACCTCTCTGTGGCAGGTGTACCCTTTGTTGTGCTCCAAGGATCCCTGGGGTATTGGCACCACTAGCCTAAACAGGACTTCATAGTTTCCCTGATAATATAAATTACAAAGTCTGTTTCCATTCAGCCGGAATACAGTGTTTTTCCCCAATGAATGCCTGTAAAGTCTGCATTTGGGGGCCAGACCCACCAACCTCCTTTTTGTTAATACAGAAAAAGGGACTCTCTTGGAAAAGACTGTACTGAGATCACTGCAGTCCTGTATTATATTTTCATTAGTATCTCAGCTTAAAGGACAATGACTTATCCTGTGGTGATTGAACTAAGTGTTAAAGGCATCATATCACCTAAAAATGAGTGGTTCAGATCCATTTTGTCCAGCATTAAGAAGCAATGTGTAATGCAACCCTCTGGTCCTTAAAGAGCTAAAGGGATGCACAGGTTTATAAATCACAGTAACGGAGACTCTGTTCTGTCAGTGTCCTGGTGACTAACATTGAGAAACACTGCTTTTTAACCCTTGGTGTGCTAGAAGGAAATCCAACGTATTGTGAATATGCTGCACACCTCTTGGTACTCAGTTAAGTGGTTCACAACTATTTTGATAGACAAAAGTTTTTAATTAAGTTAAGCCATTTTTTTTAATTAATGTTTCTCTTCTTTTTTTCATTCACAGCTTCCATTAGATACTGAGCTCCTTCTTCACATGCAAAACAAATTATGTAAGTATTGTTAAGGAATAATGTATCCATTGATCCACAGTAGATAACGGCCAGGATTTTCCAAGTGTGATCTGTCTACCTGATGATTGCAGGATATGGTAAATGAAATGATTTGCCATTGTGCAGTCCCCATACAGTACAGGTGACATGCTTGGTGAATCCCATTTGATGTTTTTCGTGTTTGCAGTGCCCCATAGTCATTGTTGAGAGAGGGTAGTTGCAAGTTCCCTTCCTATTTGCATGTTTTTCTACTGAATTTGACATTTTGAAGCATTTAACGTAGTGACACTTTACTTAAACGTGTGAAATGTATAGGAACTCTTAGTTGCTTGTAAAAGCAGGATTTGCTTGTTTTTTTAGTCTTTATGCATTAAGCTTTTGATGCAGTAAGGCATAGCAGTCTGTTCATTTGTGGAATGAAGGACAATAAAGCTTAGAAAAGTGAGACTGGAGTCTGAAACTACTTTTAAATGTGCTGTCGTAGCTGACAACTGAAAGCATAGAAGTTCATGGTCAGTGTAAACCTTTTGTAAGCCATGCACTGCTCTGCTGCCAAGTGGCAGTATGCATTTTGTAGCCCAGTTTGAATGTAGCATGTAGCTAGGACAAGCTGCACCTGCCTCTCACTACATTAATATCATTTTAAAGTTAATTAAAAGCCCCACAAAGACACTGTAGCGGAGTGGTGTGTGATGTCTTGCAGGGGTGGGGCCAGCACTCTGAGTGCTCTGCAGTTACCAGTCTGCTTCTGCAGTTGTTAGTGGGATTATTAAAGAACTGGGGGTTCCTTAACAACTGCAGAAGCAGCCACCCCAAGGCATTCAAAGGCTTACAGATAAAATGTATTTCACTGATGGAGACAAGAAACATAGCATTAAAGCACATCACATAAGCTTTAATACTTTACATTGCTTAGAGAACATCTAAGGAGAGGTGTTGGTGTCCTTTTTAAAGGTAAACACAAAACAGAAAAAAGTCGGACAATGGTGGTTCTGGTTTCAATACTGTGGGTATAGTTTTGGTTTCAGTGGGATGGCCCCTTTAAAGATGCACAGTCCTTGATTTTCTCTAAGTAATGTCATAGTAATAGTTGCTTAAATTGACTATAGGAAAAACCTACCTTTAAAACTTCACACATTCCCCATCTAGCCACTGCATGCAATACTGCACTGTTCCAAAGTTTATATCCGTATGCAATCACTTGCTTCTATCTGCATGTAAAAATGGTGTTACTGCCTGTTTGCATAGTGTGTGTGTGTGTGTGTGTGTGTGTGTGTGTGTGTGTGTGTGTGTGTGTGTGTGTGTGTGTGTGTGTGTGTGTAAAATATTTCATTTAAAACTGTCACTTTGTAACAACTAGGTGATTTTAAGAGGTTTCAAACCATTATTACAAATGTTAATTTCGAACAATATTTTGAGATATTTAGCTGAATTTGTCAGTTTATACAGATTACATTACTAAAATAAAGTGCACAAAAGTACTCCAATATATTATAAAAGTGCATGTGCTTTACTGCCTGCGAGATGCAATCTTTCCATACTGCTTTGCATTACCAACTGCCTCTTCCTGTGAGTCATTACTAGCTAATTTGTATAAACTGACACATAATTATCTCAATCTGTTGCTTTAAAGTTTACAAATCAAAACAAAAAACATTTTTGAATGAGCTTTCAAAATCAATGATTTGTTACAAAGCTGACTTCTGTTATGGGTTGACGGTCATAACCAGGTTGTGTTTAAATTAAAACTGTTGGAAGTCTAATGTGCACTAATCTATTTTGTTGCCAGTGGGAGTCCTAGCCTGTTGGATGTTTCACCTAGGAAGGGAGTAACTTTTAAGAGCTTCTTACCTCTAGCACTCAGTCTTATCTGGAATTATATTCTCTTCCAAACTTTATACCAGGGAAGGGCAACCTGCAGTGTTTAACGCAGTTCCCATCATCCTTAGTTGGGTCTTGGCTAGGCTGACCAGACCTCACCTTTAACTGGGGACACATAGGAAATAGGCATGTTGCAGGACTGCACTGAAATCAAGCAGCCCTGCAGAATGCATTTTTCATGTGTCCGCGGTTAAAGGTTAGGTCTGGTCACCCTAGTCTTGGCTGACAGAGGAGATGGCAGTTATAGTCAGCAGCTGGAGAGCCACAGATTGTCCACACCCTCCTTTTAAAGGGATAGTAATGTTTCATAATAAAAGCAGCTCTAATTAATCATCATAGCATTTGGACTTTGGAGAGTGTTATTTCAATTCTGTCAGAGTTGTAGTTCAAGAGTAATTCAATGACAAAGTATCCCTCTCCCACCCCTTTTACTGATGTAACACTGCTGAGCCAGAGTAGAAGGGAGGTTCCCAGGTAGATTGCAGAGATGGACAATCTTCGATTTAAGATAAGGAAAAAAACCTGAAAAATTTGTCAAGGGGGGCAGGGCTTTTATTGTTCTCATAGGAAGAAGATTGTCCCTTTCTGTTATCTGTCTGGTCTATGGACTGCATTCCACATCTGAGAAGAGATGGCTTACACTAGGTAAAAGGGGCGGGAGGGGAAACCTTGCTTTTAAATAGCTCTCAAACCATAAAGGTTTGAGAGATAAGACTTATAGTTCTTCGTGTTTTATTAATGCCTACAAAATAAATTAAAGATAAAACAAAGTATTACTATACCTTTTAACCACGGTATCATGAGACCTCGTTGAGTACACTGTGTAGAATAGTGCACAGATAGACTTCTGTGTTAAAGCTGGGTTTCCTTTCTAAAGCTGCTTTGTTTATTTATTTTTATGTAATTCATGTCACATCAGCAAACATTCACCGTACTTTAAAGTTTTAAACATCTGTCCCTAAATACAGTGCACACACATTGAAACTGCCTTGACACTTATGTCAAGCGTTCTATGCCATGTCTATCAGAATTTATATTCGATACTCTGCTGTGTAAACTCTTTAACCCCTCGAGTGCCAGAGGAGTGTATAACACATTGCTTAATGCTTTGTACACTACTGTGGTTCTCAAGGGGTTAAACACTGTGTTCTTATTCAGAAAGTTAAGTGGAGTAATTCCAGCACAAACTAACCGCACCATATAGGACAAATAGTGCTGAAATTTATAGATATACGTGAGGGGGAGGAGGAAAGCTCACAGCACCAACTCACCATAACATATCCATAGGAGATGTTATAATAAATGCTTAGGAAAGCAGGGGACCCTTTATAGTGTTAGTAATGTCTAAAAAAAACTTTTTTGCATTTAGAAGAGCTTAAAAAGCTGATCTAAATGCAAAAAAAAGTATCTCTCAAACCGCTATGGTTTAAGAGATACGGGCGTTTAAAGTTTGATTTCTCCGACTGACAGCTGTAAAGCTGTCAGCAGGAGATCAGTGTCGGTCGACACGGAGGCGCTTGAGAAGTGCCGAGATCTCGTTACTTACACGGAATCCCTTCATTGGAATGGTCTAAAACGTGTGCCTAGTGTCCAGGCACACATTTTAGACCATTCCAATGAAGGGATTCCTTGTAAGTAAGGAGATCTCGGCACTTTGCAAGCGCCACCGTGTCGACCAACACTGATCTCCTGCTGACAGCTTTACAGCTGTCTGTAGGAAACAGCGAACTTTAAATGCCCGTATCTCTTAAACCATAGCGGTTTGAGAGTTACGTTTTTTTTTGCATTTAGATCAGCTTTTTAAGCTCTTGTAAATGCAAAAAAGTTTTTTTTCAGACATTACTAACACTTTAAGGACCAGTGACGGTCCTGGTACTTCACGTACTTTTACTCACTGTGCTCCTGCAGGAGCGCGGTGAGTAATACTGGGGAGTGAAGTTGATTGCTCCAAGACCGGAGCGATCTCTTTCAGCCCCTCTGTTCGGCGTGCTGCCCCATGCGATCAGTCACGTGGGGCGGCAAGCCGAAATTCCCTATCTGGTCCTTAAAGGACCACACACCCCGGGCCCGCTGGTCATTAAAGGGGTTAATAAAAATCCAAGCATTTTTGCTCTCGAATGTAAAAGGGACCTTTATAAAGGCAAAGAGGAGCAATTCTGTTGCAAACCAACTGCAATGGAGATCAATTACAATTCCCAAAATGTCCATTGATATTAGATTTACAATCCCTCAAATGCTAGCTAGGGAGGTCTTCAGTGTATTGCTTTGCATTGTGTTGGAGACCTCTTTAGCATTTGACAAGTTAAAAGCACCATTTTAAATGAACGGGAATTTGGGGAAATATGATTTTGGTCATTTGACAGCCCCTTCCCCCAGGGTGCAATTGGTTTATTGTAGAAATACTCCAGTCCAGGCAAAAAAGGGGCAATAAACCTTTTATGAACAAGCATATGGTATAGTCCTATTCCTGCCAAGTAAAACTAGAGCACACTTGCTGCCTTGGAGTCTTTCATTCAAAGCTTTATTTGATTTTATTACACTACAATGTACTGTTCTTGTCACCAGGTCGTGCTGCACCATTCTCATACTATGGAACTGTTATCAGACTCAAGCTCTTCTATAAATTTCAGTATACATCATTGTATTATGAACATAAGATCAGGATTTGGGGAATCCCAAATATAAGTCTTCATTTCCATAGTACAGCATGTTTCCTAGTGCATAATGGCTCAAGAAACCGAATCTGATGGCAGATAAGATCCATCTAGTCTATCCATTTTCCTACTGCAGAAACCTCAAACTATATTTGGTTATTCATCTTGTCTTATGCCCAGGACCGCCTTATACTTACACTATATAAAATAATAATAATAATTATTATTATTAATAAAGTGCTGTACGCAATAGAAAACTCGTACTCACACCATCTATTAACCCTTTGAGTGCCGCATCACAGCCCATGCAATCACAGCAATGGGGCATCAGTCACACTTGCTTCTCTGCTTCTGCTGCCTGTAAAGGTCAATTCGCTTCCCTCTTTCATCCTAGGTTAGACTATCCCCCCCCCCCCCCCGCTTCCCTTGATAGGCAGGTCACCCTTGTCACGAGGGCAAGATTCTTATGTCGCTATTTTCAACCTGCGACATATTTAATGCTCCCCTAGGTTGGTCGCCAAATTGAGGGCGACATTTTGATAGGACACACTTATCAACTGCCCTCTCAGTAACGTAAAGCTTTCTTACATTATATCTATCTCTTGACCTAACATTTTTACTCCTTTGAAATGCAGTACCTTGTTGAATCCCTTTATGTATCTGTTTTTATCATATCCCCTCTCTCTTCCAAGCTATACATGTTTATGTCCTGTAGTCTATCCTGATTTTTAATCCTGTAAACCAATCAGCCCATTTCTGAATTTTCTCCTTTTTGTCCTTGTAGAGATGGGGGGGGTCTCCATTACTGTACACAGTATTCTTTGATGTCTAACCAGAGATCTGTAGAGTGACATGACCACCTCTCTCCTTCAGGCTATTAATGCCCCATGCTATAGAACTAGCTCCCTACTTGCATTCCCAGCTGCTTTGCAACATTGCCTGCCTAACTTTAAAGGGATAGTAATGTTTCAAAATAAAAGCAGCTCCAATTAATCATCATAGTATTTGGGCCATGGAGAGTGTTATTTCAGTACTGTCAGAGTTGTAGTTCAAGAGTAATTGAATGGTAAAGTATCCCCCTCCCGCCCCTTTTACCGATGTAACACTGCTCACCTCAGAGCAGCAAGACTGTCCGGATGGATCGCAGAGAGGGACAATCTTCAGTGAGAATAAGGAAAAACCTGTCAAGGGGGCAGGGTTTTCTTATGCTTGCAGTAAGAAGATTATCCCTTGATGTGAGCTGTCTGGTCAAGGGACCAGATTCCACATCTGAGAGGAAGCGGCTTACATTAGGTAGAAGGGGATACTTTAACATTCAGTTACTCTTGAAGTACAATTCTGACCACATTGAATAACACTCCCAATGGCCCAAATTATGTGAAGATTAATTGGAGCTGCTGTTTTTATGAAACATTACGAACCCTTAATCAGAATTACGTACAAACCCCTTTCCTCTGTCTCCGACAGCATTAGTGCCCTTATTACTATTTTCTTCTTTCAGATTTTTACTCTCTTCCAGATGTTGCAGATCACCATCCATAAACATCTGCATGTTTTCTGAGAAACTAATTGTTTACAGAAAGTTTAGTGAAACCGTTTCCATTAAAGGGAGTGTGTTTAGGAAGAGTTACTGCACGTGCAAGCATTGGATATAGGATGTCCTGGAAAACTCTTCCAAGAAGGCATATTGAAGCCACATTTTCTCTTCAGAGCAACAATGCCTCCTTTATTTACAGAGAAAAGAAATAGAGCAATCTGTTCAAGAGATAACTTGTGGTTGCCAACCCTCAATGTATTGCAAATCAATACAGTGCATGCATGGTGACCGTTAAGGCTGTCTTCACATGGGTGCCTTGAATGCAGGTGTTGCTGCACTGAAGCACCCATGTTATGTACCTGCTTTCCCTTGCTGCGGGACGGGGGTGTGAGGTGGGGTACTATGAGGGTGCCTAATGACCAGCCATCATCAGTGTCCTGTGTAGATAACTGTCCGGTGCCAATGTGAGTTGGTCATTCAAAAACCAAGTCCCCTATGTGGACAATCTGAACAGCTGCCCTCTGGCCTCCATGCTAATCTCCTCTGCTAAAATGTCCAAGCATTCTGCTTTGATTGCAGGGAAGCTGCAGACCCTTTGAGGGAACTAGGTATTCTGTTTTTAGATAATTAGTGCAAATTGAGAATGACTGGCCTGATTTCTGTCGTCCAATACAGGTTACTGGTAACTTTGGGTAGGCGATCCGCCCCTTTAAGTAGGCAGGAACAATACTAGAAATGACTGCAGGGAGTGGAGCCTACCTTCCCTCCTTGGCTGCAGCTAGCCAACCAGCCCCAGAAAGATTTGTTCCTTGGTGAAGATAAAACAGGCAAGAGAACAGTTCTGCTATAGTTTTAGAAACTTTTATTTTTCTGTTAGATGTGGACCACCATTAGGCGGATTACCATAACTGACAATGCCCTTTAGATGTGGCTAGCTCAGTATCCAGGTGCTTTTTGTGGACCTTAAGCCCTGAAGGGGAAAATCTTGATTCCAAGTGCTTCCCCAGGAGTTACCCACTGAGGTTACTTTTTACTACATGGTAATCTGAAGACAGAAGATCTGCAGGAAAGGTGAGCAACCCTTTGAGTGCTGCAGGTCCACTTGTCCCACAGTGCCCCTCTGCACATGGGTTATTCCTGGGAGTTCTTATTGCACACTTCTGCACTCACTGGGTCTTTCTGTTATGTCTGTCAATGTTTGGAGCAACTTTATGTGGTAAATTAACCATTTAACTGCTGGTTGACATCTTTTGGGGTAGTTATTGGCACTTTCCCTACTGGGTTCAGGGTTTTCTGGGTCTGATTACATTTTCTAGTGATGATTCATGTATTTTTTATTTCTCAGTTCTACCTTTGACAAAATTGAGTTCCAGGCGCGCTTTACCGCATAGATGCCATTGCTCCATTCACTTCTATGGGACTGTACAGTTTGGGACATATCTCTGCAACTGCTCAATGTAGCGACTTCAGACTTGGCCCATTTTAATTGTCTGACCTTGCTGTATCACCCAATTCACTTTGCAAGTATGTTGGGGAGCTCGGGGTTTTGGGCACTGTTGGGGTAATTTTTCTGGGAAAACTACATTTCCCATGAGCGCTTGCTTCGAGCACTCGTTTCTGATTGGCTCCTGCCTCGGCAGCTTGTGAGCTTTACAGAATGAGTATCCTACACAGGTCTTGGGATCTCCTTTGCAGATTAACCCTTCGCCTGCCAGATAAGTATATTTTAGTGATTTCTGGGGTGAAATTTTAATCTTACACACTGTATTTGCGTAATTATTCTGCACGTTGTTGACACTGTGAGAATGTCTACTCCATTGGAGCTTGGGGCCAGGCCTAAGACTAAGGACGCTGGGGTCTCTGTATCCCCCACTGCGCATTGTTCCATTCCTGGCAGACCCCTTCCTCAGTCAGATCTTCCCTGCCCAAACCGCAAGGCGTACCTGACGTTTCAGATTCCTCTGAAGAGGAACTGTTGGTGGTTTCAGATGTTGAGGAATGTTCTGCTGTGGGCTCCTCTCAGTTTTTTGGGGGATCCTTTTGAGGTTGATCCAGAACCCTCGGCTGAGGGCCTGATCAGGGCCATCTTAAACACGCTAAACATTCCCCCAGTTCAGGAGGTTTCCTCAGATCCCACCTAACCCCACTCTGGACCGCCTAGTGGCTTATAAGTTGAAATCTCAGGACAGAAGGCCTTCTGTCTCCAAGAAGTTTGCTAAGCTTTACCCTTTTTCTGAGGTGGTGCTTGCTCAATGGGTTCATCACCCTAAGGTGGATGCTTCTGTCTCAAGGCTATCTATATCTACCTCCTTACCAGTTTCTGATGTGTCTCTCTGAAGGTCTGGACTGACAAGAAGCTTGAGGTTTCCCTCAAGTCCATTTTTGCCACTGCTGGTACTGCCATGCTTCCAGCATTCGCTGTGGCATGGGTTAACCGGGCCATGGCGGTCTGGTCTGAACAACTCGCCCTAGCTGTACGTCGGGGTGATTCTTCTTTGGATATGTTGCGGCTTCTTGCCAACATATCTGAAGCCCAGCACTATGTTTCTGCTGCATTATTTGATGCTATCCCTCTGGTGGCAAGGGTTTCTACCATGTCTGTGGTTGCCAGATGAGATCTTTGGCTCGAGATTTGAGGCTGCGGACACCCCTTCTAAGAAAGCCTTGCTGTCCTTGCCCTTTCAGGGTACATCCTTATTTGGGCCAGATCTTAAGGATCTGATCAGTGAGGCCACTGGCGGTTAGAGTACTGATCTGCCCTTGGTCCCCAGGAAGAAACCTCCTCTCAAGCATAATTTTTTTTTTTTTGGTCCCTTTCAGACTGAAACGTCCGGCTAACCAGGCAGTTCCCTCAGCTCCACGTGCCTCCTCCAAGCCCAAACAGCAATGAAAGCCCAAGGTCTCCTCCAAGTCCAAGGCTTCCAAGACTTCTCCGGCATGACTCGCTGAACCTAGGTCCCCATTCAGGTGTGGGTGGTCATGTTCGTCACTATCACAGCATTTGGCAGGATTCAGTGGTGGACCCATGGGTTTTAGAAGTAGTGACGGGAGGGTACAGGATCCCTTTCGCCTCTCTTCCTCCCTTTCTCTTTTTCCCCTCTCATACGCCTCAGGGCATGGAAAACCGCCATCTCTTCAATGGTGCTATCCAGTCTCTTCTGAACAAGGATGTTCTGGAACCTGTTCCAGTTCAGGACAGAGTTACGGGTTTTTACTCAAACCTCTTCGTAGTGTCCAAGAAGGACGGCAGTTGTCATCCAATTTTGGACTTGAAGGATCTCAATTCATTTGTGATCCGGGCTCATCACCAGGAGTCCCTGAGGATGGCGATTGCTGCTATGATTCTGGGGGAATTTCTTGCTTCTTTGGACCTTCAGTACGCATATTTACATATCGTCATTCATCCAGAGAGCCGGCAGTATCTAAGCTTTGCCTGCGACCAAGGGCATTTTCAGTTCTCAGCTCTTCCCTTTGCTCTGACTACAGCGCCTCAGGTCTTCAACTGTGTCCTGGGAGCCTTAGTGTCCGTCCTCCACAGGGATGGCATCAGAGTTACTCCATACATGGACGACCTGCTTCGGAAAGCCCCCTCTGCGGAACTTCTTCGTCAGCAGGTTCAGGACTGCATTCATGCTCACCCATCATGGGTGGATCATCAATTTAGACAAGTCGGATCTTGTCCCGTCCCAGCATCTGGTCTTCTTGGGCTTTCTCTTCGACACTCAGCAGAGCATGGTGTTTCTCATGGAGGAAGCGGCTCACCAGATCGCACACAGGGTTTCAGATGTTCTAGCTCAAGATCCAGTTCCAGCCAAGAAGCTATCCTCTCTGGTGGGGAAATTCATCTCCACCATGGAAGCAGTCCCCTTTGCCATGGCTCACACCAGGGAGCTCCAGCGGTTTGTGATCTAGGCATGCAAGGGTTAGCCGGACCTTCTGCAGATGTCAGTATCCCTAACACTTCATGTGGAACTGATTTTTTTTTTTTTTTTTTTTCTTTCTTCGTGGTGGCTCGATCTCTCCAATCTCCTGAAGGGCAAGTACTTACTGATATCCTTCTGGACCATGGTGAAGACGGATGCCAGCCTCTCTGGCTGGGGAGCGGTCTTGGGTCGCCTGAATGCTCAGGGACGGTCTCTAGAGGAATCTCTCCTTCCCATCAATGTATTGGAACGTCGGGAGATATTTCATAACCTTCTTCACTGGACGCCCCAGCTGGAAGAATGTCCAGTCCGGGTTCAGTCTGACAATGCTACGGCTGTGGCTTATATAAACAAGCAAGGCAGAACAAGAAGTCTCGCCGCTTGGTTAGAGGTAAAGGCTATTTTGTCCTGCCATATCCGCAGTGCACATTCCAGGTGTAGACAACGTCATAGCAGACTTCCTCAGTCGACACACAGTGGATAGCGGAGAGTGGGAACTGCATCCAGAGGTGTTCAACCTCATTATTCAGAATTGGGGTCTTCCTTGCATCGACCTGATGGCAACAAGACACAACCGGAAGGTTCCGATGTTCTGCTTTCGCTGGAGGGATCCTCTAGCTCTAGCGGTGGATGCCATGTCCATTCCTTGGTTATTTGCTCTGGCTTACACCTTCCCTCCCCTTCCTATGTTGCATAGTGTGTTAAGGAAATTGCGACTGGAGCGTTGCCCAGTCATTCTGGTTGCTCCATACTGGCCTCGACAAGTTTGGTTTCCAGAGCTTCTGGATCTGTCAGTGGTGGAGCCGTTCCGACTCCCCTCTCGTCCGGATCTTCTCCTCCAGGGTTACCTGTGGAAAGAGGACGTTCATCGTCTAGCTTTGATGGTTTGGAAATTGAATCCTCAATATTGATAAAGAAAGCTTTTTCTTCCGGTGTGGTGGCTACCATGCTTAGTGCTCACAAGCCAGTTTCCTCAAAGGCCTACGATCGTGTCTGGTCGACCTTCCTATCTTGGTGTGCCGATAGGGACTTGTCTCAGGAATTTCATCTGCCCACAGTCTTGGCCTTCTTGCAGGATGGTGTGGATAAAGGCCTCAGTTTCAGTTCCCTTAAGGTTCAGACTTCTGCTTTCTCTGTTTTCTTTCAGAGGCGCATTGCTATCCTTCCTGATGTCAAGGTGTTTTTCCAGGGCGTTGCTCATACTCGCCCTGTCTTTAAGGCTCCTGCTCCTCAGTGGGATCTTAATCTGGTTCTGGGTGTCCTTCAGTGCCCTCCCTTTGAGTCCTTGGCTACTATTCCTCTTCTCCTTCTGATGTGGAAAATGGCCTTTCTCCTGGCGATCATGTCTGTTTGCCGTGTTGCTGAGTTGCATACTCTGTCCTGTAGACCACCATTTTTGGTGTTTCACAAGGACAAGGAGGTGCGTCACACCTCTCAGGAGTTCCTTCCCAAGGTGGTTTTGGAGTTCCACATCAATCAGGAGATTGTGGTGCCCTCTTTCTGCCCTGACCTCACCTCTGACAAGGAGAGGGATCTCCACTTGTTAGACGTGGTGCATTGCACTGAGTCTGTCAGGCAATCAGATGCTCTGTTTGTCATTCCTGAGGGTCCCAGGGCAGGAAGACCTGCATCCAAGGTGACTATTGCTTCTTGGATCAAGTCCTCTATTTGTAAGGCTTATGAGCTGAGGAAGAACCTGTCCCTTTCAGGGTCACGGCTCATTTTACTCGATCTATTGGGGCCTCTTGGGCTTACAAGAATCAGGGCTCTGCTGATCAGTTGTGCAAGGCTGCCACCTGGTCGTCTGTGCACACCTTTTCGAAGCATTACCATGTTGATGTGGGAGGAAAATCCTGGAGGCAGTCTTGCCTGTCTAGGATCTTCTTTGGTTCTTGGTGCTTCCTTCTCTTTTGAGCCCTGTTGGCTCTAGTTCAGTGTGCTGTGTAACAGTTTGGGGTGTTACCCCTGTTCAGTGTCCGTTGACACTTTATTGTTGTTGGGTTATCTCTGATCTGATGGTTCATTTACGCTCTGGTGACTTTGGGGGCCTTGCGCCTGGTCCTTGACTTACTTCCCACATCTGGGAAACTCAATGGTTGGACATCCCAAATTTACCAGTAACCTGTATTGGACGACATAGAAAAGAGGATTTTAGTCTTACCTGTTTAATCCTTTTCTCTTAGTCCATACAGGTTACTGGTCTCCCACCCTGTCAAGAGACCATGCTTGGCTCTCCTGTGGCAGACCGTGGGGGTCCTTCGGGGTCATGCTCTACTACCTAGTCAATAGTTAGTGTCTCAAATCTTACTGGAGTTGATTGGCTAGCTGCAGCCAAGCAGGAAGGTAGGCTCCACCCCCTGCAGTCATTTCTAGAATTATTCCTGCCTATTTAAAGGGACGGATCACCTACCCAAAGTTACCAGTAACCTGTATGGACTAAGAGAAAAGGATTTAACAGATTAGACTAAAATCCTCTTATATCATCCTTGTGAACAAGCCCCAAGTTTGATGTAATTCCAGAGCAAGCAAACTGCGTTTTAAGGGTTTGAATGAAAATTCTGCAAATTCTCTGATTGTCAATGGGGATTTTAACCCTCTGAGTGCCAGAGGGGTGTTCAACGAGTTGCTTTGCAGTGCGTTTCATACCCCTCTAGCACTCAAAGGGTTAACCCCATGAATGCTACAGAAGTCTCTAGTTTTCAGAGAGAAAATCTCCATTTTAATCTGCGAGCATTTGAATTACGTCCTATTACCCTGTGGTAAGATGATTTGCCCCAAAATTGCACCTCATGAATACAGCCCCCCCCCCCCCCAAAAAAAAAAAAAAGTTTAAGAAAGTTGTCGATCAAATTTAAACGTATTTATTTTCTTTAAATGAAGAGTTTCAAAGGTGTTTCCCTCATCTGACGCAATGGGATAAATGCTAGTATAAAAATGTCTGTAAGTGATATAAATATTTGCCTTACAATCTATTAACCTTTGCCAGTATTTATCCTGGCCAAGCATGCCTGATTACATTTAGCTTTCCTCCTTCACCGTTTACAGGAGCTTACACAGCATCAGACTCTGACATGGCAAAGCACCAAGATGTGTAAATATTTGCAAAGATTTGAAGCAAAGGAAGGAGACAGCCATTGGTGGCTTTGTAATAATGCAGCCTGGTTATGTTGTCATCCCTTGTCACATTTCTTTAAGAGTTCTTGATGAGCACTAACCGTTTACTAACCTCTTTCCTCTCCTTCTTTAATGCTTTCTGGCTGGATGTACAGATCACAACTCCTGGCTTCCAAAGATTAACAAACAATCGTTTTAATGTTAACAGAGCGATAACGCAACTTGTACTCACTGCTGCCTTTTATTATACTTCCAGTACCGCTGCTTTACACTATTGCCTTAGAGACCCAAAGAATATTGATTAGAGGCAACCACAGATCCTGTAGATTTATTTTTCTAACGCACGACCATGAAGCTTAACACAGAAGTGTGCACTTTTGTTTTGCTGCCTGTCTACCTGTTAATGTTTGTGTACAGTACCCTCACATTTATACCATGGTATTTTCTTACTAACGCAAAGAAGAAAAAAGAAATGGCAAAACGGGTAAAAGCAAAGCCAGTTTCAGACAAACCGGGCAGTCCTTACCGGGCAGTAAGCCACTTCGATACACTGGCCACTATAGACATTCCTGGGGCTGACACTCTTGACAAGCTCTTTCAACACGCGGTGGCAAAGTTTGGAAAGAGAGACTGCCTTGGCACGAGGGAACTGCTGAGCGAAGAAAATGAGAAGCAGCCAAATGGAAAAGTTTTTAAGAAGGTAATTATCCTCATTTCTTCCTCTCTTAAAGGGATAGTAATACTTAAAATGTAAAAAAAAAATGTGTTGTAGGGTTTATCCCCCTGAGTAAAACAAGAGTACTCCCACTGCTGAGAGGTGTTCTATTAAAAAGTTATTAATTTTCAAAGTAGAATTTTTAGGTGCAATATCACAGTGGCCTGAAATTGTAGAGTGGTGCTGTTGCTACACGATCCTATGGACAACTCTGGTCAGTTGACCATAAATCTCCATAGGATGGTGTAGCAACAGCGCCACTGTACAATTTCAGGCCACTGTTATATTGCACCTAAAAAATTCAACTTTGAAAATTAATAACTTTTGAATGAAAGACCTCTCAGCAGTGGGAGTACTCTTGTTTTACTCAGGGGGATAAACCCTACAACACATTTTTTTTTACATTTTAAGTATTACTATCCCTTTAACCCCTTGAGGACCAGAGAGCTGGGAAACTCATGTATGCCAGGGGTGCGCAACTTTGGTCTCCAAGTTTCTGCTCTACAACTTCCATCACAAGTCAGCTAATTGCTGGGGCTGATGGGAATTGTACTTTGGTAACTGTTGGAGGACTGCAGACTTTTACACCACTTATACTCATGTATATTGTATCTTTTCCCTAAATCAAAGCCTTATGTTCAATGTAAATGGAGCAATTCTGCGGCAAAGCAACTGCACCATAGCGACCAGATAATTCACATTGATTTAATAGGGTTTTTAAGTCCTAGAATGCTAGCGATGTCTCATACATATTGCTGCTCAATGAGTTGGAGACTCCTCTTGCAGTCTATAGGTTTAACCCTTTGAGTGCCTGAGGGTGGACAAGGCTTTGGTTTGCATATCCAAATGGCATTCAAAGGGTCAAAGCCCCTTTTAACTGAACATATGATGAACTGTTTATGTCCTGTGGTGCAGGATGTTTGTGCATATGGCCCAATAAGAGATTGGAAGACTTATTCTTCTGTTCGAATGAGTTTTAAAATAGTGCTGGGTGGTGTAGACTATAAATTAATAAAAAATAAAAACCTTGTAATCTATATGTTTTACTGGCAAACTGCCATACATACTTTTTTTGATATCTGTAGGAATGGAGTGCATTTTGGGGCAGTTTTCACATCCCTGGCTTGGAGCAAATTTTCGGATCCATGTGCCTTACATTGTAGGTGTTGTCCCTCTCTGCACCCATCCCATTGGCAGTAAACTACCACCTACACTCAGTACTATGTAAAGAAAGCAAGCATTTCCAAACACGTCATATGTACTTGTGCAGTCATTCAAGAATGTGTTTACTTTCACCCGCTCACACCTGAACTTGATAAACCACTAACCTGTCAAGTATTTATTGAAGCTAATGATTCTTCTTTGAAATTAACAGTAGCTTCACAGAGAGGATGTCTGATGCGTTGTTTCGCAGTGGTTTGGAACTTAAAGGGATAGCAATGTTTCACAAAAACAGTAGCTCCAATTAATATTTATAGTATTTGGACCATAGAATGTGTTATTTCAATACTGTCAGAGTTGTAGATCGAGAGTAATTGAATGATGAAGTATCCCCCTCCTGCCCCTTTTACCTATGTAACTGCTCATCTCAGAGCCGCAAGACTGTCTGGATGGATCGCAGAGATGGACAATCCTTTGCATTATGTTCACAGTAAGAAGGTTGTCCCTTTTCACCTCAGATGTGGAATCTGGTTGCTTGACCAGACAGATAACAACAGCAAGGGACAGTCTTCTTACTGTGAGCATAAGAAAACCTTCCCCCCCCCCCCCCCCCGACAGGTTTTTCCCCTTATGGTAATTGAAGATTGTCCCTCTCTGTGATGCATCTGGACAGTCTAGCTTCTCTGAGGTGAGCATTGTTATATCAGTAAAAGGGGCGGGAGGGGGATACTTTGTCATTGAATTACTCTTTAACTATAACTCTGACAGAATTGAAATAACTCTCCATGGCCCAAATACTATGATGATTAATTGGAGCTTCTTTTATTGTGAAACATTACTCTCCTTTTAATGTAAAGGACTTAGGGACTGTCGTTTGTCCCATTTACTATGGTATATTTAGTATGTAACTATTCTTTTGCAGTTAATCCTGGGAGAGTACAAATGGCTAAATTACGAAGAGGTTAGTGTGAAAGTCCATAACTTCGGGAGTGGGCTGTCTGCACTAGGCCTGAAGCCAAAAAGCACTGTTGCTATATTCTGTGAGACGCGAGCGGAGTGGATGATCACTGCACAAGCTTGTTTTAAATACAATTTTCCATGTAAGTGCCAATCACATTTCATTATTGTAACAATTCTTAGTAATGTGTGTATAATTATATAAAAAAGTGTGTGGATTCAATTTTTAACCCCTTGGATGCTGAAATTACTTCAAACTCAATGAGAGTTATGCACTAAGGAGTGATAGAGGTGCTAATACAGAGAACTGCTCCAGTGATATCACTTCTCCAGTTCCTATGTTATTCTATAGAGCTGATGCAATAAGATCTCCAAACTTGGAGAAATCTTAGTGCATAGGCTCCATAGAATAACATACAAACTGGAGAACTGATATCAATGGAGACGTCCTCTGTGTTAGCACCTCTTTATCACTCCTTAGTGCATAACCCCCATTGTGTTGAAGACCTTTCTAGCATCCAAGGGGTTAACCCTTTAAGTACCAGAGGGATTTAAAATGCATCATTTTGTTGCGGGAGCGCTGTGAGTAGTAGCGGGAACTGAAATTGACCACTCCAAGACCGGAGCGATCACTATCAGTTCCCCGTTCTGCATGCAGGCACACGTGATCAGTCACGTCAAACTTTATCTGGTCCTTAAAGGACCACACACCCCGGGGCCGCTGGTCCATAAGGGGTTAAAGGATTAAACTTGACATTTATTTCGTAGGCTAAACACCCTCTATTTACATATGTTTGAAAGCAGACTTATACACTTGGAATAAATGGTTCTTCTTTTCTTTAGCAGAAGGACTTGCCTAGGTAGGTGTTCTTCATACCTCAGTCTGTTAAATTTCCAGTATATACTACGCTTTAGTTTTGTTTACAGACTACTTTTTTGTACACAGTCTGAAAAAAGTTGTTATACTTATGAACCATTCACTATTGAAGCCCAGTGTTTGTTAAATGAACTAAAGGCAGGCTTCATAGAGATCACTGTATGTGAGAAAACTACAACCGTGAAGAAAAAACGATATGACTGTACCTGACTGCTTGATGATGGCTATCTACAAAGGTGTTAATTTACTTGTTTGCATCTCCCTGTTTCCTTGTACCATACTCCTCTGACACACCATAGTGCCTCCAGTCGCCTAGACCATGAGATTTATTTCCATTTGTAACTCACTGAGGCCAAGGTACTAAGAAGAACTGGAGCAATTGTGGGGCAAACCAGCTGTCATGGGGAAGAAATAGAAATTACCATTGCTTTAAGTAGGGTGTTTAACACATTGGTTTGAAATGCGTTGGAGGCCTCTAGTGTTTGTGGGGTTACAAAGCCTAGAGATATAGCCAACTCATTGCAATGTGCAAAGGGGTTAAAGCTATGGGCATTTTTAGTTGTCCCCTATGGTGTATATTGGCTTGCTCCATCATCCTTTTTCCTTTTAACCTTTTGAGTGCAAGAGAGGTATCCAATGCATTGGATACCTCTGGCACTAGAAGGGGTTTTTATTTGAAAGGCAGACCTTGTGGTGGGCATCAGGACCCCTCCTAATGTCTCCCAGTTACTGATCTCCCCATTTTGGCTGGGCGATCAATAGAGGCAATGCAGGGGAGCAAGAGAGCGCCCTCCTTCCATTCTACCTGATTAACATCTGTTTTCTTGATAAAGGTCCTTACTGGATCGAAGCGTTGACTATAATAAAGTCTGTTTGATTTTAAAGCAGAACTACCACCCCTTTTAAACATGGCGCCAAATAATTACCCATCTGGCAGCTAGCTGCTCAATAGCGCTAGTCCATGAATTATTACCGCGTTATCTAGAATTCCTCTTTTTCCTGGGACTAACAGCCAGGAAACAGGGCAGACATCTTTCCATAGTGACATCTACATGCCTGCTCTGTAAGTCCCAGTCGGCTCTAGGAGGCGTTGCTAGGAGCCGTTCGGCACCAAAAGGGACTGACAGCGCGGGCGCGCAGACATCACTATGGAAAGATGTCTGTTGTGTTTCCTGCCTGGCAGTCCCAGGAGCAAGATGAATTCTCTAACACAGTAATAATTCTGGCGACTAGTGCTATTGAGCAGCTAGTTGCCAGATGGGTAATTGGGGCCATGTTTAAAAGGGGTGGTAGTTCTGCTTTAAGTCTCGTGAGCGCTTGCCATCCTGTGTGATATACATTATATAAATAATAGAGAATTCCTCTGGTTTTCAAGAAGTAAGTCCTGGGTACTCATTGTATCTACCTCAGAACTGGGAAAGGCTGAGTTTACCTTGCTGGGACTAGATCCTATGACCCTGAGGTTTGAACAGAGTCTGCTTCTGGTGCATTAACCCTTTGAGTCCCAGAGGGGTACGCAACACATTGTGAAGCAATGAGCTGCGTACCCCTCTAGCTTTTCAGCCTGGCGTAAAGGGGATTTATAGTCGCTAATATGGAAGGGGGTAAGCAACACATTAGGGGACATTTATCAAACAGCTGCTTTGATAAATCTCACTGAAGAACACAAGTTGCTTCAAAATGACAAACATTCTGTGCACGTATGAGTCGCCATAGTTACTAAAACCCCCACGATGGGTTGTGAGAAGTATTAATCTACATTCATGGCCTCTCGTGCTTTATTGTTGTTGACACATATTTACCAATGTTTTGAGCAGTCCTTGGGTATCTGGTTTTAGCTGGATATAAATAAACTGAATATTGTGTGCTGTGAAACATGAGCCAGCCTTCATCTAAGACTTGCAAGTGCATTCCACTGGCATCAAAAGAGAATGACTTCCCTGTGCTTGGGAATTCTACTACCCTGGGATTGTAGTATATGGAACAAGGCTTAACAGTAGCCAGAGGCAGCAATCTAAAAGACACTGGTATTATGATTGGGATCGCCTGTTGTGATTGGTTACAGTAGAGGAAAACAAGTGTCCTTTAGATTGTCAATCAACATATACAATTATGCAGTGGTGTGTAACATGAGACCCTCCAGCTGCTGCTGGGCTACAAATCCTATCGGTCTACAATATCCATATGATGATGAGATTTGTAGTCCAGCATCAGCTAGAAGGCTTCATATTGCTCACCCTACAGTAGTCCTTCAGACTCATGGTTCATATTTCCTCTGTCGTTCTATGGAACAAGCTCAGCTGTCGCATGCAAAGCAGCCAAGTTGGCTCTGAGTTAGAAAGGTTTTTGCCAAGAATTTCAAAAACATTCAGACTTGGTCACCGTACACTACAGTGAGTCTGTAATCCCATGCCAAGGAGTTAAACTAGTACAGGGTGTGCAACCGGCAGCCCTCATGCATCTTGTTGGATTACAACTCCCATCGTCCTTCCCCAGCACAAAGTTTAGGGTGACCACATTTCTTCTGTGGCCGTTCATCTCCGCAGTCTCTCTAAATGGCAGAGTACTTCTCCTCTGGTATAGTGTGACTGCACGGGTGGGGTAATGTGACAGTGACGCCATGCCCTTGCACTGATGTCCCTGGGCCATCTGCTTTTTCCCAAGTACCACATAGTTTTAAACACTGGAAAGAGAGCTGCCTAATGATTGCTGAAACTGTGGTGCTTCTTTTGGATAAAAGAAAAACACTGCCTCTGTTCTGAACACTAGCGGGAGTAATGAGCACTGGCGCTGTTGAACAATTTTCTTTTAGTTTCACTGTCTTGTAGGGTGAGGCAATTATTTATTATATTTTATCTTATTTTATTTTTTGACTCTGGATAAAAGTCCTTTTTGTTATAATGATCAAAGGAAAGACCTCCCTTTAATGTTTAAAACTACTCTGGAGTGTTTATTCTGGGATGTCTTCCCCTCTGGAGCCTTTTTATTCTGGGATGTCTTGTGCTCTGGAGCCTTTTTATTCTGGGATGTCTTGTGCTCTGGAACCTTTATTCTGGGATGTCTTGTGCTCTGGAGCCTTTTTATTCTGGATGTCTTGTGCTCTGGAGCCTTTTTATTCTGGGATGTCTTGTGCTCTGGAACCTTTAGTCTGGGATGTCTTGTGCTCTGGAGCATTTTAGTCTGGGATGTCTTCCCCTCTGGAACCTTTATTCTGGGATGTCTTCCCCTCTGGAACCTTTATTCTGGGATTTCTTCCCCTCTGGAGCCTTTATTCTGGGATTTCTTCCCCTCTGGAGCCTTTAATCTGGGATGTCTTCCCCTCTGGAGCCTTTTTATTCTGGGATGTCTTCCCCTCTGGAACCTTTATTCTGGGATGTCTTCCCCTCTGGAACCTTTATTCTGGGATTTCTTCCCCTCTGGAGCCTTTTTATTCTGGGATGTCTTGTGCTCTGGAGCCTTTATTCTGGGATGTCTTGTGCTCTGGAGCCTTTTTATTCTGGATGTCTTGTGCTCTGGAGCCTTTTTATTCTGGGATGTCTTGTGCTCTGGAACCTTTAGTCTGGGATGTCTTGCCCTCTGGAGCATTTTAGTCTGGGATGTCTTCCCCTCTGGAACCTTTATTCTGGGATGTCTTCCCCTCTGGAACCTTTATTCTGGGATGTCTTCCCCTCTGGAGCCTTTATTCTGGGATTTCTTCCCCTCTGGAGCCTTTATTCTGGGATTTCTTCCCCTCTGGAGCCTTTTTATTCTGGGATGTCTTGTGCTCTGGAACCTTTATTCTGGGATGTCTTCCCTTCTGGAGCCTTTTTATTCTGGGATGTCTTGCCCTCTGGAGCCTTTTTATTCTGGGATGTCTTGCCCTCTGGAGCATTTTAGTCTCGATGTCTTCCCCTCTGGAACCTTTGTTCTGGGATGTCTTGCCCTCTGGAGCAATTATATGTTTTGCCTGAGACATTGGACATGCATGATCACTCTGCAACAGTTGGAGGGCAGGTCACTGCATTAGGGGTGTTCTAATAAATGTTAACTGATATATAGGGCTGCCTTCTAAATATTGGTTCCCCTGCACTTCTCCTGTATGTGTTGTAGTTGAAGTTATTACCACAAAGTTCCTCATTCTCAATAAATGAAAACCTGTCTATTCAGCTACAGATAACCAATTCCTTTTTTTGCATCAGTCAGAGGCAACAAAATTGGGTTATCTCTGTTTGAAAATGTGCAGAAGTTGTGTCTTTTCTTTGCTTTTAGCTATTGCTGTTGTATATCTGCCAAATATATAGATAGAAATATTCTTCATTGCAAGCTTGGTGATGTTCCCAGAGTGTTGACCCCTTAGGAGTCATGTGCAAGGGTGGTCTCCCCTGGTGCTAAGATTAGTTTATGGGCCATTGCTTCAAAGACATGTATCTGTATGACCAATCTGACTTCTCCTTACAAGACATGGTCTATATCTCTCTAGCAAGATGATAAATTCTTAACATTTTTAAACTTGTGGAAAGAACTGTTGGTTCTTCCTCGTCAGAATCCAAATAACTCCTAGTCTGTGTTCATAGGAAACAAGATTCCTGGAGAGATAAAATAGGAAAATGTAGGCATGTGCTTATCTTTACAATGAAACGAATATAAATGCCTGGAAAATAAACTGGGTTATACCTGGGATTTTTAAGTTACCCTTACTCCAGGCTAGCGCCTTTGGAAATATTTGCCTTAAATATGCCTTTTGCTTTAACCCAGGGCCTGTGTTTGTTTTTAACCCGCTGTGTGCCAGAGGGGTATCCAACATATTGCTTTGCGATAGATAGCCCTCTGGTGCTCAGTTGGTTATGAGAGGGATATGAAATGAATTGCTTTTCAATTCATTGGAGACCAATCTGGTCTTTAACCCTTTGAGTGCTAGAGGGGTACAGAATGCATTGCAGAGCAATGCTCTGGCACTGAAAGAGTTATAGGGTTAAGCATGGCTGACAGAATGATTAGTACTAATGTTATTTGCATTTACAGCCTGTCATTCATTAAATGCTGTAGTAAATCCGACCCTGAATAGAGCAGGAGCATTGCTTTTTATGCATCCAGTAAAGCAAGTTTTGGAATTTGACTTTTTTTGGGGGGGGGGGGGCGCTGTATCTCTGCTCAATGATTTTGAAGGATAACTGTGTATGAGACTACAGCCCCACTTACGTTTGTATGGTTACGTGTACCTCAACCTGTTAGATCAGTGGTTCCCAACTTTTGTTCTCCCCTCACTGCACCCCTAACACTTTCTGATCACACACACACCTATCCTTTTATAGCTAGTCAAAGGTGTATTGATGGAAAGGAACATTATACATAGGACCAACAATCTGAGCGAGAATAGACTTTATATTGTGTAACAATTTTCATAAATATACATATGCTACTCAATTTTCACATTGGTGTGGGGGTCACCTGAAGTTGTGTGCTGCTCACAAATGGTCCAGGGCAGCCTGGTTGAGAACCACTACACTGGATGCTATCATCATCTCCAGTGCACTAGACTTCCCGAGCATGCAAGAGTAAATTAAATTAAACCTTTGCACAGATAACTAGATAAAGATGAAATCTTGCCAACAAAAAAGGGTATTTGTGCATTGTTTACTAGGTGCAACTTATTATCCAGTCTTGTTCCTCTGGTTGATTAGTTCTGTATCTAAACTTGTTTCATTTTTACTGATTCAGTGGTCACTTTGTACGCTACCCTTGGGGAAGAGGCAGTAACCTACGGTCTAAATGAATCTGGAGCCACCCATCTTATCACCAGTGCTGAACTACTAGAAACCAAGTTAAAGGTATATTTTAAGGATTCTGCTGAAATGAACATATATGTATATCTTTATATGGCACCACACATTGTACTCAGAGCCTTACAATAGAAGTGTGTTACAATAAATAAATGGGTATAAAATAAATGTTGCAATCATAGAAACAATAGGAATGGGGTCCCTGCCCCAAAGAGATTAGTCTAAATGTGTAATGGGAGACAGCAGGGTATGAGGTTGTCAAGTGCTGTGAGTTAAAATACTGTTTTTGCCTCAAAAAAAAAAAAAAAAGCAGCGTATGGTGCCTCCAGAATATTGTCTTTCAAGGTAGATTTAAAGACTCAGAGGAGAGAGTAGTTGTAGACCTCATGCGAAAGAGGTAAGGGGTGGAAAGTGAAAAAGTTTGAGACAGGAGAGGGTGTGGGTGGTGTAACAAGTGGGGCGTCGTGCTGATGAGCAAAAGAGGTGCCTGGGAACATAAGCAGAGATGAAGAAAGAGATGTGTAGGGGTGGCAGCAGTGTGGAGAGCTTTAACCCTTTGAGTGCCAGAGAGGTACACATCTCATTGCAAAGCAATGCATTGTGTATCCCTCTGTCACTCAAAGGGTTAAAGGTGCTGAATAGGGAGCCATGTGAGCAGGTTTGGTTTTTGGAGACTGTGGTGATTCCTATGTTCTGTGCACCCCATGATCTCTGACTTTAGGGATCTCAGTGCATAGGATCTATACAATAACATAGGATCTATACAATAACATAGGATCTATACAATAACATAGGATCTGGAGAAGTCATCTCTACTTTATCTCCACTTCATGACCCCATAGTGCAGCTTTCCCAAGGCATTCTAAGAGTTTTGATGCAAAAGTTAGTAGGGAGACAAGTCAATGGTTAGAGAGACGAGGGGTTGATGTTGGCCCCCTTGAGTAGGTGTTTTACTTGTAGCTGTGGAAAGGGAAGCATTCAACACCTTATGGGTGAAAAATCCTAATTGCCATTATGAATCCATTCTGCATGGACTAGTTTCCCCTAATTTATCTTTACTTGGCACTGGTTATCATGTCATTTGGGGCAGACAGAATCCAAGACCCTAGTCTCCTCTCACTGACAAGATACCCAGTAACTTAAAGGTTAATTTTGGAGAGCTAATCCTTGCCTAACTAATGTCATAGTGTCCATTAGGATTCTCTGATCACATTAAAGTCAATGGGGGTGACTGAGGAGGAGTTTGTATTCCTTTTAATATCAATAAAATCTAGTGATGTAGTTCTAGAGCACACCGTCTAATCTAGAGGGTACAAACCACATTGCTTTTTAAATCCCCTTTTAAATGCAGCTGAATGTGTATTTTTTCTGTGGTTTTGTTGGTTTTCCTCACAAATGCACCATTTAATTGTGTTTCTGGCTCTAATTACAGGACTATTTTAATGAATATCATTGTTCTCATGGAACGTACATTGTGATTTTTGCATTCACAGGGTGTTCTTTCACAAATCACTGGCATTAAACACATTGTTTATGTTGGAAAGAAAAGTATAAACAGATCAGAGTATCCTGCAGAACTGGAGATCCATAACATGGAAGAAGTGGAAGAGTTGGGAGCCAAGCCAGAGAACTGTAAGTATGGTATATATGTATGTATATATGTATATATATGTGTGTGTGTGTGTGTGTGTGTATAATAAACTTTTTTCCATTTGATTGTAATAGGAAAAGTAAACGTTGTCTAGAAAACAAATGTTAGCCGCTGTGATGCTATAAACTTCTCCAGCTAATTGAAAGAATCTCTAGAATTCACAGGGTTAAGTCAACAGCAATTTTTCTGTGTTTGTGCACCTCTCTGGTTATTAAGAGAATAATAATGTGTTGCTCACCCCTCAGGACCTTGAGGGGTTAAGTAGAACAGTGTTTATATAAACCTTGTAAACCATGCAATATTATGGTCCGGTTTGTCCTTTTAAATCACCCAGGGTGTGGTGGCATTGATTAAACATCACGTCTTGCCTTGATCTTGAGATTTAATCAAATAGCATGTGTAAGTGTTTTAATAAAGTTTTTAATTCCGTTTTTGTAGTTAAGCGACACAAAATAAACATGAAAAATTGGGGAAAGTGTACAAAGTCCATTCTGAGCAAACCAGCTTACAGCATGGGGAGCTAACACAAATTCCCATTTACTTTAAATGGGGCTTTTAACCCCTTAAATACTGGAGATCTCCAACACCTAGTTCTCCTTTAAACACTAGACCATAAGCAGAAAGTAAGCTGGAGCAATCTGGGGGTAAACCAGCTGCATCATATGATGTAGATACATATCCATGTTAATTTTATATAGGACTTTTTGCCCCATTATACATCGGTAATCCCTGACAGATTCATGGGGTTAAAGCCTCATTTAAATTGAGGGGAGTTTGGGGAATATTTTTGTTCCCCATGGTGCAGTTGGTTTTTAGCAGAGTTGCTTCTCATTAGTTTGTGTTTATGACTTACAGTTTTGGGAGACCTCTCTAGCACTGTTAGTTAAAGGGACAATAACACCTACATTGATCTTGAGTAAATCACAATCACCACACCGTGCATCCCATGAAAGCATCTGTTTAATCCTGTAAGTGCTAGAGGGGTACTCAATAATTGCATACCCCTCTGGCACTTGGGTTAAAAATAACCCCACCCCAAAAAAACACTATGGAGCTCCCATACCTGACTTTTTCAGGGCTCCCAATAACATATCTTATCTCTGCACATTTACAGACCCCTATAAAGATAGGTAAGTGTTTATGAACAAAAGAGAAGTGGGTACTTTTCTCAATATATTAGCTGCATTGACACTTACATGTTCTTATAAAGATCACAATCCTATGGTGAAAATACAGGATCACCTACCCATGCATTAAAAATGCAAGTTTTTAGACTTAGATTTCAGTGATCTATATAAATATAACTAAAATAACTAATATTTACAGATGCTAGCAGGAAGTACATGATATTTAAAATTTTAGGTGTTGGTGCTCCTTTAAGAGCTCCCTTTTCAAACCAATGGATATTTGTTCACAACTATGCAGTTGTTTTGCCTCCGTATTCTTCTACCTTTATGTTTAGACTAATTGGGCCAATTTTTAAAGTGCTAACATCTAGGAATTTGGTGGAGAAATATGAACTGTGGCCTGTTGCAGTATTGTCAGTGTCCAAGAAAAGGGATGTCTTGCTGTACAAATATCTGATGCTTCTCACTTTGTCAAATATGCACATCTTGTATTACATAGGCTCTGAACTGAGGATTTGTTTACCAGTCTGTTTAGACCTATCCAACATTAAAAATTCACCACTTGTTATTTTTAATTGGGGACTTGGTTAGTACACCAAACAAGGTTAATGCATGGAAAGAGCTATCGATGTGATGACCTGTTCCATCTGGTATATATTTGTATCATAGAGCAGGCTTGGTCAACATGTAGCTCTCGAGCTATTGTTGGACTCAGCTCCCATCAACCTTAGCTGATTGCCTGTCCCTACCATAGATTCTTATTTTCTCTTGACTGAGCATAATGCGTTCTGATAGGCCTTTTACACAGTAAGGAATTTAACATTTGTGATCGTGTTTTCTCTTGCATTCCTCAGTGAACAACCCCCCAAGCCGACCTCTCCCTTCAGACCTGGCAGTGGTGATGTATACCAGCGGTTCCACTGGCAGACCAAAAGGAGTTGTGATGATTCACAGCAATCTAATAGCTGGCATGGCTGGGCAGTGTGAAAGAATACCTGGACTTGGGTAATGCGTACTATAGTTCATCTTTTTTGTCTTTGAATACTGTTTGAGCAAAGTAGCATATCTGTCAACAGGCATAAAAATGTTTGTTTTTTTGTTTTGGTTTTTTTTACCCCTTACACCCCAATAATACAAGGAGAGAACAAAACCTTCTGTAATTCACCTTAAAAGCTAATAATAGTTTGTGTTGGCCTGAATGCTATAAAATGCATGATTTAAAGATATTAATGTATAACTTGATGATGTCACTCCCCCTCTTTGTTTGGGGGTGAGGGGTGAACATGACAGTTCCGCTTTAAGTGCTATTACTGAACTAAGTTCCTTAAGTACCCTTGGGTGTATGCCATCAGGTGCTTTAATTCACCATAACCCTTTTCAGTCTGTTTTGAACTTTGTCCACAGTAAGCCATGTACATGAAGGAGGCAATTCTGTGATTCTCTGTTTGCCTGTAGCCTGCCATTGTTGCTTCCTTTTTTCTTTGTATATACAAACCTCTTTATTAAGCCACACTGGTCTTAATTTGCTTCTATTATATTTATTCCCCATTAGATAAATATCTGAGTTGATATATACCAACAGCATTTTAAGCTTATTCCCTCTTTCTTGTGCAGTTTTAGCTTTGAAGATTACATCCCATTGAATGTCATTTTAAAAATGCTAATTTTACAATGCTAAGGCAGTATTAAAGTTGAATGTTTTGGTTAAGCCCTTTCTATTAGGTTTCTCAAAACAAGTTTCAAAACGGACCATATTGTGGTCAGTGCTGCCTAAATGTTCCCTTACATCTATATTCTTTACCACTTCAGAATTCTTTGAGACTGCTAGGTCCAGCAAGGACTCTCTTCTAGTTTGCTCCTCTACTAATTGGGACATGAAATTGTCATTAACCATACTTAGAAAAATGCTTCCTTTTGTTGTGCTGAATGTCATTTCTCCAGTCTGTTTCAGGGTAGTTGAAATCTCCCAATTTGACTGTATTTCCTGACTTAGAAGACTTTTCCATTTGCAGTAACAGTTGTGCTTCTTCAAACGCTACAACTTTAGGTGGCTTGTAGCAAATCCCCATTAATATAATTTTATTATGCATGCCCCCAGTGTGTATTTCAACCCAGAGGGCCTCTTCATTAATATCTTCTTACATTAGGTTTAAGGCATGCCTTACATATAGGCAGAACCACCACAATTTTAGTAACCCTATCTCTCCTAAAATGTGAATAACCCTCTAGACTGACTGCCCAGTCATGTATCATCTAACCAGTGTTCAGACACACCAATTAGATCATACTGCTCATTCTCTGCAATCTGTTCCAATTCCCCCATCTTACCAACCAGACTACAAGCATTTACATGCATACATTTTATTACTGTCATTCTGAAGAATTGCATTTTTTTTTCTCCACACTGTAACATAAACACCTCGTTATTAGATGGACTAGCCCATCTCCTTTCTCTAATACCATTTTCTCATTTACACTGCCTACTCCATTCTGTGTTTCTTCCTCTCGCACCTTTCTTGGTTTTAAGGTTTCCTCTAATCATCCTAACCACTAGCACAGAAGCCTCAATTTCACTAAGGTGCAGTCCAACTATATTCAGTTATAAAGACTGCCCCTAGGGAAAAGACAGTCCAGTGTTTTTATAAAGCAAAACACCTCCTTTATTATGTAGCATGTGACACAGGTAGTATTTCAGAAAATACTACCTTGGAGGTCCTTCTTAAATTTATAACCCGAATCCCCATCATCGTCTTAACAGACCTCCTTTCCCACTGGCCAGCATTTACCATGACAGCGGAGTCATGCCCAGCCCCTGCCAACAATCTCCTCAACCTAATCTGATAAATGTCGAACCCAAGCACTTGGGAGAAGGCAAACTGTTCAGTAGTAGCGATCCTGGTAACAGATTACCTTATTTGACTTTCTACTTATGGAATCCTGTGCCAAAACCATCTGTAGGAGTTGGGAAAGGAGAGGGTGTTTAGGTTTTGTAAAGACTAGAATATGTGACTATCAATATCTCTGATATATTTTCTGTGCTGTTGGTCACTTATGTTAACCGTTTCGGCACAAAAGCTCATAAGTCACAGGTTTGACAAAGTGGACTTTGATCATAATAGATGATTAATACTGTGGACTGGAAGGCACTCTGCACCTAAACTGCTTGACATCCCATCCTTTCTCCCATGGAAACCACAGAACATCACATTCATTGATACAAAAGCCTTGTTTCACTGTCCACTGGTAGCCATAGAAATACACTGTCTGACACCCCAGCCTTGTTCTACTGATAGCCATATACTACATATACTTTGACACTTCTGCCTTCTTCTAATGCCCACTGGTAGCCACAGAACCATGCATACATTGACTGACACACCAGCCTTGTTACACTGGTAGCTATTCTCCTGTCATACCTTATGGTATATCAACTTATACCAGCCTATTAAACACTGGAACATAATACACAATAGGCTTCAGCAGTATCGGGGACAAATTCCCTCCAGAAAAGTCCCACATTTAATTCTGTAGAACACTGTACACTTGCATGAAGGACTTCTATCTCTGCTAATGTAATATCTAATGCAGAGGTTGGCAAGCTCTGTTCCCCCAACCTTAAATTTTTTTTAGGGCTTCCCTGCGTGAGTACAGTAAG
This sequence comes from Rhinophrynus dorsalis, assembly GCA_037306005.1. Taxonomy (NCBI): domain Eukaryota; kingdom Metazoa; phylum Chordata; class Amphibia; order Anura; family Rhinophrynidae; genus Rhinophrynus; species Rhinophrynus dorsalis. The sequence continues at coordinate 90,782,184 of CM074726.1, read as the reverse complement.
TAGTGATTAAAATGATAGCTTTACTCCTTTATACTATAGCAGATTCTTAAAACATGCACTGTTAGTTCTTGAGGACCAGTGTTTGTTACCCTGATTTATAAATTGTGACAACAGATCCCCCCAACCAAACAAAACTTTATTCCCTACTACACATGTTTTACAGATGCAAAGAAGATTCTTTTTTTTTTTTTTTTCTTTTTTTTGTTGCCTTCCCATTATGTCTACATAGAGCAGTTTTGACAGTACAGATTGTTTAGGTTTTTTCCTGCAGTGTGCTGAAAAATGACATATTGTAAAATAGAGATTTGCTTTTAACATCACTTTATAAATTGTTCTTCTAGCCCCAAGGATACCTATATTGGCTACTTACCCTTGGCACACGTGCTGGAGATGACTGCAGAAATATCCTGCGTTACATATGGTTGTAGAATTGGGTATTCTTCTCCACTAACGCTGTCAGATCAGGTAAGAAACCATATTCCACAACTGGTGCTGTTCTTCATTGAGAACAGTTGTTGTTGTTTGTCTTTGCATATGTCTGTCACTAGTATTGTCCCACGCTCTCTGAGGTCTTTTTCCTAGGAGAAAGAGGGAAGAGTATTAAAACGTTGCTTAGCACAGTGTTGCCCAAAAAGTCCATCAATACATCAGGCTTAATGTCACATTTCCTAAATATGTTCATTGAGATAAATTTTTTCCTGCCCGTATGTCCCGTAATTGTAATTTTTCCAAGGTATATGTCATGGTTTTAAAGCGGAAGTACCACCTTTTTTAAACGTTATGGCAAATGATTCCCCATCTGGCAACTAGCTGCTCAGTAGTGCTAATTACCAGAATAATTACCTGGTTAATGAGAATAATACCCTGCTCCGGGGCTGACAGGGAGTAGAGAGAGCAGACATCTTTCCATAGTGACGTCTGCGTGCCTGTGCTGTCGGTCCTAGCCGGCTCTAGGAGGAGTTGCTGGGAGCTGTTTGGCTCTAAAAGGGACCGACAGCGCAAATGTCACTATGGAAAGATGTCTGCGCTCTGTACTGCCTGTCAGTCCCGGCGCAGGGTCTCATTCTGATTAACCAGGTAATTATTCTGGTGACTAGCACTACTGAGCAGCTAGTCCCCAGGTGGGTGATTATTTGCCATAAAGCTTAAAATAGGTGGTAGTTCCGCTTTGAAGTTGAGAAATACTGAATTAGTATATCAGTGACAATGTTTTGCACAGAGAGGACTATAAAAGTACACTAAAATGTTTGTGTGTGTGTGTGTATATATCTGGGGTGGATATCCTGTGGCTCTCCGGCTTTTCTTGATAGGGCTGTCCGGCTTTTCTTGATAGTATTGTAGCGATTTTAGTTATCTTAAAACATCATTATGTAATATAGAAAATATAGATTTTGTAAAACAGGGGTACTCTTACTGCTGGGAGATGTTTCCTTCAAAAGTTATTAGATCTCAAAGTTTAATAATAATCATCAGATGAATAGTGCAGTTTTACCATGGCCTGACACTTTAGAACAGTGATTCTCAGCTCCAGTCCTCGGGGCACACCAACAGGTCATGTTTTCAAGATATCCCTAATTAATCACATGTGAATAAATGACTGAGCCACTAATTACTCACCTGTGATTAAGCAGGAACAACCTGCACTGTTGTTGTGCCTTGAGGACTAACGCTGAGAAACACTGCTTTTAGAATGCTTCCTATGGGCAGTAGCTGCAGCACCACCCTATAATGGTAGGTTATGCAAGTGCTGCACATTACATGCAAATTTGTTCAGCAATAACCTGTAAATAGAGCCTTGCACAATCTACATTTTCCATATTCTGCAGTACCTCTCTTTTTATTCTCAGATTAGTGTAAAAGCCTGTGTACACGGGCCAAAGTGCCTCACGCAGAACTATACCTCCCAGCATTCTGTATGTTCAGGCAGTGTCTACTGCGCATGACTGAATCGGACAAACATATAGCGTTCAGGCAGTGTCTACTGCACATGACTGCATCGGACAAACATACATCTGGCCTTTTATTATTGGTGATGATGATGATGTTAAGCCGCCTCCTATTATACGAAAAAAAAACAAAAAAACAACCTTCTGTGTCTTTGCTGGGACACACTTCCATGTATCTACCAGCCTTTCAGCTGTATTGTAGTTTCCTACATTACATAAGTAATAAAGTATGAAAACCTAAAATAATTTTGAGAATCTGATGTTTTATTCCTTTAACACCCCCCCTCCCCCAAGTGGTGTGCAACATACCAGTGTTCAAATCCCCCATCACCGTTCTGGCACATAAGGGACCATATCCCATTCCTGCTGTGGGTGGCAAATGAATTTCACTATCCAACACAGTGGTTGACACACAGCTGTGACACCTGAGCAGAAAATAAAATATAACTCAATGAACATATTTGGAAAGGTGTTACATAATTAAAGGGGCAGTACATGGTTTCTTCTACTAGTGCCCTCAGAGCAAATAACTGACCCATTGTCTGTCTGTATGCTGTGCACTTCAACTCTGCACAACTGGGTGACAGCACCCTGAATGGGCTTCTGTGAAGTAGGGGAAAAGCTCAGTTGGGTGCGGACTGCGGCTCTGTCGCCCGGCTGTGTGAGTATAAGCTATGGCAACTCTGTTCCCATGGTTCTGAGTGCACTGGCAGTGAGTTAAAAGGGTCTTGTGTTGACCCTATACTGCCCTTTTAAGCTTGTCACAACGTTTGTCATGACACATGTTGAGAACCACTGCTATAGAATTTGAGGTTAAAGGTTTACAAATGTAAAATTCCTAGAGTGCTGTAAGGATTTTCTGGCCATTGTAAGTTAGTGGGTAGTTTATTAGATGTTTGTTCCTCTTTAATGTTTAATATTTGGTATCCACTATTTGAGCACAGGGTTGTGTGTAATTTCTTTCTGGGAATTGCACCATAACCATAACACATTTGGTGCTGCTGATACGGAACAGGATACATTTAATGTAGCAGTTCTAAGTCACATAAAACATCTGTTTGAGAAAAAGATCCATAAAAATACAGAAGACATGCAAGACTGGGTAGTAACAACAAGGCACACCTACATTGTACAAGATAACATAAACTTGGGAATTTACAAGAGCTTTCTTTGTGAAATGTCTATCTTCCTCCTCCACTTTGAAGTTAAGCCGTGTAGATCAGAGCAAAAGGTTGCATATTTCTGTGTGTACAAGCTGGTTCTTGTCTCTTTGGAGATTGCATAACTGATGGTATTGCTATGCATAATGAGGGAGAAAACTACATTAACAAGAAATGCCCTGATAAAGGCCTAGTTACTGTTAGAGCGTGGGTTATTTGTTTTTAATATCCTACCTGGAGGGAGAAAAAGCATTTTTTTCTTCTCTTAACACTTTTAGTGCCAGAGGTATCCAGTTCTTTGCAACCCAAGGTGTTTGTTATTGGTACTTTAATATTCCTAATCCCCATAGTGTAGCTATTTAAAAAAATAATTAAATTGCCTCCAGTGTCATCTCTCAAACCTTTATGGTTTGAGAGATAACCATAAGCAAAGTCCCCCCCCCCCCCCCTTCCCTGAAGTCAGCGTTGTACTGACTGCAGGGATATCCGGTCGTATTTTCATCAGGCGGCTCTGCTGCAGAGCCGAGATCGCGTTAGTAAAAAATAATTCTTTCACTGAAATGGTCTTCTACGTGTATTTGGTTTGCAAGCACACGTAGAAGACCGTTTCAGTGAAATAATTCTTTTTTTACTAATGCAATCTTGGCTTAGCTGCAGAGCCGCATGCCTGTCATATGACAGACTTCCCCTGTAGTCAGTACAACACTTACTTCAAGGAATGGGGAGGGAGGGGGGAACTTTGCTTACAGTTATCTCTCAAACCATAAAGGTTTGGGAGATAACACTGGGGACAATTCAATTTTTTTTAAATAGCTACAATATGGGGATTAGTAACATTAAAGTATTACTATCCCTTTAACCCCTTAACGACCCTTGACGGTCATAGTACATCATGGGTCAATCTGAGTTAATGACCCATGACGTACTATGACCATCATAGAATTACAGGCTCCCCCTGCGGCTGCATGCCGTTCGGGGAGTCTGGAACTGTAATTTGAAAAAAGAAAAAAAAATGCTCCATGGTCCTTAAGTGACCACGCCGATCGGCCGGTCGTTAAGGGGTTAAGCCTTAAACTTCCTTGTAGAGCAGGTAAGCCCATGTTTACAATGTACACTGCATCTGTGTTCAGCAATGCACGTGATGGGGCTGGGAAACCTACTGATTACTGAGTGCATACAAGTCTTCCCACTCCCCTGGTGCTTTTTCACGTGCATTGTGTTAAAGGAGTAGTAACACCCCACTGCCATTTTGTTATTTAGTTTTTAATAGATTTATAGAATATATGTAGAAAATAGGAGTACTCACAGTACATGTTAAAACCTCCAAGCATGTTTGTGGCTTATGGAACATGTGATGTTTCAGTGCGTTAATTAGGACCTCTCTCAGGGCTATCTGAGCACTGGATAACATCAGTGCATTATGTTCCTCTCATAGGCTCTTCCTTGGTTTCTACAGAAATGATAGTGGTCTTCCTTTCGCTCCCATGAGCACAGTGTGGAATGGGGATAATCCATCCTTGTAGCTTTCAGTCATGTGCAGGGGTGGACCCATATGAGACAGGGAAACTCTATTCCCATAGCTCTGAGGGCATAGCCAGAAAATGAAATGGTCATTATTAACCCTATACTGCCCCTTTAATTAATGTAGCCTGTATATTGAAATACTTAAAACTGTTTAAATACAAAATGGCTGGTACAACATATAGGTGATTTGGAAACCTATTTCAAATGTATTTGTTTGACACTGAATGCCAGTGAGTATGCGACATATTGCAGAGCAATTTGTTTTTCCATCTCTTTGGCAATGAATGGGTTAGCTTGCCCATTACTTTTGGAGGCTGATTTACTAAGATGAATTGAAGCAAATCTGGGGCAGACCAGCTGCACCGTTAGAAAATAAAAATCTAAGGGAGGCTTCTAACCCTTTGAGTTGAGCGCTAGAGCGGTCTTTGCATTGGAAGCATCTTTAACACACAAGTAGTTAAATCCCCCATTTGAATCTGAAGAGATTTAGGGAGATTGTATTGGTCCCCAATTGTGCAGTTACTTTGCTCCAGAATTGCTGTAGTGCATTTTGGTATATTGACTTCAATGTACATGGTTAATGTTGTCTGTTAAAAACACTCTATCTCTCCAGTGTTGTGTAACGGGCACTGTAAGTGTATGGTGAATTGGAGTCTTTGTTTGTGGACACAGCAGACGTTGTTTTTAAACTGACACCGGATCCATTTGCCCATGCAATTGAAACCCTTACAATTGGCTGCTAACACTGGATATGCTGTGAACACCACTTGGAGTTTCTGCTACTATACAGAGCAAAGTATTTTGGCAAGTTGCTTTGTGTTCCATGCTTTGTGTGATCGTTCTCTGTGGGAGCAGGTTAACTAAACCAACCCGCACTGCATGCTCCTACAACCTTTGGTCTGTCTTCAAGTGGATCATTGTTCTCTGGCTTTCACAGCTGACCCAGACACTGGCAAGTGTTTTTATTATGAGGCAGAAAGCCAGAATTGCTCAGCAGAAACCTACTTCGTTGTCTGGTGCTTTAGGACTGTATTTAATAAGCTAGCGAAATGCTGTTCTGGATCAAACGTTGCACTAGAATGGAGACTTGACAATTCTCTGCTATTTTTAACCCATTGTGTGCCCCTTTGGCACTCAAAGGGTTGAACTGGTGCTTGTGACTTGAATGCTAGAGAGATTCAGTTGTGGTGGGTGAAAAACTTTTGCATTGCTTTAAATGGAGCGTTTAACCCCTTGAATGCTAGAGAGGGCTTCAGCGCATTGCTTCACAATGCATTGAACAATTCTCTAGCATTCAAGAGGTTAAAAGCCCCATTTAAATCCAATGGAAATTTGGAGGAATGTTTGCTCTTGGACCTGAGAATCCATTATTTTAGTAGTAGTGGAAATTTTTGCTTTAGTGGAGGCATTGTGGCTTCACATGGAATCGTAACAGTCTGCATTTAAACACCTTTGACACTAGAGAGGAGACATTCTAGCATCCAAGGGACCTGTATATTGTACTGACAGTACTAAGTTATAGGGCTAAAATGGAAGTTATCAGGTAAGTTATTTCCTTCTTAGAAGGACAAAGCATTGTACTGTAGACTTGCCATTCATGGGGTGGAATACCCCACTTTAAAACCATAAGAATGTTTGTTTGTGTCCCCTATTGTGCAGTTTGTGTGATCCAGAGTTGCTCCTAATTTGTTTTCTGCATAAGGTCCTTATTTTGGTAACCCACTGGTGATTTAAAATGTTCACATGTTTAGCCAGCACTCATAACTCCTTAGTGCTAGAGAGTCCTATCGTCCAATGGGCTTGGACTGCCAGAGGGGTATGCAACCCATTGCTTTGTAGTGTGTACTGGCACTCAAAGGGTTAAAAAAAAACAAAAAAAAAACTTAACCACATTTGGGAGTGACTTAACGGCACACAGGTTATATAGATAGACACACACACACACACACACACACACACACACACACACACACACACACACACACACGTGTGTGTGTATGTATGTATATATATATATATATATATATATATATATATATATATATATATATATATATATATATATATATATATATAATATATAAAATACAAAATGTAGAATGTCTTGCATGATAGCCATATTGTGAACATGAATCAAATTTTATTTTACCTCAGTGCTATATTTGAAAAATAACATGTTCTCTGTACTAAGGCAAATTTTGTTTTCGTCTTCAGTCTAGCAAAATTAAGAAGGGAAGCAAAGGAGATTGTACAGTCCTGAGGCCTACCCTGATGGCTGCCGTGCCTGTAAGTATTACAGAAGTGTGGTAGACACCTGTGTGTAGTAATGTATTAAATAGGTCCACATTAAGTGTGGTGAGTTTGTATATAAACCTGTACTGGATCTCGGCTCTTGCTTTACGAATTTCTTTTCTTACCAAGGAAATCATGGATCGAATTTACAAAAATGTCATGAGCAAAGTTCAAGAAATGAATGTAATACAGAGGACACTGTTCAAGCTGGGTTATGACTACAAGCTGGAGCAGATAAAGAAGGGATATGATGCGCCCATATGTAACATGTAAGTCACTGGGATTATGTGTGTGATGGAGGAGACACAGCACATTACTTAAACTATCTTCTTGTATAGTTAAGGTCAGCATTATTGGCACCCCTGAATATTTTGTATATCACGTACAATATGTCTGTGATAAAGTGTGTAGTGAAACAGCTTGTGTCTATAGAATAATATATATGAGTATATTGATACAGAACAGCACAGAATAAAACGATAACAATTAAAAATATGGGAGGAAAAAGGTATAAAAATGGAAACATTGCCATGACACCATTATGTGTACCCAGGTCATTTTTTATGGTTATTCTGTGAAATCATTACATGTCAGTTGAAAAGGCATCTTTTTTTAATATCTTTGGACATACCATTAAAAATATTCAAAGTAGGTACAATTTCCATTTTTTTCCTGAAGATTTTGTACATGATGTACCAGATATTCAGGGGTTGCAGTGTTGACCACACCTGTACATAGCATTGCTTGCTGCAGGACTCTAAGGGTTCTCCATATGTGGCATAGGGCCTCTGTCAGTCGTGTCCCAAATTCAGATCTGTAGCTCCTTAGCCGAACCTCCTCATTAGTGCTGCACAAGTTTGTGTTTAACCCTTTGAGTAACAAAGTGGTACTGAACGCATTGGTACCACTCTGGCACTCAGAGGGTTATACAGTACCTCAGAGGCTCTGCCTAGGTGCCCCATAACAGTACCAAGTCCTGGTATAGATGCCAATACTACACAAATGATACCGCCAAAAAGGTGTTGGTGAAGGACTGTAGAACCAAAGAAACATTCTGTATATTTTATTTAGGAAATATTCTAGAGAAGTATGCAATGCACTGTTAAAAACATTGGGGAGACCCCCTTTAGTAACCACATTGATAAAAGGCTTTCCAAGCATAACTAATTTATACTGCATATATTTTGATTTAATATCTTTGATCATTGACCACAGACTTTCCCATTTAGATTACTATTCAAGAAAGTGAAAGCTTTATTGGGAGGCAACGTGCGCATGATGCTGTGTGGAGGTGCTCCTCTGTCACCTCAGACACAGAGATTTATGAATATCTGCTTCTGCTGCCCTGTTGGCCAAGGCTATGGATTAACAGAAACCTGTGGTGCTGGCACTATTACTGAAGGTAAGTGCTGTATACTGATTGATTCTTTCTCTGCACTATTAGACATTCAGAACTATAATGCAGGTATTAAAGGGCCGTATTCAGAAAGAAAGAGTAATTCTGGAATACTCAAATTCCACCATAGGGGACAAACATTCCGCTTGATTTGAAATGGGACCTATAACCTCTCGAACATTAGAAGCCTCAATCACATTGCATAGGAGACCTCTAGCACTCAATGGGTTTAAAGCCCCATTTAAACCTTTGAGCCCTGGGTGTATACAGAGTATTGCTTTACGATGCCTTGGATACCTCTCTGGCACCCAAAGGGTTAAATCTGTGGTAATTTGGGGGGTATTTTCTTCTCTGTGGTAAGGTGGTTTTGTTCCAGCATTGCTACTCTTGCTTTCTGAAAACAGTCCAGCGTTTGTTCGCCATGAAAAATGTAATTCTGACATACTTCGCCATGAGCGTTTAGAAAGTTTTTGAGGACCATAGGCAATGCAAATGTCTCTAGGCTTCAAGTGGCCAAGACTTTTTATTTTCAACTAGTGTACAAGCCTGTGTACACGGGCCAAGGTCTGGGTGATGTTAACCCTTTGAGTGCCAGAGGGGTACACAACGCATTGCTTTACAATGCGTTGCGTGCCCCTCTGGCACTGAAAGGGTTAAGAAGCTGGTCCTGCTCTGCGTACTGCTGCCGACGCAGTTATGAACTGTAGAGACTGCCCGAAAGCACAGAACTCCCAGCATTCTGTGAGTTGGAACAGTCTCTACTGCACATGACGGCTTCTGTCAAACATCCTAACAAATTATTATATAGGATATTGCGATAATTCTCAATTTCAGCATAGTTTAGGATAATAGATCCTGATCAAGTTGTATTCTTTGAAAAATGCCTTAATATTTGTTTTCATGTGATTTATCAGGTTCACAGAGGAAATAATCCTATATAATAAAAGGCCAGAAAGTTTGTCACGATGCAGTCATGCGCAGTAGAGACTGCCCACGTTCGGCCAGTCTCTACTGCGCAGGATTGCATCGTATGAGTGAGGCGTCACTGTTGCGTGGAGCAGTGAGGTAACAGTACGCAGAGCAGGGCTGGTTAATGTTAACTCCTTGAGTGCCAGGGGGTATGCAACGCATTGCTTTGCAATGCGTTTCTTACCCTTCTGGCATTCAAAGGGTTAAGAGGCTGGTCCTGCTCTGCGTGCTGCTGTTACCTCATTGCTCCACGGCCCGTGCACACTGGCTTTTACACTAGTTCTTTATATAAGACTAGAATACACAATCTGTACAGTCACTGTCTCAATCCTTGTCACGGTTTTCTTAAAATGCGCTCATGGGTTGAATGGACTTAAAGTTCAGAGACTGACGTTTGTTTGTTTGTTTTTTCTCCCAGTTTGTGACTATAGCACTGGCCGAGTAGGTGCTCCTCTAACCTGCTGTGAAATTAAACTGCGAGATTGGGTAGAAGGTGTGTATACTTATCCTCCTGTTTGGGAATGCTAGTCCTACACTTAAATTGGAAAGTGACATGTCAAAACAAACAAGCTTTGCTGGGAACACTTTTAGTCTAGATCAGACTTTATCATGTTGAGTTCTGTAAAACATCAACACGGGTGGGAAAAGCTTTGGGGTATATTATATGCCCGGGATAGCCAACTCTGGTGCTCAAGAGCTTCCACCAGTGCATGTTTTCAGAATATCCCTGCTGGAGCACAGGTGGAGTAATAAGTCGCTCAGTGTCTTTAACTGGTCCACCTGTAATCATTCAGTGATACACTCAAAACATGCACTGTCAGTAACTCTTGAGGATCAGGGTTCAATTCCCTTTTACATACATATAATGTATGTAAGTAAGCCTCAGTTGGCTCCCAGGTTATTTGATATTTTTGTGCACGCTTGTGCATAATTTAACAATTAAGCCCTGGCATCATGTGCCCTTCCAGCTGTTGGGCTATCCTTAGCAGACAACTGGCTATTTTGAGGATGATGGGCATTTAGTCCAAACTGTTGTCTGAAGGATACAGTTCTTCTGTGCCTTTCCTGGGATTTCCTGAAAACAGGATCTGTTAGGGGTACTTGAGGGCCACAGATGAGAAACTCTGGTCTAGAGGGTTTTAGAGATAGGTAAAGCATAACGCATTAGGTGAATGGACCTACTTAAGTTTTAAGACGTGCAGATGGTTCTGTGACTGTGGGTTAAGGGTGGAAGACCTTATTAGAGAATTGTTCTTCTGAGCATTTTGAGCCTTTGAGGTTTAGAAGAGTGTCTGAAGCAATGCTTTACAACTAATTGTCAAGACTAGGCTCTTAACAGCTGCCTGTCTACCTAATGGTGCAAAGCTGTTCATATCCTTAACCCACTGGTATATTTTGTCACTGATTCCGAAATTTAAATTTGCAGGATTAACCATGCACAAATCTTAGACAATATTGCATAGCTTTCCAAAACATTGCCACCACTACACCTAATATTAAAACCATATAAAGATCTCTGTACCGAATTTACACTGGCATGTATATTCATATTGTTTCACTTTGGTTGAATAGAGCTTATAGTTTATAATCTCTGTATGTTTGCTTTTTCTTCAGGTGGCTACACAAGTCAGGACACGCCACATCCAAGGGGAGAGATAGTCATTGGAGGGCAGAATGTTTCCATGGGGTATTTTAAGAACGATGAGAAAAGTTTAGAGGATTTCTATGTGGATGAGAATGGACAGAGATGGTTTTGTACGGGAGATATTGGAGAGTTCCATGCAGACGGCTGCTTGCAGATAATCGGTAGGTCATGGTAACTGTACTACTATATGGATCAAACCCCCTTGCCCGCACCCCATTTTGCTCATCATTCACCAACTAAGGGCAGTACTGAAAAGAAAGTGGTGTAATTTGGGGGCTAATCAATTGCACCATGCAAAATTCAAATTCTCACTCATTTCAATGTATTTTACCATTTTTAATTCTTGAGGTCTTCAGTGCACTGAAGGGCTTAAAGAAATAGTAATGTTTCATAATAAAAGCAGCTCTAATTAATCATCATAGTATTTGGACTTTGGAGAGTGTTATTTCAATTCTGTCAGAGTTGTAGTTCAAGAGTAATTCAATGACAAAGTATCCCCCTCCCGCCTCTTTTACTGATGTAACACTGCTCAGCTTGAGCAGAAGGGAGGTGCCCAGGTAGATTGCAGAGAGGGACAATCTTCAATTAAGATGAGGGAAAAACCTGAAAAACTTGGCAAGGGGGGCAGGACTTTCATTGTTCTCATAGGAAGAAGATTGTCCCCTGCTGTTATCTGTCTGGTCTATGGACTGGATTCCACATCTGAGAAGAGATGGCTTACACTAGGTAAAAGGGGCGGGGAGGGGAACTTTGCTTGTGAATATCTCATAAACCATAAAGGTTTGAGAGATAAGACTTATATCATTCTTCATGTTTTTTAATGCCTACAAAATAAAGTTAAAACAAAGTATTACTATCCCTTTAAAAGCATCCTTTACGTTAAATTCCTGAGGACTGAAGGGGTGTGCAAGCAATGCTTCACAATGGTTTGCTCACAACTCTGGTCCTCAAGAGTATAATGGGAATACTTAACTTTGTAGTGCATCTGGATAGTCACAAGTGTATACTGCTTTCTTACAGCAGATTGTCCCCAAACCACCATAACAGTCTGTAACCTCTATTGTCCTTATTTCTGTACAGACCGTAAAAAGGATTTAGTGAAGTTACAAGCTGGGGAATATGTCTCTCTGGGTAAAGTAGAAGCAGCACTGAAGAACTGCCCACTTATTGACAACATCTGCGCTTATGCCAACAGGTACAAATTTATATGTTTCTGCAAAATGGAATCTGTTCTGGTTTTCTAAATTTTTGTACTTTGTCATGTCCATGGAGGTGGATATAATACTTTGTTGCTGGACACCAGGACTCCAAACTCCTCCCACTGGATCCTTCTTTAACCTTTTAATGGCAGACAGGTGGCCAACACATTGCTACAAATGCATTGACTTCCTCTGTGGCACTTAAAGGGTTAAGAGGGCTATAGTAGGAGGCATTTGGGGTCTTGGAATCCTATAACAAAGTATCTTGTCTGCCTCAATGGACGTATCCTATTAACTAATAAAAGATATGTTTGAGGAACTACTGGTTGCCCTTCACGGATAGAGTCCTAAACTGTGCAGACCCGTGAGAAGTTTCAACTTCAGAAGAGGAAGAGGTTTTTTTACAGTAAGGTCTGTTAAATTGTGGAATTCCTTGCCCAAGGATGTGGAAATTGCAGATACAATTGGTACATTTCTTTCAAAAGGGAACATACAGGGTTATACTCTGAATTAGTAGGCAAAACAAGAAGTTTTGATAAAGACTAACTTATGTTGCAGCGAGAAAGTTTATTAAATTCTCACTTCTCTGGGTTTGAGGCAAAGGTTGAACTTGATGGACTTGTCTTTTTTTTTTTTTTTTTTTCAGCCTAATTTACTGTGTTGCTATGTTAGGAAGTGCCTCTGCCCTCAGTCCCTAGATACAGTGACATTGATGTTCTAAGCGACTGCAGCTTTAGAACTTTAATAGAAATCTACTGTAGAATGATTTCATGGCCGTGCTCTGTTTAGTTTTAACCCTTTGAGTGCAGGATGGGTACGTAACGCATTGCAATGCATTGTGTACCCCTCTGGCACTCAAAGGGTTGTCACAACTGTATTCCCCATAACTGATATGGAGAATCCAAAAATTGGCACAGATTTCTTTTCCAACCTGTATTTTGAGACCTCTGTGATGTCTAGAAGTAGAACACAGTCTGTGTCTACTATAGAGCCACTTGAGCTATGCACAACGAAACAAAAACCAGTCAGTGTCTACTATAGAGCCACTTGTGCTATGCACAAAGAAACAAAAACCAGTCTGTGTCTACTATAGAGCCACTTGAGCTATGCACAACGAAACAAAAACCAGTCTGTGTCTACTATAGAGCCACTTGTGCTATGCACAACGAAACAAAAAACAGTCTGTGTCTACTATAGAGCCACTTGTGCTATGAACAAAGAAACAAAAACCAGTCTGTGTTTACTATAGAGCCACTTGAGCTATGCACAAAGAAACAAAAACCAGTCTGTGTCTACTATAGAGCCACTTGAGCTATGCACAACGAAACAAAAACCAGTCTGTGTCTACTATAGAGCCACTTGTGCTATGCACAACGAAACAAAAAACAGTCAGTGTCTACTATAGAGCCACTTGTGCTATGAACAAAGAAACAAAAACCAGTCTGTGTTTACTATAGAGCCACTTGAGCTATGCACAAAGAAACAAAAACCAGTCTGTGGCAAACAATCGTCACCATAGTGGATAAATGCAAGTTCTAACTGCTTTTAAACAGGTCAATAACACCTTGAATGCTAGAGAAGTCTTCAGTGCAATGGAAAGCAATGTATTTACCTCCAGTGGGAATTCTAATTATTCCCTTATACTGCTCGTTGGTGTGTACTGCACTATAGTTTCAGGACACATGTGCCATCAGACATAAACGCTTTTAGCACTTTTTGTGCCAGGGGGCTCAGCGCGTTGCTTTGCAATATGTTGCAAACTCCTCTGGCACCCAGGGTTAAATCTGCTTTTTCAGTGTAGTTCAGTATGGAACCATTGGCAAAGCCCCCTCCTCCAAGGTCTGTGAGCTGGAGACTCCCCCAATCCCTACACTTGCACCCACCTACTACATTCAGTTTTCTACATGGTTTACAGTTACCTCCCACAGAAGAAGGGTTTATGGGCACTGTGCTTTTTTGTATATGGGACTGTTTAATCCCCCATGGATTGCCCAGTACACTGGTTCATTTCTAGGATCTTAACCCCTTAACGACCCTTGACGGTCATAGTACGTCAAGGGTCGATTTGACTTAACGACCGATGACGTACTATGACCGTCATCGAGTTCCGGGCTCCCCCCGTGGCTGCACGCCGTTCGGGGAGTCCGGAACCCAACGGAGCAATAAAAAAAAATTGCTCCGTGGTCGTCTAGTGACTTCCGGTTCCGGATTCCCCGGTCATTAAGGGGTTAAAGGGATAGTAATGTTTCATAAAAAAGAAGCTCAGATTAATCTTCTTAGTATTTGGGCTATGGAGAGTGTTATTTAAGTACTGTCAGAGTTGCAGTTCAAGAGCAATTGATAAAATATCCCCCTCCCGCCCCTTTTACCTAGTGTAAGCCACCTCCCTTCAGATGTTGAATCTGGTCTCTTGATCGGACAAGTCACAGCAAGGGCCAATCTTCTTACTGTGAGAACAGTGAAAGCCCTGCCCCATTGACAGGTTTTCCCTTATGCTCGCTGAAGATTGTCCCTCTCTGTGATCCATCCAGACAGTCTTGCTGTTCTGAGGTGAGCAGTGTTACATCAGTAAAAGGGGCGGGAGGTGGATACTTTCTCATTCAATTTCTACAACTCTGACAGTACTGCAAGAACTTTTTCCCCGTTAAACCTGTGGAATCTGACCGAAACTTCTATTTTTTAACTCACTAGTGAGCTTCTTTGATTCATCTTACTGTATTATAATGGGGGCCTGAAGACTGAAGCTACAGATGAGTTGTGAGTGCTGTGGTCTGTACTGACACTCACCACTGTGGTATCCTGTCTGTTTGCATTGTATTTTGACTAAATGGTATTTGGTTGAGTTTGTCTGCAGAGCATGAATGAAAGTATTAACCCATTATTGCTCTTGTTCTTGGGAGTTGGATGCTTTTGGTGGGGAGAACTTTATTTCAGTGTATGTGTTTCTGACGATTTTTGTTTGTTTTGGTTTTTTTGTTTTTTTTACTCTTTTACACTATTTGCATTGTTACTGAAATTATGACATGGTCCCTGTTAAGTTTCGTGTCAGAGCAGTGGTCATTTTGGATTCACATAGCTAACATGCAGTGGTCATATCCCACCTCTGGCTGATCACAGGAGGTTCAGAGTGGTCTCCTATTGCTCCAGATGACTTATTCTACTTGGCGGTCACCTGTAGGACCTGTTACAACAATGGGGTCAGGGGACAGTTTTGAAACTAACAGCTGCAGAGCCATAGTTTGCTGTTTTGAGAAGACTACAATCCCATGTTTCCTGGGTTTTCCTAGTATGGTGGACTTTCAGTAACCTCTTGGCTTGCCACATGTTGTGCAGATGCTGGTCTCTCACTCTTGAAGTCAGACAAGTACATTTGTGTACTTTTATCTTTTTTGCTATTTAGACTATACTTGGTCTCTTCTGGCTCTTTCTGACCATGTTAGAACCCAAGGGTACATGGGCTACAGATTCTGGGGTCCCATGGGCTGTGGGATCTGGGGTCCCCCTAACTCCTTTAGCCCATTATTCCTCATGCCATTGTGGGCTTCCTAGGGAGTATTATGGTACCTTATGTTCCTCTTGCACTGTGGCTTCTACACCACCCCTGGAGGTGCTCTTTTGCTGAAAGGGAACCAGTTTGGGTTAAGGCTCTTGTCTCTATCCCCTCATCTATTCAAAGGGTCCTAATCTTTGTGGGACACCCCCCCCCCCCAATCAGGCACTTCAGCCCTGTATTTGGGGGCCATTCTTGTATAGTTGGGGATTCTTTCGCTGAGGAAGGAGAGCTTGAAGTGATGACTTGGATTAGACAAGGATCGTTGTGGGATGGCAATGAGGATGTCTGTAGCCCCTCTGCTGGGGGACTTATCTAGGAGGTCCTGGAGCACTTCAGATCATTTGACATTTTCTAGAGCTGTAAAAAAGAAGGTACCTATGTTTCCTCATTCCTTAGACCAGGTTTTTGTGAGACACTTTTTTTTTTTTTTTTTTTTTTTTTCTTCCCCTCTTAACGGGCACATTTTTTAATTGGTCCGTTTACAACTGAGGCTTTGATGCAGTGGGGTGCCCCCCACTGTTTATCCTCTTATCTCCTTGCCAAGAATACTACACTGTCTCTGGCAGATGCTGGGACCCTTAAAGAACAAGCAGATAAATGATTGGATTCTCTCCTGAAAGCAACTTTTGTGGCAACAGTGCTTCCCTTCTATGTATCTGTGCTACCACCTGGGTCACGTGAATCGTGGCTCTCTGGGGGGATGCCATCCAAAGGGACATTCCTAAAAGGAAGGATAGAAGTGGCCTTTAACAGTGCCAGGTTCTCAGGGAAAGACTCAGCATTTTCTGTGGCTACTCTTCACACTATTTCAAATCTGCTCACCTGACCAATTTTCCCGGAAGTCTCTGGTTTCTCTGTCTTTTGTCAGCAAACAGTAGTTTGGCCGTGACTTAGAGAAGGTCATTAGTTATGCTACTGAAAGAAAGAGTACATTGTTGCCTCAAGTGCCTCTTAAATGGGACTTTTTTTTTTCCTAAGAAGTAGTGTTGCTTCCTTTAACTCAGCCTGTTTTAACTAGGGGCACCTAACCAGACTCCAATTCTCAGGCCATAATCCTTCAAACAAGCTTGGGCAGGCAAGAAGACTGTTTAGAAGCCTAAGGCTGACGGATCCAATGCCTCGTGACTTGCAGAGTCCTAGTCTGTCTGCCCATAGGGGGTTGCCTCCATTTTTTACAATACACACTGGTGATTTTGTGACTGATCAGTGTGTTTTGGTGGTAATCTCAGAAGGGTACTGCAAAAACTTCAAGTCCCATCCCATCACAACTTTTTTTTATTTATTTTCAGAATTCCGCTGAATCCAGAATGGGACCTGCTATTCCTAGATGCAGTCTCCTCTCTGATAGAGAAACAAGCTTGTATTAACCCCTGTTCCTCTACAGGAGCTCTTCACCAGATTTTATTCAAATATTTCAGTTGTTTCCAGAAAAGTGCCTGCTGTGCTATTCTGGACTTAGTCGCCACTATTTGTTCTGGCCCACCAGGTCAAAATGGAGTCTTTGTACTCTGTTATAGCAGCTATGTGTCCGGGGGAGATGCTTTCCTCCCTGTACTTGCAGGACGCCTACCCTGATGTCTTAGTCGACCTGGATCATCAGTGTTTACTGAGCTTTGCTATTATCTGTTCATTGCCCTTCCTTTTTGTCTAGCATCAGCTTTGGCAGCTCACATCCACTCTCAAGGGATCTCTTTGAAGGAGCCTGGGTTGAGGTTCAGATGATCCTCCAGTGCGTTGAGGCCCATGTGCTGACCCTTTCCGTGGTCCACATTCCAAGTGTAGAAACTCTGTGGCAAACTTCTTAAGTTGTCAACAAATGGATCCAGGAAATGGAGAGTTCCACCTGATCGTCCACCGTTTGGGTTGACCAACAGTGGATCTCATGGCCTCTCCTCTGAACTGCCAAATTCCTCTGTTTTGTGCCAGGAATCCCATGGAGTGCTTCCTCCAACCCCTCTGATTCCAAGGGTGCTGAGGAAAGTCTGGATGGAGGGGGGTAATAGCATCCTGACTGTTCCATTCTTACCCTATCAGGCCTGTTTTTTTTTTTTTTTCTTATATATATATCTTATCAATCTTTCCGTAGTGGAGCCTTTTTCAACTCCCCTCGAGTCCAGACCACCTGACCCAAGACCCAGTATGCAATCAGGAGAAGAAGCTGGCATTGATAGCTTGGCTCTTCAGGCCAGCATCTAGAAGAAAAAGGGACTGTGACCTTTAGGCTCCTGGTGGTCTTGGCCTTTCTTCAAGATGGTGCATTAGAAAGGGATTAGTCTTAGTTCTGTTAAGGTTCAGATCTCGGTTCTGTTCTTTTCCAGTGGCATATTGCCTTGCTCCCTGATAAGACCTTCATTCTGGTGGTAGCTCATGTTTACCCTGTCTTTCGGGATCCCACTCCTCTGTGGGACATGAACTTTGTATAGAGAGTGCCCCAGAAGCTTCCTTTTGCCCTTCTTTCTGCTGCTCCTGTGCACCTTCTAACACTCTCACTGTTGGCCATTGTGTCCTGTCAGCAGGGGGTGGGGGTGAACTTCAGGCTTTGTCTTGGAAGCCGACACTTTGTTTGTTTTTTCATCAGGATAGGGCAGTTTCATGTACTCATGGGTTTTCATCCCAGGGTTGTTTTGGAGTTTCACATCAACAAGGAGATTGTCCTTCCTTCTTTCTGTTTGGCTCCTTGTAATAGAAGCAGGAACTTCATCTGTTGGATGTAGTATGTTGTTTGAAGTACTATTCTTGTTACGTGGAGCTGTTTTGGAAATATGATCATCTTTGTCACCCTTGAGTGCCAACATGCAGGTCAGGTTCCATCTAAAGTTACTATCTCTTCCTGGATCAAAGCAACCATACACCAGGTGTATGTCCTCAGGAAGAGACCCGTTTCCTTTTGAGTCACAGCATATTCCACCAGATCTGTGTGTGCTTTTTGGGCCTATAAGAATCAAGCCACTGCTGAGCAGCTGTGTAAGGTAACAATGTGGTTGTCTCTGCACATTTTCCCCAAACACTACTGTGTGTACAGGCCAGAAGGTCCTACAGTCGGTGGTGCCTGTATAAGGGTCTTCCCTGCTGTTGGTCTCTTAGTGCTTTACTGGTTTACCCAGGAAAATTGGTGGATAGCTTTGGCATAGCCCCAAGGTTCCTGTGTTCCACACTGGATGACAGAGAAAAGAGTATTTAAGTTTACTTGCCATTAAATCCACATGGACTAAGAGAAAAGGAACACAGAACACCCATTTGTGGGAAACTGTGGTTTTGAGTCCCTGGACAGAGTATTATCTTGGATTCTCTGTGATATTTCCTTTACTTCCACGTCTGTTATCTTGGCCTTGCTATATATTAAAATTGGAATTTAGTAGGAGTATTGTGGAGGGAAGGAGGGAGTCTCCACCTCAGACTTTCATTTTCAGGTTGCCCTGCCATCTAGGAGGAAGAGACTTTACCCATGATTCCTGTATTCCACATGGACTATGAGCAGGATTTAACCACTTGAGTGCCAGTGGGCTATGGCTTACCCCTCTGACACTCAAGGGGTTAACTTTAAATTAAATCAAATTCTCTAACACTACTTCCAGGCAGTACATATCTGATAAGATCTACCTGTCACCCCATAGACTGACTGTCTATATATATATATATATATATATATATATATATATGAAATTAATATATATTTGGTTGGTATGAGTATATAATTTTCAAGTACAGATTTGCTGCCAGGAGCCAGTCATCTACAGTTGCACTGTGTGTTTTTCTGCACCATATGATGCAAAAACTAATCTTCATTGTATACTTTTACAGTTACCAGTCTTACGTGATCAGCTTTGTGGTTCCTAATCAAAAGAAGCTAACTGATTTAGCACACCAGAAAGGGATTGAAGGAATTTGGGAAGAAATCTGTAACAATCCCACAATGGAGGCAGAAGTATTAAGGGAGATTAAAGAGGTAGCAGGCTCAAGTAAGTTGCACATTTCCTTACTAGAATTGTCTGTCTGCAAACATGGTTTTATGTTTATTTTGTTATCTGTCTTATTGCTCTGGGGGAAATCTGTCCAGCATCTGATATTTATAGTCATTACTGTTAAAGGGATAATAATACTTAAAATGTAAAAAATATGTTGTAGGGTTAATCCCCCTGAGTAAAACAAGAGTACTCCCACTGCTGAAAGATGTTTCATTCAAAAGTTATTAATTTTCAAAGTTGAATTTTTTAGGTGCAATATCACAGTGACCTAAAATTGTACAGTGGCGCTGTTGCTACACCATCCTATGGAGATTTATGGTCACGGGACCAGAGCTGTCCATAGGATGGTGTAGCAACAGCGCCACTCTACAATTTCAGGCCACTGTGATATTGCACCTAAAAAAATTCAACTTTGAAAATTAATAACTTTTGAATGAAACACCTTTCAGCAGTGGGAGTTTCCTTGTTTTACTCAGGGGGATAAACCCTACACCATATTTTTATTTTTTTTTTACATTTTAAGTATTCCTATCCCTTTAAAGGAATAATGATTTTATTTTTTTATTTAACATGCCATTAAAGCTAAGCAAAAGATACTTCCGCTAAAGGTATACAGTTTTATAAACCTTTACAGACCAGCAGGGTGTGTAATGTTGCAAACCTATTTGGTCCTTAAATGGTTAAACTGCCAACAGCTCCAACTGGTGACAGAAAGGTGTGATATTAAATGACACTACTATAAGACACTAAACAGATCTTTCATGAATAATGCTTTGTGTGTACATTGTTCTGGCTTGAGTTGGAGCTTTTGTTGACAAAACAGCACATGCAGAAAGGCCCTTAAAGGGATACTAATGTTTCACAAAAACAGCAGCACCAATTAATATTCATAGCGTTTGGGCCATGGAGAGTGTTATTTCAGTACTGTCAGAGTTGTAATTCAAGGGTAATGGAATAATAAAGTATCCCCCTCCCACCACTTTTATTGATATAACACTGCTCACCTCAGAGCAGCAAGACTGTCCGGATGGATTGCAGAGAGGGATAAACTTCAGTCAGCATAAGGAAAAACCTGTGAAGGGGGGGCAGGGTTTGTCTTATGCTCATGGTAAGAAGATTATCTCTTGCTGCGAAGTGTCTTGTCAAGAGACCAGATTCCACATCTGAGGAGAGGTGGCTCACACTAGGTGAAAGGGGCAGAGGGGGATACTTTAACATTCAATTACTCTTACTCTTCAACTACAACTCTGACAGTATTGAAATAACACTCTCCATGGCCCGAATACTATGAAGATTAATCTGAGCGCCATTTTTTTTGTGTGAATCATTACTATCACTTTAAATACCAACTGAGTGCTGAGTGGGGGTGAAACCTACAGTGACCAGAAGCACCAGATTGGTAGGTCCAAGTGGTGGGAGTGATGTGTACAGTCCATACCAAACTTTAGCAGGATCAAGGAACCAAAGTTTAAGTAATTTTGCTTTACATGTGTACATTTCTGGTTGTGCAGCAGGATCTGCAGGGTGATCTGTAATTAAATGAATGAGGTTTTTTTTGTATAGATATAAAAAAAAAAAAACTATGGGAACACCTGGATCTTATGTAAAAACGTGAAACAATTCTGTGGCAAACCAACTGTACTATAGGAGAGACTTGAGATTCCCACTTATTTATACAGTTTAACACCCTGAATGCTAGAGAGGTCTCCAATGCATTTCAAAGCAAAGCAATGGAGACGTCTCTGGCATTAAAGTGGTTAAAAAAGTCCTGATTTAAATCCACGTGAATCATGGGAATGGTTATATATCCCCTATGCTGCACTTGGTTTGCCCTAGAATTGCTCCACTTTGCTTTTATACATAAGGCCCTCTGTTCCCAAAGCTGCGAGACAACTTTACCATATCCTTTACACACACTTATCCACTGTTTAATTCAAAATGAAAAGGTTACTTTTATATTTCTAAATTGCACTTTTGTTTAGAATAATTGCCTGGAGTCGAGGATGCATTGAAACAAACATCAGGAAAAGGAATGTTTTGTACTTTATTAAAGGGTTAGTAATGTCTTGTATTAATAAAAAGTAATATTGTAGATATTCAAAAAATAAATCAATTTATGCCAGTCCAATCTCTCAAACCTTTATAGTTTTGAGAGAGATAAAATTACCCTCTCCCTCCCCTTGCGCTGACAGCAGATCCTGGTCCTGGAACCGGCCTGTGGCTCTTCAAAAGAGCCGAAATAACACAATGTAAAAGAAATGCTTAATTGGAATGGTCTACAAAGTGTGCTTGCACACCAGGCACACTTTGTAGATCGTTCCAATGAAGTATTTCTTTTTACACTACGCTATTTCGGCTCTGCTGAAGAGCCACTTCAAGTCTCACAACTCAAATCTCCTAGTGTCAGCTTTACAGCAGATTTCTGTGAAAGGGGAGGGGGGTACTCTATCATCGTATATCTCTCAAACCATAAAAGTTCGAGAGATCGGACTGTCGGCAATTTATTTTTTTTAATATCTACAATATTGCTTTTTATTAATACAAGACCTTATTGACCTTTTAACTAATTGAATAGCTGATCCCTTTCCCTTCCAGTGACAAATTAACCATTTGAGTTTTCAGAGGGTGGAGTAACACATTGCAAAACAATACTTTGCTCTCCCTTCTGACTCTGACTCTGTCCTAGTGATCAGTGTTAAGACGAGACACCTCTTGGTCCCACCAATAGGAACAACGAAGAGCACTAACCCTGACTGGTTAGGGCTGGTTCCCATGAGGAGCTCAGTTGCACCTTTCAGCTCACCGTAATATTGAGGAGCAGGGCCTCCATCCAGGCTTGGCATGGGGGCAATAATTAATGGGAGTCCTGATATTTATTTAGGCACCCAGCTGAAGTACATAGATCATTGTGTGCCTTCTAGGAGGTGAAGACTTTACCTGTGGTTTCTGTGTTCCACAGGACTAATAGAAATGGATTTAACTGTAAATTCAGTCAAATACTCTCAAGGTATTTCCATACGGTACATCCTCCACTTTTGAATTTCTGCATATGAGCCTCTGTCTAGGCTTCTCCTAATGGGCTAGATGCTAGAGAGGTCTCCAACACCATGGGATGGAAGGCATTGGAGTCCTCTGTAGCATCTGACTGGCAGGAACTCCAAGGATCCAGTTTAGAATGTCACCACTTTTTGCGCAATCTCTGTTTTCAGTGTGAAAATAGATTTGTGCATGATTTTGTTGAGTCGCGCGTGAAAAATGAAGATTATCGAACAGCTGTGCATATTTAAATTGTTTTAGTGGGCATGGTCAGAATTAACCAATCGGTCTGAGTGGAATAGCAACTGCGCCTAATGCAGGAAGTGCTTTTGCAACAATTTTATACGTCTATGTAGTTTTGTCATAACAGCATTAGAACATCACCATATCGATCTGCGCATGAAAATGGCCTTCAGCGCATGCGCACATTTCATGCATTCTGCCCTTTGTGTGTTATGTCTGCAAAACTGGTAAAACACACTGGGCCTTCTACATAAAGCTAAAGAGATGCAAGTTTGAAACTATGCCATTGTGGAAAAATGAATATCCACATTGAATGTTAGAGGTTGTTTTTCCTTTTTTTTTTTTTTTTTTTTTTTAAAGGAGATATAATGTAGAGCTAAAACAGGAAGCACCAGCACCTGCACTGCATGCCTTAATTACATCTATTACTCTGGAGAACTTAAAACTAGTTTACTACAAAATAAAGGTGATTTTTGTGCCATGCCTGTATAATGTCCAAGTGAAATGTGGTCAATGTATAAGCTTGTAAATCTGGCATGCATGACTGCATTAAAAAAAGAAAACTTGCACACCTCAGAGGGGACATGAGGACCCCTCCTGATGCGCACCACCACCACAGTTATTGGTCTCCTAGCCAGTGTGGCTGGGAGATCAATAAAGGCGACCCAGGGGAGCAACGTGGCTTTCCTGCTTCCATCCTACCAGAACTTCTGGGTAGGAGTGAGTGGGACTGAAGAAAGGCTTTCCACATCAGTTCATCTTTGTGAAAGGCTTCCTCCGATATCCTGCCCACTTCTACCCGGTACTTCAGGTAGGATGGAAGCAGGAAAGCCATGCCTCTACCTAACGTCCCCTTTATTGATCTCCCAGCCACATCATTATCTGAGGGGGACATCAGGATGTGTCCTGATGCCCCCACAACGTCTGAATTTAACCTTCTGAGAGCCAGAGATGTTTCTAATGCATATACACTTTGACCCCCCACCACCACCATCTTGTTCAGCTGGTAGTCACTGAGTCACACACATACTGCCGTTTTTCTCGGCCTGTCCCTAGATACTGCATATGCTAGGAAATCCTGTGGTGTTCAAAGATTTTAATATCTGTGAAGTGGGAAAAGGTATGTGTGTCTTACCTATAGTGGCACATTCTGTGTGGAATGTGTGTATCTTCCCCCTCACATCAGGTTAAGCAGAAGGAGACCTGGTAGATGGTACCTGTGACATCAGATCCTGTAGGGGGTGGGTAGAAAAAAAGCCTAAGGGGAGAGAGAAAAGAGTGAGAGAGGACAGAGTTGAAAAATGTAGGACCAGGAGAAAAGGCCTCTCCATAATGGTGGGAGGCCTAGGGTCCATAGGCATTCTAAAGGAGTACTGTAGAAACTGGGACTGGTGAGTGCCCTCACTGGAAGAGTTAGTGAGTGGGCATTGTAGTGGCCAGGTGCCCTTTTCAGTTGTGGGTTGTAAGTCAAGGCGGCTACAGCCACAGAAAGTACCCTGATGTTCCCACCACAAGGACTGTGACCTCTCTAACAAATTAAATTTATCTTTTTGTCTGGCTGGATAAATTGCGTAACCCTCGGACTACTAATCAGTAACCCCTGTACCCCCATCACAGTCTGCAATTAGCATTTTCTGGCCTCAGGAATGTAAGTGAGGATGTTGTTTGATGTTGGATCTTTTTTTTTTTTTTTTTAAAGGGGAACTTTCACCCCGCAATAACTAAATCTCCGTATGGTGCACAAGGGACTGACAGCGCAGGCGCACGGACGTCACTGTGAAGAGACGTCCGTGCTTCCTGATCCTTTAAAACGCCGAAATCTTGAGAACGGGGTAAGATTTCTGGCGACTAGCGCCACTAAGCAGCTAGTCGCCAGGTGAGCAGTAAGGGGAGATTTAGTTATTGCGGGGTGAAAGTTCCCCTTTAAGTAATCTCTCTCCCGATCTCCCGCATTTGATTCATTCTGAATGTAAATATATGTTGCACAGCCTTCATTCGTAAGTGTAATAGGCACACTAGTTATACTGGTGTCAGATTGCTTCTTGCTGATAGATGCTGTGGTCTGTGGCTTTCCAGTATATTAAGGTTTGTCCTTAGAGTTAAGCAGGTCTTGCACTCTGCTGCTCTAATTAGGAAAAAAATGGCAACTGTCATATCTGCCTCTAATGGTATAACCTTTAGGACTGATTGAAGATGCCATCTCTTTAACAAAGGTACAAATGTAAAATTCATAGGGTCATGATTTTTGGCCCATAGTTGGGTAAGTTAAATAGGGTTATTAGAGGTTATTTCTGCTTTAACATAGATCACAATCAACTATGTTAGTTTGTAAGAGCCAAGTCTCAATGCAACTAATGGTACCCACTGCTCTTTAGTTCATAAACATAGTAACATAGGTGATGAGGCTGAAAAACGACTTGTCTATCAAGTCCGGCCCATGCCAAATCACCCCTGTTGATCCAGAGGAAGGCAAAAAAACGCATTAAAGCCATTTCCAATTAAGCCCCAAGTGGGTAAAAAAAAAAATTCTTTCTTGAGTCCAAGTGGCAGTCAGATATTTCCTTGGATCAGCAGCCTATTTGCATGCAAACCATCTGTCGTAATTCTCATTATTGTTCTATGCTAGATGGGTATCCATTGCTTTTTTAAGACTTGCATGAGAGAATCATTTTGGTATTTTTTTCCCTGACCATTTTTCCATTTTTGTGCAGCAGCAGCAAATCTCCAGTGGCTTCAGAAACATTTTATTAACAACCTCTGTTTGTTTTGTTTGGCAGTGAAACTAGAACGATTTGAAATACCCATCAAGGTACGACTAAGTCCTGACCCCTGGACTCCAGAAACAGGCCTGGTAACAGACGCATTTAAACTGAAGAGGAAAGAGCTGAAGAACCACTATCTAACGGATATCGAGAGAATGTACGGAGGCAAATAAGTCCTGACGAAGACTGAGGGGACAAAGGGAGGGAAGGAGATGTTTGTGTGATGAACAGAGGGATAACCTTCTACACCATGGGTGGTCTACATACTGTCTTTCTGCTGTAGCTGAACTACAGCTCCCCCTCCTTAGCCTCCCGACAGCTGGCTGAGGATGATTGGAATTGTAGTCAAGCAGTTGATAGATCTCCTTTTGTCTATCCCTGTTTGCACAGTCCATAAAATATCTCTTTGAGAAGTTGTGAATTTATGTTTGTGCAGTTAAGAAGAAAAAAGAAAAAAAAAATCCTTTGGGTTTGTACTCTAATCTAGAACCACTAAAGGGCAACCTTGAATTCAGAAAAATGCATTGCTCAGTGGTTATAATCACAATATGTTTGTGTGTTTCAGTAATGGGAAGATATACTCTTTATGCTGACATGTTGACCTTAACCACACAGGCCAATGTTCAAAAACATATTCTTGACTTTATCTAACCATTATCCTGAACCAAAGCATAGACACCCTACACACGCACCCTCACCCACAATAGCCAATGCACCTGTCTCTGTATACTGTTGTTTTTCATTCAAGTGTGCATTGCTACTGCAGGCAGTTCTACCCTAGTAATACACACAGTCCTTACATGCTGCCCCTTCAAGCACGTACCTCCACAGTAATGTATCCAGTGACACAAACCAGCCACTCAAGTTGCTTCACCAGTAATACATCTGATTTCTGCACATTGCCCCAGCAACTACCAACCCATATTGTTCATGATCCCTGCATGCTGCCCCAGCATTTACCCTCTGTTACAGATCCAATCCCTCACACTGCACAAGTAACACCCAATCACTCACTCATCCCCATTTACAGACCTTGAAGAGATCTCCTCCACTGTCTGTTACATTGAGGCTAAAAATCTCTAGTAATCCAGCTGCACCGTAGGGAAGAAACAAACATGTCTATTCACTTTAATGGGGCTTTTAATACCTTGAATGTCAGAGAGGTGTCCAGTACATTGAGTGTCTCCCAAATTACCATTGAATTAAACTGGATTTTTACCCCTCAGTTCAATTTCAATTTTACCTCTTGCTTTTCAATGCATTGAAGACCTCTAGCATTCAGAGATAAAAGCTGCATTTAAAGAATAGAAACCCTTTATTTTGACATTACATGATCTGCAAGTGCTTCATAAGCAAATTCCCTATACATTCACTTTAATTTTATTTACCATCTTCACCTATTTTTTATGCTTATGTCCTTGACCGCGAGCTCACAGGATCTGTGTGCAGACTTTCTGATGGTGAACACGAGTCAGTGCAGAGGTACAATTTGAAAAACCATGTAAAAAGGGGGGTAGTGAGGCAATTTGACTGCACATGTGTGCTTGCATTATGTAAAGTCAAAATTAAAGGGGAATTTACATTTTTGGAAATTTGGGTGAATGTTTTTGTCCCCCTGTGGTGCAGTTGGTTTACTCCAAAATGGGTCCATCTTGGTAAATCAACCTTCTTGTCCGCAAGCAGATGTCTGCATCATCCAGTTTACGCATTTGTTTGCTCAAATTTTAGACTATTAAAGTGAAGTACCAGAGGGTGTGCAATGCATTGCTCCGCAATATGTTGTACACCTTTCTGGTACTCAGCAGGTTAATCACATAACAAATATTACTGGAAGTTTTTCTCCCTTAAAGAACATAACAGGGTGGTTACAGTCAGTGACCCTGCATCTTATTTAGTTGCAGTATTTTCAAATATTCAGCTTTAATCCCTTGTATGACAATCTTATGTTTCCTTACTTTTTTGTACCGCTCCCCTCTGTTAAATGTTTATTTATTTTTTCCCAAAGGTAGCCTTTCTAGCCGGGTATTCTCTGCCCGTGTCACTAGTAAAACTGTTAATCAAATGAAGATTAAAAAGAGGGATCCACATAGAAATTATAAACATATCTGATCCCAGACACAGAGCTTTGCTGCTTCCTGCTAAGGGGTGTTGCAGTGTATTGCTGAGCAATATTTTCAAGGCTCTTCACCAAAAGGCAACTGCTTCACTTTTATTACTAGTTCTGCTGCTTCACAGACTCCATACGAACTGTAATCGTGCAGGTCACAGCAGGAAATTAATTTATCATGGAGACCTTTCTAGTTCATTGCTTAGCAATGCCTTGGTACTCTGTAGTATCAAAGCAGTTGACTGTAGTGTGCATTCCTACTGCAAAGTCCATATTTGTGTTTTAAGAAAACAGAATCATGTTTTGATGACATTTCATACCACTAAAACTAGGAAATGTCTGGGACAAGAGTACAAAGCTCTGCAGTACATTGGAAATGGTTCTCCTGCTTCAAAATATAATCTGTAGACATATACTTAGTTGTAATAAACACGTTCTCTGACAAAATACGTCTTTCTGATCAAAAACAAAGTGACTACCACTGCTGGGACGACACTTAATTCAGAAAGTATTACATAGCAAATGTGCACCTTTGAGGTTGAGTTTAACATTTAGTTTGTGGCCATTCCATTTGATGGTTATGGCTATGTTACTGTTGCACAATATGGGAACAGGAGTAGCCACTGAACCTAAGGAGGTTATGACAGTGGTGGGTTAAATGAGGCCCTCCAGCTGTTGACAGATTTTAGCTCCTGTCTTTTCTTTTCAGCCATGATGTGAGTTGTAGTCTAGCAGTAGCTGGAGGTCCTTTCATTGCCCACCACTGGCATAACCTTCCCAGGTCAGGTGTCTGTGGTTACTCCAGTTCCTATATAATGCAACAGTAACAGATCCACCACCATCAAATGTCATTATGCACTAAAGAGTGAGGAGACAACTCACCAGTGTTATAAATTATCCCTATATAGCTTTATGGAGCCTATGCATTACAATATATCTCCAACTTGATAGATCTTGCCACATAGATTATATAGAATAACATAAGAATTTGAAACTGTATCACTCAGGTGAAGTCATTACTTATGTCACACCTTAGTGCATCTCCCACATATACTCTGCATAGACCATCATAGCCATAGCTACTCCACCAGATAAAATGTTACACTGAAAATGAAATGCACATTTCCCACACACGGCCTCCCCTAACTGGGAAAGTACAGAAAATGCGATTCACATTGAACGGTGTCATCCCCTATGCTTTTTTAGGCATTTGTACAGCAAGATTGTCCCAGGTAAAGCCAGCTGTTTTGATTAGTAATGGGATAGATTTAGAACTTTTCAGAAACAAGTCTGTTCTAGTTGGACAAAAGCATCCCAAAGACAGAAACGGGTCTGAAATAAAAGGATCTTTATAGGCATTAGTCCACTATAGGACTGATATGAAAGGAAAACTGCAACAAATATCTTCTGTGATCATATAAATATAGATACTGGAATTCTAGGTGTGAATTTTAGCACGGAGATGATCCATGGACTGTAGACTGCTGCAGTGGTGGTTCTGATGTAGATGACCCGTGCCTCTCCAGCTGCTCTTATCCTCTGCTCGCTGTCAGCGGCCTGAGGATGGTAGATGTTGTAGACCAACAACAGCTGACGATGAGCTGGTTGCCTACTGCTGTCAGACCAACAACAGCTGATGAGCTGGTTGCGTTCTGCTATCAGACCACCAATCGTCCCAGTCTATGGAGTATCTTTACAGATATGTTACAAATCTAATTTATCACTCTTGGTTAGTGGTGTACTTATAAAAATGAGTGGTTTTAAAGAAAAAAGTGGGTTTTGCATTCTTATGTACTTGGCACTTTCTTATAATGAATTGGTAATGGTATTGACCTGTTTAAGCAATTGCTGGTCAGCCTTGGAACATGTTTTTTATAATATCAATATCAAACTATTTATTAGGGAAAGAACAATATTTTGAAACTTATTTAAATCATATGTATATGTAGACCACAGAGAATTGTTGTCACTTAAAGAATTTTTTGTTTTGTACTTGTTGGTTACTGAACTCATGGGACATATGTACTATGTTGTGTTCTTAACCCTTTGACTGCCAGAGGCGTGCAAAATCGTTGCTTACCCTCTGGCACTCAAAGGGTTAAGTCAGTTATTCAGCTGGGATATTAAGGCTGTTTTTCAACGTTTTAAGCCTCGAATGTTGGTACTTATATTGTATTACCAATGTACTTGTACAAACTTGCTGGGGCATTACGATTTCCACAGGTAGATTTGAAAGTAAAAGTGTGTATATATGTATATCTCCTTGGCAATTTACAGCCCTGGCTTTGAAGTACTGTGTTAAAGCTGAACTACCACCTTCATTAAAGTCGCCCTGCAATACTTCATCGCCACTTGCCTAGTTTACTAATTATTACTTTACCCCTCAAAAGTGCCCAGGAATAAAGTTATCATTAAGGTTCTGAGACCGATGACGAGGTTACTGCAGCCTGTGCGCCTTCGCCATCAGTCTGTTCCGGTGCCTTCTGGTCCAGTGCAATGCCTGTGAAGGGTGAAGAGGACTGACAGCGCAGGCGCGCATTCAAGATATCCGTGGTGATGCCTGGCTTCTGGTTTCGGAAGCTGAATGATAACTGTATTCCTGGGCACTTTTAAGAGGTAAAATAATGATTAGTTGGCTAGTTGCCACCTGCCTAAGTATTGCAGGGTGACTTTAGTGGAGGTGGTAGTTCCACTTTAACGCACACAAAGGCAGCAGAGGCATGAATTTGTATGAAAAACAGCCTGCCAATATTAATTTGCTGGAAATACTGCAATTATATATATAATATATATTTACCACTGCCACTTAAGGGACCACGGTTTGGGGTTGTTTGTTTTTAGGCTTTTACAGTTGTGTATTTTTCTGAACATATCGACTTATTTTGCTATTTAATTTATTGTTGTAATTTGTATTGGCTTGAAGGTCACAATCACAGTCTGCTAGAACAGCAGTTAGAAACTGACTGGTAATGCATTTATGACTTTGTAATGTTTATGCAGCTTGTGTTTTTTTATTTTTTTTTATTTTGTTTCTTCACATTTACAAAAAGTCTTTTGTATGTCTTCAGCGTCCAGTGTGTTTTCTGGATGGCTCAGAATGAATACCTCCATTGAAAACGCAGTTCAGAAATGGTTGTAAGAAAGAATTAATAAAATGGTTACATTTGGTTACAAAGCAAACACTTGTGTGTCTCTACGTTATCCATGAGTGAAGGGGCAGCAAAATCGTATGATAAACTATGTATTTTTGTCATCTTTGATAAAATAAACTTTTTTTTTTTTTTTTTTTTGTAGTGGCTGTTTTCACAGAAGTTGGACAGCAGTCGCAACTGTGGCAACTGGCTACACATTTGGTAATGCAAACTCTTAACCCTTTGAGTGCCAGAGGGGTACACAAGCATTGCAAAGCAATGTGTTGTGGACCCCTCTGGCACTCAAAGGGTTAAGGACCAGAGGGGTACATAGTGCATTGTGAAGCAGTGTTGTGCATCCCTTTGATCCTTAAGGGCTTAAAGGAGCCGTCAGCAAACCATAGGGTGCGTGAGGGGTTAAAGGAGCAGTCAACAAACACTTAAAAGTGCAAACTGTTTATCTCTCTAGAATATCGCAGTAGTGTAAAAAGTTAGATTTCAGATCACTATTGCATAAAAAAACTCCCAGCATTAATCCTTTAAAGGGATAGTAATGTTTCACAAAAAACAGCTCCAATTAATCTTCATAGTATTTGTTCCATGAAGAGTGTTATTTCAATACTGTCAGAGCTGTAGTTCAACAGTAATTGAATGATAAAGTATCCCCCTCCCACCCCCTTTACCTAGTGTAAGCCACCTCCCCTCAGATGTGGAATCTGGTCCACAGCCCAGACAGGTCACAGCAAGGGACAATCTTCTTACTGTGAGAACACTGAAAACCCTGCCCCTATTGACAAGTTTTTCAATTATGTTAATTGAAGATTGTCCCTCTCTGTGATCCACTTGGACACCACCCTGCTGCTGTGCACTGAGCAGTGTTACATCAATAAAAGGGGCAGGAGGGGGATACTTCATCATTCAATTACTCTTGAACTACAACTCTGACAGTACTGAAATAACAATACTGAAATAACACTCACCATGGCCCAAATACTATGAAGATTAATTGCAGCTGCTTTTATTATGAAACATTACTATCCCTTTAATCAACAGAGGGGTACGCATTGCAATTTATTGCATACCCCTCTGGCACTCTAAGCATTCCAACTTTTAGGTTTTAGGTAGGTATCAGATTCTGCCTTATTGGGCTCTGAGGGGAAGGGCAGGTGCTGTGAACCATCGATCTAGTTCATAGGGAGGCAGCTGTTGAGTACAATTCTCCTCAAGCCCTGCCAGCCAACAGCTGGCTGGTGATGACAGGAGTTTTAGTCCTAAACAGAGTGCCTCGGGTTGTCCATTCTGATCTAGATAAAAGTTAGCAGTTGGAGACTTCATTTTTTGTTGAGGACATGACCCAAAATAAAGTGGTGTACATATCCATTTACTGCACTTACTGCTGTATTTCTTGCCAACAATTGTTAAAAACAAAAAAAAAAAAAAATCTGTTACATAAGCACAAAATGTAATGAATGCAGTGCACTGTTTGTTTACAAATCCATGCACACGTTTTTCAGTCTTTTTGTTATGTTCAAAATGTGATGTTCCATACGTCTTAAAGTGGAACTTTCACTGTCGTCCAATACAGGTCACTGGTACTCTGGGAGGCGTAAGTCCCCTTTAATAGGCAGGAACAACTATGCAAATAATTTGCAAGGGGCGGAGCCTCCCCTCTTACTTAAGCCACCTTCTGGCCAGAGCCACTTTAGATTGATTTGTTCCTGGTGTGCTTGCACACCAGGTAGAGAACATCTATGCATCTTAGTATTTTATTATTTTTTATTCAAATATGGAATACCACCATTAGGAGGGTGACCATGGCTGTGAATTGCCCTCTTTAAAGTGGCTGGTGCAGCTTCCAGGGATTTTCTGTGGACCTTATGCCCTGAAGAGGGGACAGCTTGTGTTAAGCAGCTCCCCTGTTGGGGAATTTACCTCTGGTTCTTTCCCTCCTTATCATGGTCACCTGAAGACAGAAGTCCAGCAAGGAAGGTGAGTCACCCATTGAGTGCTGAAGGTCCACTTGTCCCCACAGTGTCCCTTTGATGGGCTTGTATTTGGGAGTTTTAATACACTCCAGCACTCATAGGGTGTTTTTATTGCATTATTACTGTTTATGCAATTTCTGTGTTATTCTCTGAGTTTTGGAGCATTGGGTATTCATTTATTTATGTTTCTCATGTATTTCATGCTTGTTTGGGCACTTTTTAATGTTTTACTAAACTTTATTAAAAATGGTGTTCCGCGCCTTTAAGCGCGGCGTTTTCCCGCTCAGACGCAAGGGCTCCTTTACTCTCTATGGGAATTCACAGTATGGGACATATCTCTGGAACCGCTTGTCACAGCAACTTCAGAGAGGGCTCATTTTAATTCTAGGCTCCTGATCTATCATCCGGAATGTGTTTTATTCATGTGGGGTGTTCAGGGGGGCTTCGGGCAATGTTTGGGGTACTTGGACAGGAAAACTACATTTCCCATGAGCGCTTGGTTCGCCATCGTTTCTGATTGGCTGTCATGACGGCCGCCATTTTGTGGTACTTTTCCTAGGCGAGTACACTACGCAGGGACCGAGCCTTCTCTCTCCTCAACAGATTAACCCTTCGCTGGCCAGATAAGTCTGTTTTTAGAACATTTCTGGGGTGAAACTTTAATCTTTAACACTTTTCTGGGTGATAGTGTTATTAGTGGGGTATATTGACGCTGTGAGCATGTCTACTTCACTGGAGCTAGGGGCTAGACCCAAGTCTAAGGAGGATGGGGGGGTCTGCTACCCCCATGGCGTTTTGCTCCTCTTGCCACATTGGGCTGGATGGCGATAATGTGGGGGATCTATGCCCTAATTGTACTGGTCAAGATAGCAACCCTGGGCTTCCCAGCCACGCTATTGAGCCATCTTGGGTGAGGGAGTTTAAAGCTGCCACTAGGGATCTCAGATCCACGCTTCAACTCTTTCCCTCTCAGATACAGGGGGCTCTCCAGGTCTGGCAGACCCCCTCTACTATCAGGACCTCCCTGCCTAAGCCACAGGGAGCTCCTGATATCACTGATTCTTCTGAAGAAGAACTTTTACAGGATTCTGATGCTGAGGAACGTACTGTTATTGAATCTAACAGGTCCATTGGGGACCCCTATGAGTGTGACCCTGAAGTTTCGGCTGAGGGTCTGATCAGAGCGGTTCTGAATACGCTCAACCTTCCTCTGACTCAGGAATCCACTTATGATCCTACTGATGTTTTTCAGAAAAAGCCATCTAAACCAGTTGTTTGTTTTCCAACTAACCCTACTCTTGCCCGTCTGGTCTCTGAGGCATGGAAGAATCCTGATAGATCTTACTCTGTCTCCAAAAAGTTTGCTAAACTTTACCCTTTTCCTGAGGCGGAGCTGGCAAAATGGGTTCATCCTCCCAAAGTGGATGCTCCTGTGTCTAGACTATCCAAATCTACTGCTTTGGCTGTCTCAGATGCCTCTGCCTTGCAGGACTGGACGGATAAGAAACTAGAGCTCTCTCTTAAGTCAATTTTTCCCTCCATTGGCACAGCCATGCGCCCCACTTTTGCTGTGGCATGGGTTAATAGAGCTATTGCGGCCTGGACTGAACGACTGACTGAAGCGGTTCGCCAGGATGCGCCGGTATCTGAACAGTTGCAGCTTCTTGCTAATATCACTGAAGCTCAGAACTATGTTGCTGACGCTGCTTTTGATGCTGTGCGCATGATGGCGAGGGCCTCCACTTCCTCTGTGGTGGCTAGACGCGCCCTTTGGCTGAAAATTTGGTCTGCTGATACAGCCTCTAAGAAAGCCTTGCTTTCCTTGCCCTTTCAGGGGAATTTGCTTTTTGGGTCTGAACTCAAAGAAATGATCAGTGAGGCTACTGGCGGTAAAAGTACTCTTCTACCCTCAGTCTTTAAGAAAAAGTTTCCAGCCAAACGCAATCTGTCCTTTCGTTCCTTTCAGACTGAGACACGCTCCTCGGCCCAAACGGGTCCTCCCACTACGCGCTCCTCCTCCAAGCCCAAACAGTCCTGGAGGCCCAAAGTTGCCTCCAAGGCCAAGACCTCCAAGACTGCTTCGGCATGACTCGCCGAACCCGGGTCTGCATCCGGCTGTAGGCGGTCGTCTCCGCATCTTTCGCCGGACTTGGGAGGAGTCAGTGGCGGACCCATGGGTTCTTCAGGTGGTGTCAGAGGGATACAGGATCCCTTTCTCTTCCCTTCCTCCTTTTCGGTTCCATTTTACTCGTCCTTCTCAGGAACCCACAAAAAGGCGTCTGTTCGACGACGCTATTCAGGATCTCTTGGACAAAGAGGTCCTGGAGGCGGTTCCTCAAGGGGACACAGGTTCAGGATTTTATTCCAACCTGTTTGTGGTAGCCAAAAAGGACGGAGGAGCCCGTCCCATTTTGGATCTCAAAGATCTCAATGCCTATGTGGTGACTTCCCACTTCCGCCAGGAGTCCCTGCGCTCTGTGATTGCAGCAATGTCTCCAGGGGAGTTTCTTGCCTCCCTGGACCTTCAGGATGCTTATCTTCACATCCCTATTCATCCAGAGAGCAGGCGGTATCTCAGGATTGCCTGCCACAGGGGACACTTTCAGTTTGCAGCGCTCCCCTTTGGGCTGACTTCAGCCCCTCAGGTCTTCCAGAGGGTGTTGGGCTCCTTGATAGCGGTGCTCCATCAGGATGGGATCAGAGTGACCCCCTACATGGACGATCTCCTTCTGAAGGCCTCCTCAGCGGAGCTTCTCCTTCAGCACTTACAGATGTGCATGCACACCCTGAACCGTCATGGCTGGATCCTGAATCTGGACAAGTCGGACTTGATTCCATCTCGGAGGCTTCTGTTCCTGGGTCTCCTGTTCGACACTCGCCAATGCATGGTGTTTCTTCCAGAGGACGTGGCTCACCAGATAGCTGTCAGAGTGGCTGGAATTCTGGACATGGACGAGATTCCAGTACCGAAGTTGTCGTCCTTAGTGGGGAAGTTCATTTCCACAATCGAAGCAGTACCATTTGCCATGGCCCACTCCAGGGATCTCCAGAGATTTGTGATCCAGACGTGCAGGAATCATCCAGATCATCAACATCTGTCTGTTTCTCTTCCTCCTCATGTCGAGTCGAGTCTGCACTGGTGGTTAGATCTCTCTCATCTCCTGAAAGGGAAATCCTTTCTAGTTCCTCCTTGGACCACAGTCACTACGGATGCCAGCCTTCGGGGCTGGGGTGCAGTCTGGGGTCGCTTCAGTGCTCAGGGGAAATGGGGTCTGGAGGAATCCATGCTCTCCATCAATGTTCTGGAACTTCGAGCTGTCCGGCTGGCCCTGAGGCACTGGGAGTCTCAATTGACCGGTCTTCCAATCAGAGTGGAGTCCGACAACGCCACGGCGGTGGCCTACATCAACAGGCAAGGCGGCACAAGAAGCGGTTCCGCCTGGTGGGAGGTCAAAGATATTTTGTCTTGGGCAGAAGATCACGTGCCTGTCATCTCTGCAGTTCATATTCCAGGCGTGGACAACGTCATGGCAGACTTCCTCAGTCGTCACACCGTCGACAGCGGAGAATGGGCTCTTCACCCAGAGGTGTTTCACATGCTCACTCAACGGCGGGGGATGCCTGTGGTGGATCTGATGGCTTCCAGACACAACAGGAAGGTTCCGGTGTTCTGCTCCCGGTTGAGGGACTCCCTTGCTCTAGCAGTGGATGCCCTGTCGATTCCTTGGGACTTCCCCCTGGCTTACATCTTCCCTCCTCTTCCTCTATTGGTCAGAGTTATCCAGAAGTTGAAGAGAGAACGTTGTCCTGTCATCCTGATTGCTCCAAACTGGCCTCGCCAGTCCTGGTTTCCGGAGTTGATGGCCATGTCAGTGAAGGATCCGATCCCACTTCCAGCCCGTCCGGACCTGCTTCTTCAGGGGTATCTGTGGAAGGAGGATGTTCACTCTCTC
This sequence comes from Rhinophrynus dorsalis, assembly GCA_037306005.1. Taxonomy (NCBI): domain Eukaryota; kingdom Metazoa; phylum Chordata; class Amphibia; order Anura; family Rhinophrynidae; genus Rhinophrynus; species Rhinophrynus dorsalis. The sequence goes on along the minus strand of CM074726.1, from coordinate 90,745,318 downwards.
CATTTGATGGCATGGCGGTTGAATCCTCGATTCTAGCAAAGAAAGGCTTTTCTCCTTCTGTGGTTTCGACGATGCTCAGTGCTCGTAAGCCTGTGTCTTCCAAGATCTATCATCGCATATGGTCAACTTTCGTGACTTGGTGTTCTGACAAGAAGTTGTCACTTTACTTCCATCTTCACACTGTCCTGGCCTTCTTGCAGGACGGTGTGGATAAGGGGCTCAGTCTGAGTTCCCTCAAAGTTCAGACTTCTGCCTTGTCTGTGTTTTTCCAGGAACGGATTGCTGTCCTTCCTGATGTGAAAGTCTTCTTCCAAGGTGTGACTCATGTTCGACCTGCCTTTAAGAGTCCTGCTCCCCAGTGGGATCTCAACTTGGTGCTGGGAGTCCTACAGCGACCACCGTTTGAATCCTTGGCTTCCATTCCATTACGTCTTGTGACTTGGAAGATGGCCTTCCTCTTGGCTGTTGTGTCAGTGCGCCGGGTAGCAGAGTTACAGGCCTTGTCTTGTAAACCTCCTTACCTGGTGTTCCACAAGGATAAGGCTGTGCTTCGCACTACCAAGGAATTCTTACCCAAGGTTGTGTCAGAGTTTCACATCAATCAGGAGATTGTGGTTCCCTCTTTCTGCCCTAATCCTTCATCTGACAAGGAAAGAGATCTCCATCTGTTGGATGTGGTGCGTTGCCTCAAGTTTTATGTTCATCGCACCGAGTCTATCAGGAAGTCTGACGCTCTATTCGTCATTCCTGAGGGGCCTAGGGCAGGGAGACCGGCTTCCAAAGTTACCATTGCCTCTTGGATTAAGGCTACCATCCGTGAAGCCTATAAGTTGAGGAATAAGCATGTTCCCTTCCGGGTGACTGCCCATTCCACCAGATCTATTGGGGCCTCTTGGGCCTACAAGAATCAAGCTTCTGCTGATCAACTGTGCAGAGCGGCCACTTGGTCCTCTGTGCACACTTTTTCAAAGCACTACCGAGTTGATGTACTGGCGTCGGCTGATGCCAGTTTTGGAAGGAAGGTCCTGGAGGCAGTCTTGCCTGTGTAGGTCTTCCGCTCTGTGATCCTTAGTGCTTCTTTACTGTTGAGCCCGGTTGGCTCTAGTTCCGTGTGCTGTGTTAGTTCAGGGATTGTTTCCTTGGTTGGTGTCCGTTGACACTTACAGTTTGGGCTATGTTATCAACTGGTCATAGCAGTTCTAGTGACTTGGGCCTTGCGCCTGGTCCTTGCCTTACTTCCCGCGTCTGGATCAGCTCAATGTTTGTACATCCCAGAGTACCAGTGACCTGTATTGGACGACAGTGAAAATAGGATTTTAGTCTTACCTGTTAAATCCTTTTCACTTAGTCCATACAGGTCACTGGTCTCCCACCCTGTCAAGGGACCAGTCTTGGCTCTCCTGTGGCATTCAGTGGGAGACCGTTCGGGCATGCTCACAGGAGTCTTTCTTTTTGCTTACCTGTGGTCAGTTTTAGGGTCTCAAATCAATCTAAAGTGGCTCTGGCCAGAAGGTGGCTTAAGTAAGAGGGGAGGCTCCGCCCCTTGCAAATTATTTGCATAGTTGTTCCTGCCTATTAAAGGGGACTTACGCCTCCCAGAGTACCAGTGACCTGTATGGACTAAGTGAAAAGGATTTAACAGGTAAGACTAAAATCCTATTATCCTGGAATAGCACAGAGCTCATTAGCATATGAAACATCATTAGCATGACACCTCACTGGAAATACTTAATTAGCATAGGAAACATTTACTTAATTAGCATATGAATATTTCAGTTACTGCACTGGTACCACAATTGGAATACATTAACATATTGTAACAAGGGCGAATATCTCCTGAACTGTACATTAGCTGGACTTTTGGTTAACATGACATATAGGCAGTTTGTAATGCGGTTTTCAAATATACAAACTAGAATTACGGTGAAAGTTCCACTTCAAGTTTTTGTGTGGCTTTGGCTTTCATTGTCCATGTTTCTTGGCTATGCATAAAAACTTCAAACTTTTCAATTGAGGCAGAGTGGTACATTTTCTTAAACAATACTACTAAGTTTTCTGAATGCTTGCCATATATATAAAACCAGATTACATCATTTGTCTCACACCCGGGGGGGTGGTTGTAAGGAGGAGATATTCAAATCTCCTCTCTACTACCTGTCCTGGAGATACAGGGAGTATGATCTTTACAGGAGTGGTCAGGGTGGGCAAAGGCCCTCTGACCATGCCTGTGAAAACCTCTGCAAGCAGTTTCCACACCCCTGAATATCCCCAGTCAAAAAAAACAAACAAACAAACATGGCCGACTCTTGATGAATAAACTTGGGACATCATCACTCCAGGATCCAATGAGCCACTCACTGGTTTTCTACAAGAGCCTGCCCCAAACCCTATCATCAATCACCACCGTCCGCCTCACACCCTCCCTAAGGAAGCCTCTCTCCGGGGCTCCTCTAGGCAGCACAACTCCTAACTGTTACTGCTCTATGGACAGCCCAACCTCCACTCGCCAGGGGTCTGCACATCCTTCAAACTACGAGGCCTCTTTCACAACCATTTCCCACACCCCTTAACCACAGCCGTGCTGTCCTGGTGAAAAGTGGGGCAAACCTGCTGCTTTGCATTGGGACACCACCGACCTGCTTAAGAGGTGTAGTATATAGTCTACTGAAACACCCCTTCTATCGTTATACAGCACTTCCTCCTCTCCTGATAATCACATTTACATTTTCACATTATCCTCTCTAGGACCTTTTAACTCTTTGAGTGCCAGAGCGGTAGACAGCTCATTGCCCAGTAATGTGTTGCTTATCACTCTGCCACTCAAAAGATTTACCTGTGGGATGTCATGCCATTCGTCATAAATACACCATGTCACTACTCTGTTACATCTCACAGCAGCTTCGGAACACACACACATCCAAACTCTTTGTTCATTCCCACATCCTCTCTGTTGCTCTACGGTGCCTACTCTCTCCCTTAACCCCTTCAGTACTAGAGAGGTATGCAACATATTACAAAGCAATGAGATGCGTACTGCTTTGCTACTCAAACTGTCAACCCTTTCATGGCAAATGCTGTGCCATTCCCTCGCATTTTATTGCCCTCTCTGTCAACAATTTAGTGCATGACAAATCAATGTTTACTATCCCTACTCTGCACCCCTTATCACCTCGATCACCAGGGGAAGCCTGTCTGTGACTGCTGTGTGAGCGGCCCAGTGTTCAGCCACTCACTGCCCATTGTTTTCACTTTACTTGATATGGATTACTTTTTTAATTATTTTGGGTGGATGCTTAGTGGGAAATGATGTTATATGATGTGTATATATAATATTCTATATAATTCACTAAGTGTGTTTTTGTCAGAAGCCGTAATGCGCAGTACAGACTGCTCACGCTGAGGCTGATAACTGAGCGGGGCTCTGAATTCAGTGCACAGAGAGGGCTATGGTCTGAATTCTGAGCGTTCCGTATCAGCCGTGGCGTGGGTACTCTACGGTGCATGACTGCACCGTGGCCGTTGCTGGGTGGCACTGTGGCCTGTGTACACGGGTGCTTCAACTAGTAATATAAATATAACATGTCCTGTTAGTCAACTGTATCAATTACAGTGCAATAAATTATTTATATATGTATTGATGGCATTTACTGCCAACAATTCCACTAACCCCACTTGCTTAACCCTTTCAGTGTCTACCCCTTTGGCACTCAAATGGTTAATTGTCACAGTGTCTTAGGTGCCACTATACAAACTACACTTCTGTCCACGTCAGGTACTGTTGTCAATGTATGCCTTGCTATTTTGTGTGCACTTCATAAGACTTCACACACATATATATATATATATATATATATATATATATATATATATATATATATATATATATATATATATATATAATATATAATAATAATAATACACGTATGTTGACTGATCGACAGTTCTGTAAAGTAGTGGTTTGCCATGACTTCCACCCCTTTTTGGCCCTCAAACGGCTAAGCACTGACGGTGCAAGGGGCCTATCATTATACCACTCAGTGTTATTAATCGCACAAGCAAAGCCATGCCAAATTGCTAGTGTGCGTGTATAGTATAAGGGACTTCTCTTGGTGGGTGTAAGGGGGCTTATGGTGCGCACACTACCTAGAGAAGACCTTGGGCCTCTCGAAGTTCAGTACAAGTTCTAGGTATATAACTTTAAGTAGACTGAAGAATAACACTCTTCCAGTATCAGTAGACCATGAGGCTGACAGACTTAAGAGACAAGTAGGATGAGATGGGTATTGGAGTGGCAGCAGGTGGTCTGATCAGATGAACTTGACACTGTAAATGTAGCTGGATTACCTGTGGCAGCTGACTGATGAGAGAAACTTTTGACACCCTAGATGTAACTGGATTTACTCTATAGCAGTTCACGGATTAAGTGAACACTGTGGTGCGGCTGCATAGCTGAGAGAAGGTCAGACAAGCCATGAATCAGCAGTGAGAAGTCACGCACACTAGTGCAGTGCAGAGGGATCGTCCAGAAGACAGTCAGATGGCAAGCCAGAGATCACTCTGTAACAGTACTGAGGAAAACACAGTAGAAAAGCTAGGAAACTGAGCTGAGGTCTGTTGCAGAGGAATTTATAAGGCCAGGCGAGCTACCAAGAGGTAAATTCAAGGAGTGCAAATGGGATTCTAGTCAGCAACATGCTGGTTCAATACTGTAAGCAGGAACTACAGTGATCAATAGCTCGTCGAACAGGCAACAAAGTGGAAGGTGTAAATCTTTTAAACTGCCAATAGTCAGTGAGTAAGGTAATCAGACAACAGGAAGAAAGAGAAAATATTTGGAGCGACTGATGGTACCCCACCCTTCCCTCAGGGGAGACCACTGGGAAATCGGTCTTTAGAGGATGGTCATAATGAAAGGCATGGATCAAGGAGGGAGTGTGTAAACTGGAAATCTGCTGAAACTGCTGTCTCCCATGGTGGCTTATCTTTATCTTACACACTGATGATTCTTCCTCATTCAGTGCTTCCCATTGTCTATACCGAAACATATCCTATTGCCTTCAGCAGTGGACTGCTGCCAGCACACACAGGGAAGGTCACTATATGGACCCAGTATTCATCAAAAACTGTTCAGTTTCTAAATTTACAGTTTCCCCTTTCCTCTCTCTGATCACCATATTGTCGCCTTCACCTGCCCTCCCCCCCCAAAAAAAAACACCACCTCTTCACCAGGAGAATACACACATTCAGCCTTCCAGATCTAACTTCCCTCCCTTCAGTCTACTGTAATAACCTAGAATATATTGTCAAAGGATAATAACACTTCACTTCTTCTTTGGATTGGCATGGATTGACGCTCCCGGCCCAGTAATCCTAGGCCCTAGCTAAATTATTCAAACTCTGTTATGCACCTGTTGTTGAGCTGCAGAATGTCTATTGTGAAAGTCTCATTCAGTTGCTGACGTAAAACCATTATAAAATCATACAGATTGAAACATCCTGTGTACCAACATTGGTACCAAGTACCATCAATGTAAAATTTTGAAATGCAGTTCATGTAAGTTTATGCAATGGACTGCCTTCCTAGTTCTAGACCAGTGTTTCTTAACTCCTGTCCTCATGACCCACTAACAGGCCAGGACTTGAGGATTTCTCTGCTAGAGCACAGGTGTGGTGATCAGAGGCTCATTCACATTGATTAACTCACCTGTGCTCTAACAAGGAAGTCATCACATCCTGGCCTGTTAGTGGGTCCTGAGGACAGGAGTTGAGAAACACTGTTCTAGAACATACTAAAAACCAAGTCTCCAATGGAAAAACAATCCCCAAGTCTATTACCCAGTTAACAATGGTTTTAGCTTTCTCTGTATCAGACTCTTCTCCTATCTAATTTATAACCTTAGAAATCAGGCTTTTTTATGATGAACATTTAAAAACAGATCCAATTATCCTATCTTTGAAAAATCAGAAATCTGATTGCCATTTGGAAGCAAGAAGGAATGTTTTGGCCCCATTCAAAGCAGAATTTGAAATTGCCGTATATGGGGGGGGGTTGACATCTTTTGGATCAACAACGGTAAACAGGAATAGGAAAAGGGTTGAACTTGATGGATGCAGGTCTTTTTTCAACCTAACCTACTATGTAATTATGTACGTAACATAGCTCACCCCCAGGTTAAACAACACTATTTTCTAATCTAATCATCCCTCACAAATATAACCAATTTTGCCTCTTTAAAATGTTTCATTCTCATCTCCAACCACAGCCTTAAACTGCACCTCCTGCTCCTTGCTGATTTTTTTTTTTTGAGAAGACGCAGCCCATTCTTAAAACCATACCCTCCTTATGCTTTCCTCCAGCCCCCCCCCCCCCCGATTCCTAGCTTACCTTGAGCTTGTTCACCCCCTGCTACAGAGAATGAAGCATCTCTGTTACTATGCTCCTGTTTGCCTGCCACATATCCTCAGGATCCCATGCCCTCTTACCTTATCAAGACTCTTGCAGCTAATTTTGTTCCTACCCTATCTCTTTCTAATGAAATCTTTCCTTCCTCATTCAAACATGCAACAGTCAAACCTATTGTAAAACCCTCCCTCAACTAAACCTGTCATTCAAAATATATCTTCCGGTTTCTCTCCTTCCCTTTTACATCTACAATCCTAGAACACCTTGAGGGTTATGCACTAAGGCATGATAAGGCAGTGATAACACTCTTCCAGTGAAATCATTTCTCCAGCTCCTATGTTATTCTATGGAGCCAATGCACTAATATTTTTCCAGCTTTGGGGATCTTCGTGCATAGGCTCTATAAAATAACATACGAACTGGAGAATGATATCGCCGCAGAGGTTATTTCTGTTATCACCTCTTTATCAAGCCTTAGTGCATAACCCCCTTGTAATCCTATGCTTAATCTTTCCCCAATTCCAACTCTCTTCTTGACCCATTACAGTTAGATTTCCACTCCAACTACTCCACAGAAACAGCCCTAACAAAAGTTACTAATGGCTACTACACAGCAAGGGACAAAGGGCAATGCAGTATACTAATCCTACTAGACATCTCTTCTGCCTTTGACACTGTTGATCATGCACACCTACTGGACATGTTATTCACCCAAGACACAGCTGTAGAATGGATTGCCTCCTCTCTCACAAAACATCCTTTCAGTGTGTCTGCTCCACGTGACCTCTCAGTGGGTGTAGTCCAGGGATCATTCCTGGGACCACTTCTCTCCTATACTTGGTAACTTTATTTCATGTCTTTGCTTTAATAACCATCTGTACTCGGATGACACAAAAGTAATAATAACTAGTACTTATATGGCACCTTTTTCCCAGCGGGACTCAAAGCATTGTCAGTGCACGCTCTCGGAATTAACCAAATCTGCAGCTCAATAATAGGTGTTATTACCCAATCAACGGTAATCATTTATCAACCGGGAAGGATGAAGGGCCGAGTTGACCCTGCCGGGAATCAAACCTGCAACCTTGCGGTGTGAGCAGGGTCTGGAAACGGCTAACCCCAGACGTAAGTTTCGGCCTTATTGGGCTTCGTCGGTGAGGTGCAGCTGATCCCTCTAGGCACTGTGAGCAAGGGGTCCATGTCTGGATTCCCCCCACTACTCTTAGGGTGACTAATCCCAAGAGCAATTTGCATATGAAGAAAGAAAGGTCAGAGATGCTCAACTAGGCTCATGAAATAGCAAATATATACAAGTAGCTCACAGGGACTGTGTCGTCACACCCAGGGTGCAATCTCTTTTAGCACACCAGTGCCATACACAGAGATGAAATCCTCTTAAGCATATCATACTGGTCCAGCCAAATGACAGTCCAGCCACGAAATGCCAGACAATTTCTCTCTGAACAAGGGAAACCACTAACCCCAGATGTACGTTTCAGCCTTATTGGGTCTCATCAGTAAGGTGCAGCTGATTCCTCTAGGCACTGTGAGCAAGGGGTCCACGGCTGGATTCCCCCCATTACTCTTAGAGTGACTAATCCCAAGACCAATTTGCATATGTAGAAAGAAAGGTCAGGGATGCTCAACTAGGCTCATGAGCTAGCTAATACATGCAAGAAGCTCACTGGGACTGGGTCCTCACGCCCAGGGTACAATCTCTTTTAGCTCACCAGTGCCATACACAGAGAGAAAATCCTCTGAAGCATATCATACTGGTCCTGCCAAATGACAATTACTCGCTGAACGAGGGAAACAGCAAACACCAGACGTACGTTTTGGCCTTAATGGGCCTAGTCGGTGAGGTGCAGCTGATCCCTCTAGGCACTGTGAGCAAGGGGTCCGTGCCTGGATTCCCCACATTACTCTTAGGGTGACTAATCCCAAGAGCAATTTTCATATGCAGAAAGAAAGGTCAGAGATGCTCAGCTAGGCTCATGAGCTAGCAAATATATGCAGGAAGCTCACTTGGACTGTGTCCTCACACCCAGGGTGCAATCTCTTTTAGCTCACCAGAGCCATACACAGAGAGGAAATCCTCTGAAGCATATCACACTGGTTCTGCCGAATGACAGTCCAGCCACGAAATACCAGACAATTCCTCTCTGAACCAGGGAAGCTAACCCCAGACATACGTTTTGGCCTTATTGGGCCTCGACGGTGAGGTGCCGCTGATCCCGCTAGGCACTGTGAGCAAGGGGTCCACTTCTGGATTCCCCCATTACTCTTAGGGTGACTAATCCCAAGAGCAATTTGCATATGTAGAAAGAAAGGTCAGAGATGGTCAACTAGGCTCATGAAATGGCAAATACATGCAAGAAGCTCACTGGGACTGTGTCCTCACGCCCAGGGTGCAATCTTTTAGCTCACCAGTGCCATACACAGAGAGAAAATCCTCTGAAGCATATCATACTGGTCCTGCCAAATGACAGTCTAGCCACGAAATGCCAGACAATTTCTCTCTGAACAACGGAAAGAGCTAATCCCAGACATTCATTTCAGCCTTATTGGGCCTCATCAGTGATGTGCAGCTGATTCCTCTAGGGCCTAGGCACTGTGAGCAAGGGGTCCATGTCTGGATTCCCCCCATTACTCTTAGGGTATCTAATCCCAAGAGCGATTTGCATATGAGAAGGCTCTGCAGACAGGGCATTTACCACTGAGCTATCTCTTCCCTTGACATCATTCCAGTGGTAGCATCAGGGCCGGATTTACATCTCAGGAGCCTGTAGGCACAGAACTGTGAAGCGCCCCCCCCCCCCATTTGCCAACTCCATTGGACACCTCCACAATGCTCATCAGCTCCATATTGCCCCCCATCATCTCCATATTGCCCCTCACATTGCCCCCATCATCTCCATATTGCCCCCATCAGCTCCAACTTGCCCCATCATCTCCATAATGCCCCATCAGCTCCAACTTGCACCCCATCATCTCCATATTGCCCCTCACTTTGCCCCCATCATCTCAAAATTGCCCCTCACATTGCCCCATCATCTCCATATCCCCTCACATTGCCCCCAACCCCTTCAGCTCCAACTTGCCCCCACCTTCTCCATATTGACCTCCATAGGCTCCAACTTGCCCCCCATTAGCTCCACATTGCCCCCACCATCTCATTGTTGCCCTCATATTGCCCCCCTTTGGCTCCAACTTGCCCCCACCATCTCCATATTGCCCTCACATGGTCCGTTTCCTACCTCCCTGGTAGGAGATCTGTCATCTGTGCCTCCTTGGCACAGTCCTGTAGCTGATAGAGCTCCCGCGCGGTCTCCTATTCAGGAATGCAGAGCACTGGGAGATGATGTCCTCTCCCAGCGCTCTGCATTCCTAAAGATGCGACGAGGGAGCTCACCACCTACAGGACTGTGCCAAGAAGGCAAAGACATGTCCTGCCGCCGGGGAGGTAGAAAATAGGAAACGGGGGGGGGGGGGCAGCGCCAGCAAGGTGACTTTTTTTTTTTTTTTTTAAATTTAAAAAAATAAATAAATAAATCGCAATGGCAGGCGCCCCTCGGTGGCGTGCTCCTGTAGGCAGGTGCCTACTTTGCCTAAAGGCAAATCCGGCCCTGGGTAGCAGGCCTTCATACAGCAGCCATGTAATATATCAAATGTCTGCAGATGCCTGTATGTGAGGAGTTTCATTTCATTCATGCCTCTAGGTCAGACAGAGTCACAATAGACTTAAATGCAGGATGCAAAATTTTTTTGTAAAGTTGATACCTTTATTGGCTAACTAAACAGATTTAAAATGCAAGCTTTCAAGACTTCTTAGGTCTCTTCCTCAGGCATGTTATGCCTGAGGAAGAGACCTAAGAAGTCTTGAAAGCTTGCATTTTAAATCTGTTTAGTTAGCCAATAAAGGTATCAACTTTACAAAAAAATTTTGCATCCTGTATTTCTACGGCTAACACGGTACCAACTCTCATCTACAATAGACTTAAAGGGATAGTAATACTTTGTTTTATCTTTATTTTATTTTGTAGGCATTAAAAAAACATGAAGAACGATATAAGTCTTATCTCTCAAACCTTTATGGTTTAAGAGATATTCACAAGCAAAGTATCCCTCCCCCCTGTTTAGCCAGATTAGAAGGGAGGTGCCCAGGTAGACTGCAGAGAGGGACAATATTCAATTAAGATAAGGGAAAAAGCTGAAAAACTTGTCAAGAGGGGAAGGGTTTTCATTGTTTTCATACAAAGAAGATTGTCCCCTTCTGTTATCTGTCTGGTCTTACAACCAGATTCACATCTGAGAAGAGATGGCTTACGCTAGGAAAAAGGGGCTGGAGGGGAAACTTTGCTTGTGAATATCTCTTAAACCATAAAGGTTCGAGAGATAAGACTTATATCGTTCTTCATGTTTTTTTAATGCCTACAAAATAAAATAAAGTTAAAACGAAATATTACTATCCCTTTAATTATTTGATCTGAGAAAACCTACTGAGAAATGTAAACCCACAATTCTGTAAGCCTCTTCTTGTCTTTATCATTTTCTGAAATGGAATTCTCCAGTCATAGTCAAGAACAGAATCCTGAAGAAGGAATTCCACCTAGGTAAAGAAATCTGTTAACCAACTTGAGACACTTGTTCCTTTTACATTTTCCCTGATACAGATATTATATAACATACCTACATATAGATCAAGGCTTTTCCTGATGGGTAAAACAAGGGTACTATCATTGCTTGCAGACACTTCATTCAAAGTTTTATTCTCAGTGGGAAAGCTGAGCCTCAATAGATTATTATAATCACAGCTCCACCTCATCAGTAACAGTTTGAAATGCAATGTCTTTTGAATGAAACATCTGCCAGAAGAAGTACCCTTGTTCAGATCACTTTTAAAATAGTGCATTCTAAACAATGCAGTTTCTAACCGTGCGTTATGTATGGCACCTTGCTTTAAAGGCGCGACATGAGAATCTCTTTGCATATAAGCGTGAGATTCTCTTGTCGCATCTTTAAACGGTGCTTCAACACAACCCCCGCAGCATCCATGTTGTTACCCACATTAATCCTTTGAGTGCATACGACCTCCTACCATCTTCAAGTATAGAACACAGTCAGCAATCTTGGATTATGTTATAAGACAACAGGAGAATACAGCAGGTCAAAAGATAAGTTAGATGTAACGGAATGAGGAAATAGAAGTTAAGTGTTCCTTCTAATTTTCAGCTCCCAGTCTTCTACTTCTTTCCAATTTTCATTGTTTATAGAAGGTATATGGGCTTATCTTGTGGCCTGCTGTATTCTCCTGTTATCATATAACATAATCCACGATTGCTGACTGTGTTCTTCTTGCAGATGGTAGGAGGTCAGAGGCACTCAAAGGGTTAATGCGGGCAATGATATGGATGCTGTAGGGTTGTGTTAAAGCACCGTTTAAAGGCGCGATATGAGAATCTCGCACATATACGCAGAGAGAGATTCTCATGTCGCCCTTTAAATCAAGATGACATGCTTAATGCAGCTTCTAGCCACGCACTGTTTAGAATGCGCTATTTTAAAAGGATACCCCCTTGTTCTACTCAGCCAGACTATATACACACACAACAACTAAATTAACCCTTCACCCCAATGCCTTGTGCTCCTCTCTGTTCCTTAAAGGGTTGAGTAAATTATTTAAATTAATTTCATTTAATGTGTTTTCATTGTTTATTTTATTCATTTTATTTTCCAGTTGAATGCATTAATGAGCCTTTATCTGGCACATTTGCCTCAGTCTAGTGTTTGCACAAGGCAGGACACAGAAGAATTTATGACATCACAGGAGAATAAAAGAAAAACTATACCAGGGCGTTGTTTCTGGTGAATTACTATTTGATGTGGTTAAGCTTCTCTTTCGAGGATTCCATGGTATCAAAACATGCACAAATCAAAGTCTAGGAAAGTAATCTAAGAATTTCCTGGGTTCCTTGAAGCACAAAATCTTTCCATCTGGAACACAATGGAAAGTAAATATAAAATTAGAGTGAAACAATTCGGGGGGGGGGGGGGGGACATGCAAATTCTGAAGGTTACCATCTGTTTAACCCCTTAGTGACCAGACTGTTTTACAAATTTTGTACCCTTAGTGACAATGGCTGTTTTTGCATTTCTGCAGTGTTTGTGTTTAGCTGTAATTTTCCTCTATCATTTACTGTACCCACACATATTATATATTGTTTTTCCCGCTATTAGGGTTACCACCCAGCCGGTATTTTACCGGCAGGCCGGTAAAAAATTGGCTTCTGTCCAATGTTAAGTCTATGGAGAGAATGCCATAGCCGGTATTTTTTTTAAGAAAAGGTGGCAACCCTACCCGCTATAAGGAGGGCTTTCTTAAGATGTAATTATTTTCAACATATCATGTAATGTATTTAAAAAAAAATAAGAAAATATATTAAAAATTGTAAATAAAAAACACTATTCCTGACTTTTGCTTGAAAAATATGTTACTTATCTACAAAAGCTCCTAAATATATCCTAATATTTGTTCTGAGTTTAGAAATACCCTTTTACGTGTTTTTTGCACGATATAGGGCAATAAGTAGCACTTTGCTATTTCAAAACCATTTTTTTTTTTTCAAAATTAGCAACACTGACATTGTAACACTGATATCTGTCATGAATCACTGAATAACCCCCCACATGTTTATATTTTTTAAAAGTAGACAACCCAAGGTACAAACATGGGGTATTTTGACTCTTTTCATGTAACCATTTTAACACCAATCTGTGCCAAATTTTGAAGAGAAACATTTTTGAGATTTTTTTTTTTTACACAGATTGCAATTTAGGAATACATTTACTGAGAATTTAAAGGGTTACAGCCAAAAAACACCCAATATGTGTTAGGCAACATCTCCTGAGTACATTGATACCACCCATGTATATGTTTATCAGGGTCTTTGGGGGCTAAAGGGCCTTATTTCGGAGGTGTGCATTTCAGTTTTCCAACTTGGAATTTTGACATCTGGTCAACATGCACCCATGTCCTATTTGGGACATTTTTGAAGCCGGCCAATGTAATTTCAAATAATATATTTTTAAAAGGTAGACACCCTAGGATATTTCAAATGGTGGTATTTTTACACTTTCCTTGCACTAATTCTACTACCAGCATTTGCCAAACTTTTGGGTAGCAATTTTTTTGTGTTATTTTTCACATACATTGTACTTCAGGCATGAATTCACAGAAACTTATGTGTTCTTGTCAAACAACATTCCAATATGTGTTCAGCAACATCTCCCGAGTACAGTGATATCACCCATGCATAGGTTTATTGGGGTATTTAGGGGCTAAAAGGCCTTATTTGGGAGATGCGCATTTCAGTTTTCCAACTTGGAATTTTGACATCTGGTCAACATACAGCCATGTCCTATTTAGGACATTTTTGAAGCTGGCCAATGTCATTTACCCCCTTCAAACCATATATTTTTTAAAGGTAGACACCCTAGGGTATTTCAAATGGTGGTATTTTTATATTTTCCTTGCGCTAATTCTGCAACCAGAATTTGCCAAACAATTTTTTTGTGTTATTTTTCACATACATTGTACTTCAGGCATGAATTCACAGAAACTGTTGTGTTACTGTCAAACAACACCCCAATATGTGTTCCAGAGTACAGTGATATCACCCATGCATAGGTTTGTTTAGTTGTTGGGGTAGGTGCAATGCCAAACCTCTGACATGTGCTTGTCATTTTTCCAATTTGACATATCTTCTTTGCCTATTTTCTTTTTTGGGGCCTTTTTACGTATCCCGATTTATTTTATTCCCATGAATCTGCATGTATTTGAAAAGTTGACACCCCAAGGTATTGTATATGGAGTGTTTTGATGTCTTTGATGCAACTGTCTTAGCCAAAAAAAATTGGAGAAAGTGTGTGTTGGTAATTTTTTATTTTTACACACACATTTCTTTTTGACTGTGATTTAGGAGAGACTGTTGTAGGTTACTGCATGAAAACACCCCATGTTGTTTTCTACAAGGCTTTCTGAGTACACCCATGCACCCCATTCATAGGTTTGGCAGGATTTTGGGAAGGTTCAGTTATCAATTGTAGGACTTCTCATTTGAATTGAAATTGAGAGTATTTCTTCTGATAGGCCTATCTTTAGTCTGGGGCCCACTGCATACCCCAGTTTTATTTATTGCTATGAATGTGTATATATTTGAAACATTGACGCCCCAAGGTATTGTATATGGAGTGTTTTGATGCCTTTGATGCAACTGTTTTAGAAAAAAAAAATGGAGAAAGTGTGTGTTGGTAATTTTTCAGTGTTCAGTTTTACACACACATTTCTTTTTGACTGTGATTTCAGAGAGACTGTTGTAGGTTACTGCAAGAAAACACCCCAGGTTGTTTTCTGCAAGACCTTCTGAGTACACCCATGCCCCCCCCATTCATAGGGTTGACGGGGTTTTAGGAAGGCTCAGTTACAATTGTAGGACTTCTCATTTGAATTGAAATTGAGAGTATTTCTTCTGATAGGCCTATCTTTAGTTTGGGGCCCATTGCATACCCCAGTTTTATTTATTGCCATGAATGTGTATATATTTGAAAAGTTGACACCCCAAGGTATTGTATGTGAAGTGTTTTGATGCCTTTGATGCAACTGTCTTAGCAAAAAAAAAATGAGAAAATTTTTGACTGTGATTTCAGAGAGACTGTTGTAGGTTACTGCAAGAAAACACCCCAGGTTGTTTTTCTTCAAGGCCTTCTGAGTACACCCATGCCCCCCATTCATAGGGTTGACGGGTTTTTGGTAAAATACAGCACCAATTTTAGAACTTGCTCATAAAAATGGAGCAGTTACATGTAAAAGTCTGGAGCAGTAAAAGTAAAAACATTAACTCAGGAACAGTAAAAAAATTACTTAACAGTAAAATAAAATTAACTCAGCAACAGTAAAAAAAATTAAAAATGGACCATAGTATGGTAGCGTTTGAAGCAGTCACCAATGCAGAGTCCAGGTTGTCCAGGGCAATCAGGACAGTAGAATGTGGTGTCCTTTCTCTGCCCCTTCTTATAACAGACTCTGCATTGTTTGGGGAGTTTCTGCTGTGTCGTAGTAGGGGGCATTATAAAAATAAAGTGGGTAGCTCCAACTCTGCTTTCCCCTATCACCGCCCGGGGAGCAGGTGCATCTTGGTACAAAATCCTCAAAATGACTTGCAGCTGAAACTGTAAAAAAGTCAGTTTCATTCTGGGGTTTGCTTTTTTGTACAGTATAAACGCATTGTAGGTTGCAATTTGCATAAGATAAATTGCAACCTTTTTGTACCAGGCCCTTGTCTTCCGCATAATTTGGTAGGTCTTGCAGCTGATCTGCCAGATCAACCCCACCCATATGCCGGTTATAGGCCTTGATGCACACTGGCTTGTTTGTGACCTCAGCTCTGCCACGTACAGAGACCTCCACAGTCCTCTCAGTGTGGATGGTGGTGAGAAGGCATACATCCTTCTTGTCTCTGTACTTGACTTCCAAGAGCTCCTCTTGGCGCAGAGCTGAGGTCTCCCTCCTTTGTAGCCGGGTGCGTGCCAGTTGTCCTGGGAATCCTATGCGATTTTTGCCAGAAGTACTGCAAGCTGCTGTTTTAAAACAATACAGTAGCTTGAACAAAGGGGCACTTGTATAAAAATGGTCAAGATACAAGTGGTACCCTTTGTTCAACAGGGGGAGAATTAGGTCCCAGACAATCTTGCCACTGGTTTCCAGATGTTCTGGGCAACCTGGAGGGTCAAGGAAGCTATCCTTTCCCTCATACACCCGGAAGGCCTGAGCATACCCACTCTCGCTCTCACAGAGTTTATACACTTTCACTGCATACCTGGAGCACTTGGAAGGAATATACTGCTTGAATCTCAGCCTTCCCTTATATTTCATCAGGGATTCATCCATGCAGATATCCCTTCTAGGTGTATAAGCCTTTGCAAACCTGGCAGCAAGGTGGGTAATCAGGGGCCGGATCTTATGCAGCCTGGCAAACTGGGGGTGCTCCCTAGGTGGGAGAAGTGCATGAAATGAAGTATCAATTCATACCTCTGCCTAGACATACACTGGGTGTAAAAGGGGGTACAGCAGATGGGGCTAGTGCTCCAGTAAGAGCGGATGGAGGGCTTCTTGAATATGCCCATCAGCATCGTTAGTGCCCAGAATTTGTGAGATACTGGCACATCAATGGGGGCCCATGGCTGCTTTGCCAAAAAAGAATGTGGCTTAGCAGCACAGTACTGCTGGGCATATAAATTCATTTGGGAGACAATTCCCCCCAAGATATAATCCCCTAGAAAGAGCTGTATAAACTGAAGGGGGTTAAATCCTGTGACATCAAGACTGATGCCAGGATCTGCAGTGAAAGGCGGGATATCTGGCCTTTGAAGATTAGGCGCTACCCACTCCTCATCAGCAATGGCAGCTGGAGCAACACGTCTCCTTCTAGCGGGGGGCCTAGCAACCACAGGTACATCACTAGATGATGTATCTGAGCAATGACCAGGGTCAATGTCAGAGCCTGAATCAGTGGTCTCAGAATCTGGACTTTGGAGATTAGACGCTACCCACTCCTCTTCAGCAATACCAGCTGGAGCAACACGTCTCCTTCTGGCAGGGGGCCTAGCAACCACAGGTACATCACTAGATGTATCTGAGCACTGACCAGGGCCAAAGTCGGAGTCTGAATCAGTGGCCTCAGAATCTGAGGCAAGGATGGCATAAGCCTCCTCAGTGGTATACAAACGCTGCAACTGCTGCGACATTATTATTCTTGATAGATCAATGCCTAAGCAGTGATCTACAGCAAAGAAGGGGTTAATGGTTCTTAGAAAAGCCTTTGAGTCTCACAATTTTTTTTAATCTAAAAAAATAACCCCCCAAAAAAATGCACAGACAGCAGTAAAGTGCTGCTGTGCAAGATTACTGCTTATGCAGTGATCAGTGGCAGGGAAGGGGTTAATACAGGGAAATGAAAGGGTTAATGGCTCTGAAAAGAGCCTTTGGGTCTCACAATATAGAAATGTTCACTCTAATACAGATCTGTCTCCCTCCCTAACTAAAGCACAAGTGAGGAGAGGGAGGCGGATCCAGGGTGGTCAGAGTCAATATTTACAAATATTGACCTGACCAGGCAAATGGTGATCATTGTTATGATCACTGGTGTTATAGGGGCATTTTTTGATTGGATGTGGTTAGCCTGCCTTTATGATGAGGTAAGCTAGTAACACTCCCATAAGCCCCATGAGGCCACTGCCCTAAGAAGGACAGCGCTATATTGCCCACCACAGGGCCTACAATTAAATTTATATATATATATATATTTTTTAATATTTATTTTATTATTATTGCTATTTTTTTTTTTTTTACTTTAACTGAGTGCCTCGACCCCTCAAAGCTCTCGTCACTAGTTGCAGAGCATCGGCAGCATTGCCGATGGCTTCCGATGCTCTGCTTTAACACCAGGCGAGTCATGTGACACAACCCGGAAGTGATCTTTCACCGGGAGCGATCACAAGCAATGAGGGGGTTATAATCAGTATTGCAGGATGCCTCAACATCAAGGCATTCCTGCAATACTGTTAGAGTGGCTGGAAGCAATCACGATTGCTTTCAGCTCTCAGTTTACCGGAGGACTTACCAGGTACATCCATTGTTACTAAGTGACAGTTTTTGCGGGACATACCTGGTAAGTCCATTGTCATTAAGGGGTTAACCCTTTGAGTGCCAGAGGGATACACAACACATTGAATTGCAATGCACTGCGTACCCCTCTGACACTCAAAGGACTAAATGGAGCTGTTTAACCCTTTGAGTATTAGAGGTCTGCAATGAATTGCTCTCTCGAGCATTCATGGGGTTAAAAGTTAAATTTATATTCCCTTGATTTTCTTTTATTCCTCCCCTATGGTCAATTTGATTTGCCCCAGGATAGAACCACATTACCTTTATACAGATGGCCCATTGTATGTATGAATAGCACAAATGCGTCTTTCATTCCTGAAATTTTGAATGTATGAATCCGGTAGCAATGTAAAGCCCCATCTTCTGCAAGTGAACTGCTTAAGCTCTCGGGTGCTACAGACATCCCCAATGCACTGAGAAATCTTTAGTATCCAAAGGGTTTTGGGAAGCAGTGGGTTGGTTACATCTAACATTAAAAGGCAATCTGTAGGTGCCCTTATCTGGAAATCATGTTCCACAAATAAAGTTTAAAAATAACTTTTACTTGCTCTGGCAACTGGCTATGTGCACCTAAGAATGCCAACCAGCTGGTATAGTAAATGGGAGGGGTAACAAGCCCACCTCTCAGTTGTGTATCTACAAGGGGGCCGGAGCATGCAGTTGGGACTGTTGAGACTCAAAGTTCAGATCCTCAGGGTACGCCACCTGATTAGGTGTTTAGGGATATCCCTGATTAAGCACAGATGGAGCAGTCCCAATGACTGAGCCACTAATCACTCACTTGTTGTCCAGCAGAGAGATCCTAAAAACACTGGTTTACTAAATACATTCTTAAGTCACTAAGGGCCTAATTCAGGAAGATAGATATGAAGTTCTGGAACAAAACAAGTATACCATTGGGGACAAATGAAATATCCCATTTGTCTATCTTAAAATTTGAAACTGTAATTGTCTTGCATTTCCTAGTTGCCAGACTTGCCTGTAAGACATAAATCTAACCACTAGCTGACAGCAGTCACAACATACACTTTGTTAGCCCATGCAAGACATATTATATCACTATGGCTTCTTTAATAGAACGGCAATGTGTTGCGTACCCCTTTGGCACTCAAAGGGTAAAAGCAATCCAGCATCAGTGGACAGAGCACTGTAATATAATCCATCTACTCCAGTAAAACAGGGTACTCTTAGCAAAGTGCACTAAATATAGTCTATAAGAGCAGTCACGCACAGCAATGCAAACTGATGTCATAGTATGAAAGGCATTCATTTAAAGGAAATTCCATTCTGACACATCTAAAATGCTATGTAAGTACACATACATGGTAGGTGTGCAAAGAGCTAGAACTAATCTAATAATCTCCACCCCCCCAAATAATTTGCAATGGTCAGAAAATCTTAATGACCCAGAGGCGTAATGGGTCCCCCCATGACAACATTGCCCCCATTGGCCACCTCCACATCGCCTTCAATGTTCACCTCTCCACATTGCCCCCAATGTCCACCTCTCCACACATTGCCCCAATGTCCAAATTGCCCCTAGTGTCCATCTCCTACCTCCCTGGTAGTCCAGCTGCATGGCCGGAGAGGTCTGTGCCACCTTCTGCACAGACCTCTATTAGAAGCTGGAGCTCCTGCGCGGTCCTCTCTCTACTAATACAGAGTGCTGGGAGATGATGTCATCTCCCAGCACTCTGTGCATTACTAGAGTACCGAAGAAAGAGAGGGCGCTCAGCTTCGAATAGAGATCTGTGCCGAAGAAGGCACAGACCTCAGTTAGTTGCAGTCATCAGATAAGGGGTCACAGCGGGCGGCTGGGCCCCTACAGTGCCCGTTCACAGTTGCTACCCCTGCGACCCCTATTGTTACGCCTGAAATCACCCCTATGAATTTTCCCTTTAATCAGAGAATTGCATATTGCAATCATACATTTGTTTGAGTTTGTCCATCCTGACAAGAGACTAGCAATGTTAAGGACATGGGGCCATATTCACGAAGGTAAAGCGGTGGTATTCTGGAGAAAACTAACTCCAGGAATATTTCCTATAATTCCCATGGACTTAAATGCTTATTTAACCCCCTGGATGCTAGAGATGAAATACATGTAAAAGTCTCTCTAATAAGTGTTTCAGAAAGGATAATGTAATCATCAGTCTAAATGGCAACGTTATGATAACAACTCACTAAATTAACCCCTTAAGGACCGACACGCGCGGCTGGCACTTGGCATCCACGGAAATTTTTTTCCAGTTCAGGGCTTCCGGAGCGGCGTGCAGCCACGCCGGGAGCCCTGAACTCCATGACATGCCAGGACCATCACTGGTCCTTAAGTGCCAGACCACCGTGACGGTCCTGGCATGTCAGTGGTCACGAAGGGGTTAAACAAAACCGGTACTAATCTCACTGTCTGATTTAGATAATAAGGGTTATATAGAATTAAAACTTCATTACACAATACCTACTAGAGCCTGCTTTTGTGTACTGCACCTGCCTAGTGTCTGTATCAGGGGTATCATTCTGCACTCCTAAAGGGATGAGACAGTGCACATTTGGGGGTATCCCTGATTTTGTAAAGGTGTTGCAGTCATTAATTCCGTATTTTTGACTGCAACAGCTGTGTGAAATCAGGGATATCCCAAAAATGTGAACTGTATCTGCACTTTAGGAATACCATTTGACACCCTGGCCTTTTTACTAAATGTTTTATGCCCAAAAAATGCTTTGAATTGCTTATCTAGTAACATAGTAGGTGAGCTTGCAAAAAAGACATGCATCCATCAAGTCCTGGTTTTGCCATATGACCTTTATTGATCAGGCTGAAGGCGAAAACCTCCACTGAAGCTATTCACAATTTTACCCCAAGTGTACAAAAAAATCCTTCCTGGCAGTCTGATATCTCCCTCGATCAGGAGTGGCCCATGTGCCAAATGTGGCTGCCTGACTCCAGAGAGAGGCCCTCCTGAGATTTTTTAAGAAGTATTTTTATACCTAATTAACTTGCACCAGAGGCGTAACTAGAAGCCCCCAGGCTCGGGTGCAAACATTACCATGAGGCCCCCTTGACCATATTGTCCCACAGTGTCCTTTCTCCACATCCACACTGACCCCCAATGTTCTTTCTCCATCTCCACATTGCCCCCAATAATCTACAGTGTCCATCTCCTACCTCCATGGTGTTCCAGCGGTGTGGCAGGAGAGGTCTGTGCCTCTTGCACAGACCTATTAGCCACTCGAAAGCTCCCGCGTGGTCCTCTCTCTAGTAATGCAGTGCACTGGGAGATGATGTCATCTCCCAGTGCTCTGTGCGTTACTAGACTGCTGGAGGGAGCTCAGCTGCTATTAGAGGTCTGTGCCAAAGAACTTGTCTCAGTGGACGACCAGTTGTTTTTTGCCCAACTCTTTCAGTAAATAGGTGATGCAGTGCTGTATAAGTACAGGTGCACTGTAAAAATATAAAAGGAAATGGAAAATAAGTGTAAAATAAATAAATATATAAATATAATTGTAAAGAGGTAGAAACCAAACAGAATGGGGAGGATAAGAGGGACAACAGTAAGAAATGCGTAAGAAAATGTGAGTCAAATCTAGTGAATAATACATTTATCAACATAAGTCTATTGCGCAAAGGGCCTTAACCCCTTTGAGTGCCAGAGGTGTATGCAACTCATTACTGTCCTTTTTATGTAACTTAGTACCTAATGCAGGAAGCTAAAGAGATGCAAGCCAACTACTCCAAGGGGGCAGTGAAAAGTGCCTCTGCATTGGAGATCTCTCTAGCATTTAACAGGTTAATCCTTTGATTTCCACGTTTGCATGGGAATGGGTTGGATACCTGTCTGGCACTGAAGGGGTGAAAAGTCCTGTGTAAATCAATGAGGATTTTTATTTGCCTCCATAGAGTGCAGTTGATATATTTCAGATTTACACCTATTTATTTTCTGCATAAGACCATTTGTTTAGGTACATAAGGTAAATTTTGCCTAATCACTTTTTAGCTTTGTAATTTAGACACTTACCAACCCATTTTCATTTGTTTTTTACGTTACCTTTAATTTCTGTTACTGAAATTCATGGAAAACTGAGGTGGGGCTTACAGTTCCTCAGACCCCCCCCCCTACTATTTGCCCCATCAGATCAGAAACATAGAAACATATGATGAAGTGCTGTAGGTTGCCTGAATTAGTTACACACACTTGTAATCCATTTGTACAATTATGCATGCACATACAACATATATGCACACATATTATATATATAATATACTACATGCAAAACATTTAAACATGTTAAGACTATCTTTGCTGTTCTCTGATTCTGAATAGTGTTTGACTTGCTGGAGTTATTTTACTGATACAAGGAACACCATCCTATATAATAATTTGCTAAGGCTGTTTGTCAGAAACAGTCATGCGCAGTAGAGATGGCTGCACACGCTGCAGTTATGCGCAGCAGAGACTGCCTGCTCCACAGCTGATATGGAGTGGGGCGCTCCGAGTTCAGACCAGAGTCCCCTCTGCGCACCTTCCTGGAACCGCGAGAACGCTCTCCCTAGGGTAGCTGGTAGGGTGGTGGGAAGTCCAGAGGAGGCATGCCGCACATACTATGTGCCGCACATTGTGGAAGTGCCCGTTTAGAAGACTTGATATCTCCACTGTCGAGCAAGTAAAAATAAAAACGAAATGGAGCTAACATTACTTTTTTGCCTTACAACCCTTGCTCAAATTTTTTTTAAAGTGAATGTTCCCCTATAAAGTGGATTTGTTTTTTGTATTCAGTAAGCTACAGGCAGCCTTTACCGCTGCAGAAGACGCAAAGAAGGGTGCTCCTAGCTCACTGCTTGATTTTTCTTTGGTTCTCGTACCATCTGATTACTTAGGTCAAACATGGGGAAAGGGGAGGCTACATATCTAGTAAAGGTCATTTATGCTGTCTGTATATATGCTGTACAGACCCATTCTATATTTATAACATTTTCACCTATCTCTGGAAAATTGCCTCAGTACTGGGAAGAATAATTTAAAAATGGGTTCGGCCGCAAAGGGTGTGTGTGGTAAAGTGAAGGGGTGTGGCTAAGTTAGGGGGTGTGGGCAGGGGTGGGGCAAATGCAGTGCTAGGGGCGCCAGAGGGTGCTGTGCCTAGGGGCTCCTGAGATGTAAATCCGGCCCTGGGCAAATCCTAAAGTTCCCAGCTATGCATATTGTTAACACTTCTGCCTGCATGGCAAAGGAAGATATCCTGCTTGTTTTGTGTGTGTGATCATGCAATGATATCTCTAATCTGTAGCAGGACTGACTGCAGTACCTATGGATTAGACCGATAAAAACAGTGCTTAGAATCTAACACCTTAAAGGGATAG
Source organism: Rhinophrynus dorsalis (assembly GCA_037306005.1). Lineage (NCBI taxonomy): Eukaryota > Metazoa > Chordata > Amphibia > Anura > Rhinophrynidae > Rhinophrynus > Rhinophrynus dorsalis. The sequence continues at coordinate 90,721,837 of CM074726.1, read as the reverse complement.
TAATACTTATTCTGGGCTAGCTTTAATATTGTAGTTATTAAATAAATAAAGCAAAGCATCTATGTCTTTTTGTTGTAATTTTTATAGTTTTAGAGAAATTTCGATCTAAATTTTCCCCCTCCCGCCCCTTTTAGCTACATCAGAGCTCTAGCTGACAGACTTGTCTGCGGACCAGGCACACTTTGTAATACCATTCTAATGAAGAATTTCTTTGTAAACAAAGCTATTTTGCCTCTGCTGAAGAGCTGTCCGGTCCCGGGACCAGGATCTCAGTCTGTCAGCTAGAGCACTGATGTGTGTAAACGGGACAGGAGGAGGGAACTTTAGAAGCTTATAACTCTTAGGACGAGATGTTCAAAAAGTGGCTGTAACTGAAAATGTTTGTAATCAGAATAAAAAAGTTCTTACTCCATGGTCAGTCAATTCTCAAACACGTTTCTGTCATTTTGGGTATACAATACCTCCATCTCCATCAAAGGGAAAAAGCCGTCTAAAAGTGGGCGTGGTTTAATCTACCGTCATATTGTAAGGTATTTTCAGAAAAATATTCTTTTCAACGGCGCTTTGTGGTCTGATGTAATTTTTCCCGACAAAATAATAATGATCTAAACTTGGCGAAGACAAATTAAAATCCTGTTAGCAGGAGTGAGAAGCAATTTGTCGTTTCAAAGACAAAACATGTATTTCCTTTGAAAATTTTCGTTTCAAAGACAAAATCAAAGACATTTTTAACATCAACATTTTTTTAAGATAATGTTCATCAAGATTTTCTTACCGTCGGTTTTAATCCTTTAAAACAAACTATAGAGGAAGGAAAGGAAGGGGGAACGGAGACACATAGGAAGAGGAATCCCCTCCCCTCGTCCCATCCTCCCCAAAGAAAAGCAGGGTCTTACACGAGAGGCACTCAATAAAGCACTAGCAAAATATAGAAATATATAAATCTTTATTGGTAGAATCAAAATCTAAATCAGAAGTAAATGATCTATTTAAAAGCATTAAAAACAAGAAAAGAGGTTCTCAGATCCAAGACACACAAATAGTATATATATATATATATATATATACATATGCAGTGGCGTAACTAGAAGCCACCGGGCCCTGGTGTAGAAATTGCCATGGGCCAGATTGCCCCCCCCCCAACTTCACATTGCCCCATGACCATCTCCTACCTCCATCACCCGCTCCTGCGCGGTTCTCAGTAATGCAGAGCGCTAGGAGATGACATCATCTCCCAGCGCTCTCCATTACTAGATCGCTGGGAGATCAGCTGAGCTGCTGCGGGCGAGTGGCAATGGGTTCGCAGGGGGCGTCCGGGCCCCTGGAGTGACGGGCCCGGTCGCAGGAGCAACCCCTGTTGTTACGCCACTGTACATATGTATATCATCAATAATAAAAGGCAAATACCTCCTTGGGGATTAACTCTTTAGGGTTTGAGAGAGCACCGTATTATTTTCTATACTTCATATAGCACACCTGTGCCTGCTCATCGTTTTGTTTGGTTTTAATTCTTTACATGCATTTTCAAACGTCACGGATTGACTTTTGAAAATATTGTCCTTCTTTTACCACCAACTCATGATCTGACAATATTTTCATTATGACGACTTTTTTAAACATCTCGCCCTTAAACTATACAAGTTTGAGCAAATGGACTTACATCATTTCATTTTTTTTTTAAATATGTACAATATTAAAATTTCTTAAACTCGGGTATTACTATCCCTTTAAGAGCATTTTTATTCAGTTGTTGGGGAATCTAATCTCCACAGAACTTTGTTGTTGGACTTAGTCAGCTAAAGTTAAATAATTAATTATTCACATGTCCACGTAATCAAACTTCTACAGGTTTTTAGGCCGCTAAACCCTACTGGTTTCCACCAAAGGGGTGCAATAATTTGATAAGGAGGAATATAATGCAAATCCTTTCAATATGAAAACTCCTACTGAAGGTAGGACTTGGAAAAAGTGATCAATCTTCTTAAAGGGATAGTTATACTTGTATTAAAGTTGAGGTCAGAATCTTCTTTTTTTTTTTAACACATAGGACTATATTTCAATGCATACAGTTTTGTACTTCAAGAGTTATTCAATCCGAAAGATCCCCCACCCTCACCTTTCCTTGCATCACTGATTCTCTCAGTCTGGTCTGGATGGAACGCTGTGAGGGACAATCTTCAGTAAGCAAAAGTAAAATCCTACCTTATACTTATTGACTGAAGATTGTCCATCGCTGCATCCCTCCACTCCCATGACCAGATTCCAGATCTAATGGAGGTGGCCAGAAGGGGGATTCTTTCTGATTGAATGGCGCTTGAACTACAAAACTGTAATATTGAAATATAGCGCTATGTGTTAAAAAAAAAAAAAAAAAAAAAAAAAAAAAAAAAAGGAAGATTGGACCTCAACTTTAATACAAGTATTACTATCCATTTGAAAAATAACCCTGGACATCTCAGGGAAAAAAATAAAAACATTCAAAATGTAATTAATAGGAGAAACTGTTAATAAAGTGATAGGCATACCTGGGAACTCTCAGGGTTTGACCCAAATCTCAGGGTCTCAGGGTGAAGGGCCAAATTCTCAGGGTGAGAGAGGTCTGTGTCACCTACTATATGAATTTCCCCAATTAAATGTTTCCTTAGCCTCTAAACTGGTGCCATTAGTACCAGAAAGACAGTGGGAGATGTCCTGCTTGTCTTGTTTGTGTTCAGGCAGTGCGTTATCCAAACTGTAGCATGTTAAAGGTCCCTCGCACACAGACCGGAGCACCTCTGTGTTAGAGCAAGCAGGCACATATCGCATAAAATCTACATTATGGGAAGCTTTAAGGGTTAATATTTCAAAGATCTCAGGGTCAGCTCATCTTGAATGTTCCCAGGTATGGTGATAGGCCTTCTTTAAAAACCCAAATTACCTGCCTGGCACCTACTCTGCCCTGCAATCAGGGAAATTCAGGAGGGCCTTATGGAAGCTCTAACACTTCTTACATAGTCCAGAAGCTCTCCATTGTTCTGTTGTGCTCAGCTGGCTGAGAAGGTGGCAAGTACAGCACAATAATAAAAGATGGAAACCACAGTTTTCCTACATCGGGGGTGAAGTCATTGGTTAATATTAGCAACTTGCTGACAACGGATCTTTCTACTCTCAGTGTGGGAGAGTTCACTGCTCCAAATATTCTTACATAGTCCAGAGGCTCTCCATTGTTCTGTTATGCTCAGCTGGCTGAGAAGGTGGCAAGTACAGCACAAGAATAAAAGACAGAGAACCACAGTTTGCCTACATCGGGGGTAAAGCCATTGGTTAATATTAGCAACTTGCTGACAACGGATCTTCCTACTCTCAGTGCGGGAGAGTTCATAGCTCTAAATATTATCTGGTGGACAAAGCTTTGTTTAATTAGGAGAAAGAGCAAAAAACCTTGGTTTGTAGTGGAGGGGGATCAACTGCAAGTTGCAGCAGGCCGGATGCGTCCCAATAGGTGTCGGAGGACTGGATGTGGCCCGGTTGGTGCCAGAGGGCCGCATATGGCCCGCTAGATTGTTTATAGGCTACAAATGGCCCGTGAGACTGTGGCGGGCCAAATTTTGCACGCAAAGTGTATGGTGGGCCATACACTTTGTGCACTATGAAAGGTGCGCTGAGGCAAGCAATCCTCTGAGCACATGCAAGGGGCACAGTGGGAATGCCCAGAACTGCTCTACTACCACCTTAACACAAAGGGGATAACCTGAGTGGAGGACTACAGTTAACGGGGGTTGTACTCCAACAACAGTTGACTACATCTACCACTGCTGCAGGGTGAAGGTGTGTAAGTGGCACTGACACATGAGATTTGAAACACTGGTACTCTGATTTAACCTTTCAGGGTCATGCTGCTGCAGTGGCACCGAGAAATAGGAAAAGGAACACTTCCAGCTTTTTTATTAGGGGTGAAAATTAATTACACCAAACCGCACTACTCATGTATGAATATATATAGCTGATTGACTCACTGGTTCACAGTTTAGGGACCAAAAAAAAACCAAGCTTCTGCTGATCCCCTTGGGAGACAGAGCTTCCACTGTTTGTGTTTATGGGACTGTATTCAATGCAGAAGAATGATGTTTTGAGAGAGGCTTCCCAAGAGATTTTGCAGCAGCCACAGATTTTGCTGAACTGGTCTCCTTGATTGGAAAGCCTTGCCTTCATACGCAGCCAAAATCTTTAAAGGGATAGTAATATCTAAAGTAAAGTAGATCTCCGAGTCTTCTCTATTAAAAATATAACAATTTGTGCTATGTTTAATAACTTACTTTTCTGTAGTTGAAAGGATATTCACTGTAAAAGGATCCCCCTTCTGGCCAAGTCACACTGCATCTAAGCTAGGCTGACCAGACCTCACCTTTAACCAGATACACATAGGTAATAGACATTTTTTTAAGGTTATATAGGTGTTTTTAATTGCATACACACTGGGAAACATTCGTTTAGTATTCATGTCATCTTAAAGGGGCCCTGCTTCAATTTATGTGTTTCCAAAACTTTCTTAAAATATTGTTTTTAATTTAGACAGGCTTGAATAGATATGTTAAAGTATGTACTTGCCAAACTATGAGGTACATTGCCAGAATGACATCCGCGCGCCTGCGCTGCCAGTCCCAGCCTGGTCTAGGAGGCGTTGCTAGGAGCCGGCTGGCTCCGGCTGGGACTGACAGTGCAGGCGCACGGACGTCATTCTGGCAAGATGTCCGCGCTCCGTGCTACTGACAGCTGGGGAATAAAGCATAGATCTATTAAATCAGGTAATAATTCTGGCGACTAGCGCTACTAAGCAGCTAGTTGCCAGAAGGGGGCTTAGTTAAACTACACATTTTGTGACATGGTAATTCCGCTTTAAATATTACTAATCCCCATATTGTATACATGTTAAAAAGAGTTTAATTGTCCCCAGTGTTATCTCTCAAACCTTTATGGTTTAAGAGATAACTATAAGCAAAGTTCCCCCTCCCTCCCCCTTCCCTGAAGTCAGAGTTGTACTGAATGCAGCGGAAGTCTGTCGTACGACAGTCAGGCGGCTCTGCAGCTGAGCCGAGATCGAATTAGTAAAAAAATAATTATTTCACTGAAACGGTCTTCTACATGTGCTTGGTTTGCAAGCAGCTACAATACTGACTTAAGGGAAAGTGAAGGGAGGGGGAACTTTGTGGACAATTATCTCTCAAACCATAAAGGTCTGAGAGATGACATTTGGGAGAATTAAAGGGATAGTAATACTTAAAATGTAAAAAAAAATATGTTGTAGGGTTTATCCCCCTGAGTAAAACAAGAGTACTCCCACTGCTGAAAGGTGTTTTATTCAAAAGTTATTAATTTTCAAAGTTGAATTTTTTAGGTGCAATATCACAGTGGCCTGAAATTGTACAGTGGCGCTGTTGCTACACCATCCTATGGAGATTTATGGTCAATTGACCAGAGCTGTCCATAGGATCGTGTAGCAACAGCGCCACTGTACAATTTCAGGCCACTGTGATATTGCACCTAAAAAATTCAACTTTGAAAATTAATAACGTTTGAATGAAACACCTTTCAGCAGTAGGAGTACTCTTGTTTTACTCAGGGGGATAAACCCTACAACATATTTTTTTTTACATTTTAAGTATTACTATCCCTTTAAATTCTTTTTAACATGCTTACAATATGGGGATTAGTAATATTTAAGTATTACTATCCCTTTAAGTTTTAAAATGTTCAATGTTTTTTTGTTTTGTTTTTTAAAGTAATTTCTCTATCTCCTAAAATACAATGTTGATGATTTTGAAAGGGTTTTCAAAATCTCCTATGTATTAGCCAATTCTAGCATTTGCAATGCATTCCGTACCCCTCTGGCACTCGAAGGGTTATAATAGTGCCCTGTTAAAACTGTGTAACGTTATGCTGCTGAACATCTATATCAATTTAAAATAGGGGTGAGGACTTCTAATTTGGCCTTTGTAAACATGTAAATAATATAGTTTAAATGTAATTTATTAGCAGGGTTATGGTTTAGGGAAGTTGGAGTTTTGAAACGTGTATCAGGTGCTGAATTTACAGAATAAACTATACCCTGCACTGAGTCCATCTATAGTCATGATGGACGTTAAAAATGCACACTTTGTGGCCGGTATAATGTTAGACACTGTTTCAATAACACAATACTTTAACCCTTTGAGTGCCAGAGGGGGTATGCAAAGCATTGCTCCACAATGCATTGCATACCCCTCTAACAATCAAAGAGTTAAAAGTTCCATAATGTTTGTCGCTGTTTTAATGATGAGACAATTTAAATGCTCTGTTTTGACCCAAGCAACATTTTAAACTTTGTATTGTTACAACATTTTGATACTGAACTGTGTTGGAGTCTAACACAGGTGTAACTACAAGGGGGTGCAGTTGTGCTGGGGCCCAGCATCCAAGGAGACCACATCTGTTTAACCCCTTAACGACCCATGACGGTCCTGGAACGTTATGGGTAGATTTGCATTAATGGCCCATGACGTTCCAGGACCATCATGGAATTCAGGGCTCCCCACGCGGCTGCACGCTGTTCAAGGAGCCCTGAAACTGAATCGCTAAAAAAAAAAAAAAAAAAAAGCTCTGTGATCCTTAAGTGACGGCTGCATGCGCGATCGGCCGTCCTTAACCCCTTAACGGTACTGGCACGTCATGGGTGGATTTGCATTAAAGACCTATGGTCATACCTGGGAACTTCCAATTGAGGTCTGCCCGGAGGGAAGTCCTCTGGTGTAGCAGGGGGTGACAATAATGACGCGAATTGCGTCAAAAAGGGGCAGGGCTTAAAGGTGACACACAGAAGGCTGGGGAAGGAGGAACACCGGGAAAAACAGCAGATGTGGGCAGAGTTTCAATAGAAACTCCCCACATCCGGAGGAATCTACCTCTGCCCCGGAGACCCGGTAAAGCTCTGTGAAAACCGGAGTCTACGGGGCAAATCCGGAGAGTTCCCAGGTATGCCTATGGTGTGCCAGGACCGTCGTGGAATTCTGGGTTCCCCGCACAGCTGCTTGGGGAGTCCGGAAGCGGATGCGAACAAATAAAAAAAATGGTCCGTGGTCCTGAAGTGATGGCTGTGTGTCTGAGCGGCCAGTCCTCAAGGTGTAAAGGGTTAAATAGGTTCTAGTTATGCATCTGTGAAAATATTTTTGAGAGGAGCCCACAAACACCAATGAAGGCTAATCTAGCATTCAGGGGGTTAAACGGAATATTTGTTTTATCCCCTATAGTGCATTTGGTGTGCCCCAGAATTGCTCTAATTCATCTTAGATCATAGATCTTAGATCATTCCGGAATTCAGTGTAGGAGTGCTCTCCTGGGTATATTTCATATACTGATTATTTATGTAGCAACATTCTTTTCATTTGGCAATCATAATATCTGTCAAACAACTAGGGACAAATGTCTTTTTAATTTTAGTCTTAACCTCTTGTGGACCAGAGGGTTGTGCAATCCATTGTTTTGCATCTGATCCTCAAGGGGTTCACATTGATTTAAATTCAACTTTTAACCCCTTGAATGCTAGAGAGACCTCTCTAGTATTCAAGGGATTAAAATCCACATTTAAATCAATGGGTATTTTTAGGTCTTCTCTACAGTGCAGTTAGTTTGCCCCAGATCTCCTCCACTTTTTTTTAATTTAATATACGACCCTAAACAGTTCCTCAAAACAAAATTGCTGTAAAGATGAATGGACAATCTAACTCCTAAAACTGTTAGAAGGGGTTTGTAATGCAATACGAAGCACAAACGTATGGCACTCAAGTAGTTAAAATGTATTCAAACCTCATCTTAAACTTGTATTTCTAAGAGGCAATGAAGAGATGCAGTGTTTCCTTTGAATGTTATGCATTTAGCAGCTTGAATACAATATACCCCCTCCCATGTCTGTCTGTCTACTTGCATGCAATAATTACATCAATCCCCCAGATAAACCGGTCCTAACAAGTTCCACTCGTCCTCCTCCCAGCATCTCAGTGCAGAATGTGTGTGACTACTCCTGCTCTTCATGTGATCCTCCCAAACCGGACCCTTCTCCCCCACTCCACCCTCCAATCAAAGAGAGGGGTGGGAGGTGGTGCCTGTCAGCCTTTGTGGGGGTCTGCAGTATTCATTCACATAAACATCTGAGGCAAGGAGGTGAGAGCACTGTTTGTGTGATCTGCTGAGCTGAGGTAATTGCCATGTGCTTCTGAGCTTTTCCTACAGAGTTGGAAACATGACTCTGCTATCCCCATTCCTTACTGGATTGTATGCCTGTGTGTGCAGGATCTGTAAAGGCTGTGCGTGCCTGGGTTGTGTTGCTTTTACATATATATACACACAGTTGTTTTCCCTGCTCTAAGCAGAACAAGCTGTGCATTTAGCTTTGTGCTGTGGTGTGAATGTTTGATGCCTTGTTATGTACATCACAGTCCATGATTTCTTTCTGTGTCACAGAAATCCCAGCAAAGGTGAAACCAGCATGTAGGAAAATGCATCTGCAGACTGGAAGTAAGTGTCATTTACCATTTTTATTACTTATTAATAAATCCCAGAATCTGCACACCTGTGTAATGGGTATGCATCGTATAAATATACATGCCAATTATTCCTGGTTTTCTCTCACTATTCCAAGTTTATTTGAGGTAATATCTGATCTCCTGTATAAGTACAGCTCGAAGGTCCATTTTCATCAAGCTAAAAATTAGTAATTCTGGAGAAAACCAACCGCATTATAGGGGAGAAATGAAATTTCTATAGTTCCTATTGATTTATATGGAGCTTTTAACCCATAGAATGCTATTGAGGTCTGCAAAGGATTGCAGTGCAGTGCACTGGAGTCCTTGCTAACATTTAAAACCCTATTTAAATAATTTGGAATTTTCTGCTGAATACGGCCCCTATTCTGTAGTACAGGGTTGTGTTGGTGCTGCACAGTACTATGGACCACTACTGACGGTCAGTCATGTGACTTCCCAGGAAGCTTTCCTGGAAATCTTACTAAGTATGGCCCCTGCCAACTGTTTCCTGAACATCTAAATCCTACTGCTCCTATATATGTCTCAGGAGTAAATGCCTTGGATCAGTGGTGTCCAAGTTCAGTCCTCAATAGCCACCAACAGGCCAGGACTCAAGGATTTCCCTGATTAATTACAGGTCAGTTAATCAGTGGCTCATTCATTTTAATTAACTCACCTGTACTTAATCAGGGAAATCCTTGACTCCTGACCTGTTGGTGGCCCCTTGAGGACTGAACTTGGACACCACTGATCCAAGGCATTTACTCCTGAGACATACATAGGAGCAGTAGGACAGCTTTGACCTGGATGATAGAGGTGTCTCCAAAGCATTGAGAAGGAAAACTTTGGAGACCTCTTTAGCATTGAAGGGTTTAAACTTGCACATCTGTGACACAAAGGTAACTGTACAACTATAATACAATCATATAATTTAACCATATCTACTTATTTAATTGACTTGTAACAAAAATGTTGCACTCCAATATTTCCATTCCTACTACAATTGCTCACATTATTTGATACAGTATGTCATTATATTTATTTAAGTAAAGTTTGTTCAAATAAAATAAGTTGTCATCTAGCTGTTAAAATGCTGGTAAATATTTGGCTTCTAGCCATCGATAAGCCAGAGACAGGTATTTTATTTTGTCATAATTGGTAAACCCTAAATGCATCCTATCTTCTGTTGCAGTGAAAGCAGAACACACAGTTTTTTTTAAGTTTTATAATCAAATTGAATGCCTTCCAGCCTACCTCCCTTCATATTTTCACTGTTCTACCTTAAACATGTTTCCTTCACTTGAAAAGGATTTTAAACTTTTGATTTTAATGGTTCTAACAAAACTTTATTCGTGGAATGCACCCCTTCAACTCTGAGTGCCAGTGTGGTGTGCAACTCATTGCAGACCAATACATTGTACACCCCTCTGGCACACAGAGGGTTAAATTCATACCTCCTGTGTATCTCTGTTTAGAAAGGACAGTCCCAATCTGAGACCCAAATCCCTCTGTCCCTCTTTTTAGGAGATACGACTGTGTGATGTGTATCACATTGCTCCACAACAATAAAACTCACATTAATGTTTGTGCAAACATCAGTATATGTGTTTATAAATTAGCCTGTTTTAAATAAAATGCTTTGGTCCTACTCTAAATCATTTATTAATTTACACAAAGTGGTGTCAATAGGTCATGAAATAACCTAAAAATGATTGATAATGCCCCGCCCACAGCAACACCACCTAAAACAAAAGCGTCCATCTTTGGTCATTTGAATTGTTGGGAGGTATGCTCTTTGGCCATTTGAAATGTTGGGAGGTATGATAAATCATTCATGTTGCACTTGGGGTTAAAGGGATAGTAATGTTTCACAATAAAAGCAGCTCTAATTAATCTTCATAGTATTTGGGCCATGAAGAGTGTTATTTCAATACTGTCAGAGTTGTAATTCAAGAGTAATTGAATGATAAAGTATCCCCTGCCCGCCACTTTTACTGATATAACACTGCCCACCTCAGAGCAGCAAGACTGTCCGAATGGATCACAGAGAGGGACAAACCTGTCAAGGGGGGGCAGGGTTTCCTTATGCTCACAGTGAGAAGATTGTCCCTTACTGTGAGGTGTCCAGTCAAGAGATCTGATTCCACATCTGAGGGGAGGTGACTTACCAGAGGTGTCCGTATAAATTTTTCCGGGAGGGGGGGTGGCAAACCCATAATATAATCCACAGGCCAGCCCATCCAGCCCCTTTGTTTATGTGGAGGGGGTAATTGTAGGAGTGGGGCCCATGTGGCTTACACTAGGTGAAAGGGGCGGGAGGGGGATACTTTGTCATTCAATTACTCTTGAACTAAAACTCTGACAGTACTGAAATAACACTCTCTATGGCTCAAATACTATAACGATTAATTGGAGCTGCTGTTTTTGTGAAACATTACTATCCCTTTAAACTGGTTGCCTCTCTCTACTACATGACACTGCATGTGGGCTAGCAGTGTGCCTCACTCTCTACACTTCCTGCCTATCTCACACAGTAGATTACAGCTTTCTGAGTAGGAAATGAAGCGTGCAAAGGAAACTTGCTCCCCCACATGCAATATCCTCATATATCAGTTCTGTCTAGGAATGAAAACATATACACCTATATCTGTGAACATTGCAACATGTTCCTTCATATTAGATCAACTTATAACTTAGCATTAGTGTTCCTTTCATGCTGCTCACTGAAATAATGCCAAAAAGTAAGACAGAAGAAATTCTGGGGCAAATTATGTGCACCACAGAGAAAAAATAAATAATTCCAAATGTCCCATTGATTTTAATGGTACATTTAATCCCTTGAATGCTAGAAAGGTCTCAGATTCATTGTTTGGCAATGCAATGGAGGCGTAGCTAATGTTCAAGAGGTTAAAAGCCCAATTTAACACCTTGTATGCTACAACAATTCCAACACAATGCATTAGAGATTTGTCAAACTAATGGGGCTTTTTAGTTGTCTCCTATGGTTATTTTGGATTGTTCCAGAGTTTCTGCACTTTGTGTTTGTACATATGGCCTGAGTTATAAGAAGTCAGTAGAGCAAAATTGTACATGCTGGTGTGACTTATCTTTCCATCTCAAATTCTATACCCACCAGCTATTTTTCTTTGTGCCGGAAAATGTAGCAGTGTAGTTAAAGTTTTATTGTATCCTGGAGTCACAGATCCAGCTGCCTCTTGTAAAATTCTCTCTTAAAGGAACACTAACTTGTAAAAATGATCTAGTGAAGTGGTCTCAAACAGGGTACTGTGGCATTTTGGTGTGTTTTGCAAATGTTTAGTTTCAAATGACTATTTATGGAAATTGTTATGCTCGGTATGTTTTAGTCATTCTGACTGTGAAAACTAAGAATTATTATTTATGTACGTGTACCCATCATTATATGCTTGACAAATTACATAAAATGTTAGGGTTACTCTGAAAATTCCAGACTGCATATTAAGGGTACCTTGAGCAAACAAAAGATTGACAGCCACTGATCTCGGTTTATACACAGTTAAATACTCTGTAGTCCATGCTAGCATCTGTTAAAGGGATAGTAATACTTCGTTTTATCTTTTATTTTATTTTGTAGTCCTTAAGACTTATATCGTTCTTTTTTTTTTTTTTTAATCTCTCAAACCTTTATGGTTTGAGAGATATTCACAGGCAAAGTTTCCCCTTCCGCCTCTTTTACCTAGTGCAAGCCATCTCTTCTCAGATATGGAATCCAGTCCATAGAAAAGACCGATAACAGAAGGGGACATTCTTCTTCCTATGAAAACAATGAAAGCCCTGACCCCCCCCTTGACAAGTCTTTCAGGTTTTCCCCTTATCTTAATTGAAGATTGTTCCTCTCTTCAGTCTACCTGGGCACTTCCCTTCTGATCTGGCTGAGCAGTGTTACATCAGTAAAAGGGGCGAGAGGGGGACACTTTGTCATTGAATTACTCTTGAACTACAACTCTGACAGAATTGAAATAACACTCTCCAAAGTCCAAATACTATGATGATTAATTAGAGCTGCTTTTATTATGAAACATTACTATCCCTTTTAAAAGTCTCATTTTGTTTTCTATGGCATAAAAATCCCTTATATATGCACTCTGAGGGCTCCCATTCCTGCCTTCTCCAAAGTCTATATAGGATAGTGTAAGAATGCATAGCAAATGCAAGTGTAAGGTTAGAGTTTAGGGATCTAACATAAAATAACCACATTTTACAGATGCTGACTGAGTTATATAACCCAGCTGAATTTTTTCGTTGTTTGTGTTGCTTTAAAGTAATAGTAATATTTTGTTTTAACTGTATTTTATTTTGTAGATATTAAAAAACATGAAAAACAATGTTTTATCACTCAAACCTTTATGGTTTGAGAGATATTCACAAGTAAAGTTTCCCCACACTAACCAAAATGGTCAAGTCTGCCATCTATCTGTCAGATTTGGAATCCGGTCTGCAGAGCAGCCGGCGGCTCTTCAGCAGAGCCGAGATTTCAAAATATAAAAACTATTTCATTAGGAGTGTCTACAAAGTGTGCTTGCAAACCAGGCACACTTAGTAGACTATTCCAGTTAAGTAGTTATTTTTATATCTTGCGATCTCTGCTGAAGAGCCGCGGCCAGTCTGCGGACCGGATTCCAAATCTGACAGCTAAAGATGTGACTTTAGCAAGGGGGAAACTTTGCTTGTGAATATCTCTCAAACCATAAAGGTTTCAGAGAGAAAACTTAAATTGTTCTTCATGTTTTTTTAATATGTACAAAATTAAAATAAAGTTAAAACAAAGTACTACTATCCCTTTAAAAAAACCTCTGCCACTTTCACACAGTAGTGTTAAAGCTGTAACCACCTGGATGCTAAAGTGATCACCAACATATTACAAAACAGCATGTTGGAGACCACCCTAGCATTTAACACATTGTAGACCGTTCCAATGAAGTAATTCTTTTTAAAGGGATAGTAACACTTCGTTTTAACTTTATTTTATTTTGTAGGCATTAAAAAAACATGAAGAATGATATAAGTCTTATCGCTCAAACCTTTATGGTTTATGAGATATTCACAAGCAAAGTTCCCCTCCCCGCCCCTTTTACCTAGTGTAAGCCATCTCTTCTCAGATGTGGATCAGGTTGTATGACCAGACAGATAACAGAAGGGGACAATTTTCTTTGTATGAAAACAATGAAAGCCCTTCCCCCCTTGATAAGTTTTTCAGCTTTTTCCATTCCCATTCCCTTCTGATCTGGTTGAACAGGGGGGGGATACTTTGTTTGTGCATATCTCTTAAACCATAAAGGTTTCAGAGATAAGACTTATATCATTCTTCATGTTTTTTTAATGCCTACAAAATAAAATAAAGTTAAAATGAAGTATTACTATCCCTTTAAATAATGAGATTTCGGCTCTGCTAAAGAGCCTCATCGAGTCGGCCGACTTGAACCTCCTGCTGTCAGCTTTACAACTGACATCAGGAGAAGGGGAGGGAGGGGGAACTTTGAATGCGAATATCTCTCAAACCATAGCGGTTTGAGAGAGAAGACTTGTGGCATATAGTTTATTTTTTGAACTACAAAACTCTAAGTGTTTTTTATGGAACATCACTGACCCTTTAAAAAGGCTTCATTACAATGATGTTTAAATTAAGCATCTCTCAGCAGTAGGAAATATCATTGTGTTAACACTTTGAGTGCCAGAGGGCTACGTAGAGAAATACGTTGAGTACCCCTCTGGCACTCAGCTTTCCCTGCTGATTAATGCTTTAACTCCTTAAGAACCAGAGAGGTATGCAACACATTCCAAAGAAATAAATAAAAATAATTATTTATATATCCTATATAATAATTCACTAAAACGTGTGTAACGCTGCAGTCATGCACAGTAGAGACTACTGTGCGTGCTGCAGTCATGCGCAGTAGAGACTTCCCGCGCCGCGGCTCATACAGAGCTGGGCACTCCGAAGGAGAGTCCAGCTTTGTATCAGCCGCGGCGTAGGCAGTCTCTACTGCGCATGACTGCCCCGTGACCGGCTAGCAGTGGCACTGTGGCCCACGTAACGGGCTCTTCAACTAGTATGTGTATATATTGCCTTTTTTCATATGTGTTTGCAAACCCCTTTTAATTATTTAGTGATAACCTTTACCTAAACCATGGTACATAACTTTAATATTCCCTGTCTCTCCCTTTACATAGTAGGCATTATATACAGCAGATATACTGAGATGTACATCCTTTGAGGACACAGATACAGTCCTGCCCTGAGAAGATTGCAGCTTTACAGGAAGGAATTTATCCTGCAGTGAGCAGCAACCCATGTTATCTCTGTCGGTATACTAAAAAGGCAGCCGTACCCTTCCACTCCACCTCCCTCTGTACTTTCTCCTTGTTTTGTGCTGCTTAGACAGAAACAAGAATGAACTGCAGTGACACAGCTCGTCTAAAGAGCCTCTTGACCCAGCTGCTTCAGGAGCTTTCCAAAGTCAACAGCACCAACACTCCCCCATCAGATGATGACAGTGATGATGCCTACTTGTATATCTTGCTCATCATGATCTTCTATGGATGCCTGGCAGGGGGGCTTATCCTGGCATACACCAGGTCCAGAAAACAGGAGTCCAAAAATGACCCCTACCATCTGTACATTGAGACTGAGTGGAGCAAGAACACCAAGAACATGCCCAATGCAGCGGAATACCAACAAAGGGGCAGTATTGAAAGTGAACACTTACTGTGAAAGGCCACTTGGCTTGGACTCGGGGACCTTTTACCTTGATTGCCACTTGCTGTAAAATGCCTTGGATACCCTATGGCACTCAAGGGATAATGGCTGGGAACATATCGTGCATGCTGCCCGTAATAGTGATTAACTGTTTATTATGAAAAACTTATATAGTACTTCCACTGCTGGGAAATGCTTCATACAAAAATTCTAACAGATCAAACTTTTTTTGTGCCAAATGGTATCAAGAAGGTGTATTATTTTTTTTTATTTTTTTTTTTTTTTAATCTCTCTGTGAGACCCTGAGTCTTAGACTATATATATATATGTTTATGATTGGAATAATAGTATCTGGCGATCACAATAGAAAATCACACTATATTCCTTTGAGTGCCAGAGAGTAAGTAAGCAAGGCATTGCGGAGTACCCCTCTGGCATTCAAAGGATTAATAAAAATAAATGTGTTTGAAATGTAATGACATTTGAATGAAGCATTTTCCAGCAGCGTGAGTCACCATGTTTTGTTCAACAGAAAAATATCTATCTATCTTTCTATAAAAAAACATTTTTTGTACTTTTTTAATAACTGGCAATAATGTCAGGTCTGATTTTATAAATGAGTAAAGGCATCATCCTATATAATAATTCGCTAGGATGTTTGTCAGAAACCTTCATGCGCATCGCGTGAGTGAGGTGACGCAAGACTGCATTGTGTGGTGCAGTGAGGTAGCGACCGCTTAACCCTTTGAGTGCCAGAGGGGTACTCAAAGCAATGCGTTGCGTACCCATCTGGCACTCAAAGGGTTAACATTACCTGGACTTTGGCCCGTGTACATGGGCTTTTACACTAGTTATAAATATGGCACTAGTGAGGTGATGTTAGTGCCTGAAATGCTGAAGAACAGATTATACCTGATGTTAGGATTCTGGCAAAAATTCTGTTGCAAAATTGTTGCAGTTAGCGACATTTATTTATACATTTTCAACACCAGAATTTTCACCAGTTGTACATTGCTTTTCCCCAAACACAACTAGGTGCCTTCCAAACTGGTGTTCTCATCTTTTTGACCCCTTCACAACTGGCCGCGCGTCAGTTAAGGACCCCTGAAGTCCTTAACACACATTTACCCATGACAGTCCTGGCACGTCATATGTGGTTCCTTAACCCCATAAGGACTACGTGACGTGCTATGACCGTCACGGTCCTTATACCCTTAAGGACCAGTGACCGTCATAGCACGTCACATACTTTTTACTTACAGCGTTCTACCGGGAGCGCTGTAAGTAAAAACGGGGCCTAAAATTGACCGCTCCAAGACTGGAACGATCTCTCTTGTACTGGCGCGCCGCTTCGAGGCCTTTGTAACAGGTCACGTGCACTGGCACGTCAGCAAGGGTCAAAGCGGTCCTTAAGGGAAGCTAACTTCCCTAGACCGCTGGTCCTTAAATTCCGATCTTCATTTTTAGACCACTTTTACGCCACATTTTTGTTCTGTAATATGTCTGATGTCAGCTGCTGCTCATTTATGACACTCACAACACTGTGCTAATACATAAAGAACTGTTCCCACATTATGGCCTGTCTGCTGATAACATGGTATTTTCAGTAGGGAATGAAATATTTGTCTTCAAAATAGCTGGAGCAGTTTGGCTCTATTCAGCTGTAATTTATTATGCAGAATGCTGAGAACATATATGGATTCTAAAAACTGCAGAGTGGAGAACACCATGGATCCATTAGTAATGCTGGGACAAGTTAACAATTACTCAGTAATTCTCTAGCATTCTTTGCATTCTCCATACTATGATGCCAGACGGCAGTTGCTCCCATAGGACCCCAGGGCAGAGCTCTACAACACAAGTTCTACTCTCCATAGAGACAGCAAGTGCAGAGGGCTGTGGCACTTGGTCAGAAGGAAATCATGGTCTCTTAATGTTGATTTATTTATTTTTATTTTTTTACAGTGGCTAATGAATAGCTAGTTTACAACAAACAGAAGATATTCAGTTAACCTGATGTACTTATAAGCCCTGGGCGAAGATTCACTAAGGTGTGACAAAGAGGAGATACCTTCTCCAGTGTGAAAAACTCTCCACCTTCTATGTTAGTCTATTGAGCTTATGTATTAGCAAAGCTAGCCTGCCCTGGTCCTTAGGAGCTTCCAACAGTGCATGTTTTCAAGAAATCCATGAATGAGCACAGCTAGTCCACGTGAAGTGATGGAGCCACTAATTAGTCCGCCTGTGCTGAAGCTAGGATATCTTGAGAATGTCCACTGTTGGTAGCTCTTGATGACCAGGGTTGACTATCCCATGCATTAACCCCTTAAGGACCGGTGGCGTGCCAGGACAGTCACCGGTGACAGTCCTGGCACGCCATGGATTGGGTGGTCATTAAGGGGTTAAGGTATCTTGAGTTGGAGATATCTTACTTCTTAGGCTCCATAGAATAACATAGGAATTGGAGACTTTATCACAAAGAAGTCATCTCGTCTACCACGATTTAGTGCACCTCAATCAGGGAGCAATTCTGGGGCAAACACTCACTTCATAGAGAATAATGAAAACTTACAATTGAGTTAAAGGTGAACTCTCATCTGTATTAATGTTGCCTTGATTTGAATGCTCCTTTGGACTGAATCTATAATCCTTTTTTCCTGTATTCTCAGATACTGGATTTTAAATTTGAGCTGGTGACATCCCTGCAGGTCACCTCTGTTCCCCTCACCTCATTCCAACCTCCTCCAATGACAGAGGATTCCTCCAAGTGAGCTGGAGTGGCTTCTCGCCAATGGGAGTGCTCCAGCTCAGATGGAGGAAGCCTCCTTCAGCTTAGGAAGTGAGAATGAGGCGCTACTGGGGAGGGGAAGAGGCGAGGTGGTGACCCTCAGCCTGCCCTAAAGTGATGCCACTGGCTTAACTTTAAAGGCCAAAATCTAGGAGAATACGGAATTATGTTTTTTTTTAATTATAAAAAAAAAAAAAAAAAAAAAAGATTGCAGATTCGGTCCAAAGGAGCATTCAAATCAAGGCAACATTAATACAGGTAAGAGTTCCCCTTTAAATTGGGCTTTACAACCTCTTGGTGTTAGACTTCTCTAAGGCATTGCTTTGTACTGCTTCACAATATTATGGAACTCTATCACGAGTGGATGACAGCCTCATTTAAATCAATAGGAAATTTGGAGATTTGTATGGCGCAGCTGGTTTGCTATAAAACTGCTGTAGAGCGTCTTGGCACATCAGCCTCATTGTCAGATATACACACAGTGCAGAGAAGGTTGGACTATTAAAAGGCCAATAGCTTTCCTATTAATCATAGAGGGTTCCCAGGTGGAAAATATTGCCAAGTTTGTTTGTTTACTATTTTTCCTTAAAAAAAAAAAAAAAAAAAAAGTACAATTTTTTTTTTTTTTTTTTTTTTTTTTTTTATATTTTTCTACCAAAGGGAACATTAGAAGTTGAAGGACCTAATTAATCAAGTTTGCAGTTCTGGAGCAAACCAATTGCAGAACAGGTGGTGGACTGAACATTCCCAATGATTTTAAACAGATTTTAACCCCTTGATTGCTAGAGAGGTCTGTACATTTAAAAGGGGTAAAGGTTCTATTTAAATCATTTTATTTCCACCCCCAAGGTGAAACTGATTTGCTCCAGAATTTCAAAATTTAGCTTGTTGAAAATTTCTGCTTTTTAGATGTTAACACCTATATTTTACTGGATGGATTCCAAACACTTTCCAGAGAGTAACCTTTATTTTTTACATTATTTAGTCTGCTAGTGCAGGGCTGTCCATGTTCAGTCCTCAAGGGCCACCTACAGGCCAGGATTTAACCCTCTGAGCGCCAGAGGGGTGCACAACACATTGCAAAGCAATACGTTGTGCACCCCTCTGGCACTCAAAGGATTAGGGGCGAGATGTTCAAAAAGTCATTATAATGAAAAACTTGTCAGATCATGAGCTGGTGGTAAAAGAAGGACCATATTTTCAGAAGTAAATCCGTCACGTTTGAAAATTCATCTAAAGAATTAAAAATGACGGTAATAAGATCTCATTGAACATTGCCGTTAATTCTGATCTTAAAAATTGTCTTTGATTTTGTCTTTGAAACGAAACTTTTCAAAGAAACAAAGACTTTTTTTTTTTTTTTTTTTTCTGAATCAAAAAAAGTACTTTAATTTTTCTTCTCCAAGTTTAGACCATTTTTATTATGCCGGGAGCAAATTACGTTAATCCGACAAAAAAATGACGTTCAAACGAACATTTTTTTTCTGAAAATACCTTACATTATGATGGAAGATTAAACCACACCCACTTTTAAGACTGCTTTTTCCCTTTGACGGAGATGGCGGAATAGGATGCAAACAATGACGGAAACGTGTCTGAGAATTGACGGATCATGATGTAAGATCTTTTTTATTCTGATTATAGACAATTTCAGTTACCACCACTTTCTGAATATCTCGCCCTAAGTGTTTTCCCAGATTAAGTGCAGGTGAGTTAATCAGTGGATCATTCATTGTGACTGACTCACCTGTGTTTAATCAGGGAAATCCTTACACACTGGCCTGTTGGTGGCCCTTGAGGACTGAACTTGGACAGCCCTGTACTAGTGTGAAATAAGTTATTTTAAATCTGCATTTGTGTTTTGGCTTCACCCTCTTTTCTTTGGGGCTATTGGTATTGAGAATACCATATCCTCTTTCCAGAGAGAGATCCTTCCCCCCAACTTAAAATCAGGGGCAGTGGTACAATTTACTACTATTACTGCAGCAGAAAAGGATGAAGGGAGCTTAGGCAGCTCTCTCCTTCCAGTCTATTATGTACAGCATGCAGGGAAGGGCTGGCAAGTTGTTGCCTGGAGGGCAACTACAATCAGGTGGCCCAATTTTACTGTTGTTCCAGCCCACTGTCCCAGCCAGCCCCCTTTAGTTAATTTTAATATGGTCACTAACCCTTTGAGTGCCAGAGGGGTATGCCATGCATGGATACCCCTCTGGCACTCAAAGGGTTAGTGTTGTGAAGATAAGCAGTACCACAAAGCTTACAATTGAAATGGGGTTAAGTAAAGCTGCACTAGTGATACCATATAACTTACAAGAGAAATGGGTTATGCTTCTAGTGTAGCTCCACTTGGATTGTAGATCCATTTTAATTGTAAGCTTTGTGGTATCGCTAGTGTAGCTACATTTGCAGTAAACCAGCACTAGTGGCCCACCAGCCCAGACATATTACTGGCCTAGGGGGCAATTGCCTCCTGCCCCCTAGGACAGCCCTCCCCTGACAGCATGCCTGTCCAAGTTCAGTCCACAAGGGTCACTGATTAAGCACAGTTGAGTCAGTCAAAATGAACGAGTCACTGATTAACTCACCTGTGCTTACATCCTGGCCTGTAGGTGGCCCTTGAGGACTGAACCTGGACAGCCCTTATATACAGTATACAGAGAACTGACTGTGTCCTGCAATTTATCTCAGTGGGGTGCGAATAGGGTTGCCACCAAGCCGGTATTTTACCAGCAGGCCGGTAGAAAACTGGCTTCTTTCCAACGTTAAGTCTATGGAGGGAATGCCTTGGCCGGTATTTTTTTTAAGAAAAGGTGGCAACCCTAGGTGCTAACTATCACAGAGGTCTCTAACAAACCTTGCAGGCTTCCTTCTCTTTACATGGGTTGGCTATCACAAGGGGGGAGATGTCTTCTCCAGTTTATCACTTCTTCAGTTCCAGTGTTATTCTATAGAGCCTATGCACTAAGATTTTCAAAACTGAAGAAATCTTAGTGCATAGGCTGCATAGAATAACACAGGAACTGGATCCGTCATCTCCACTTTATCACCTCTTTGTCACCGCGTAGTGAATCTCCCCCAATGTGTGTGTGCTTTCTTATGAATGGAACTGGGGCACAGAATCTCAAACGAGCTTCCGATTTTCTACCAGTAATGTAAATTAACCCCTTAGTGACCGGCCGTGCGCACACACGGCCGGCACTTGATGTCCGTAGTGTATTTTTTAAATTTTATTTTAAACCATTCCGAAGTCCCCGAACGGCATGCAGCCGCGCGGGGACCCGTAAATGGAGGATGTACATGTATGTCCTCTGTGCTTAAGGGACATCTGCCCCAGGACGTACATGTAAGACCTTGGGTGTTAAGGGGTTAACACCTTGCATGCTAGATACATTTAACATTTCCTGTTACATGAAATATATAACTACACACATCAAAAAGAATGGTGACAGGAAATGACTAAACCATTTTAAAGTGGACCTGTCACTGTGATTCAAGTTTAAATAATTCGGTATCTTCATTAAAAACTGCTTATGTGTCAGGTTAGTCAAAAGACCAGCAAATGCACAGATCATGAAATATTCATACTTGGTACCATATGCTAAATGAGGTAACCGTGCTGTAACTGTGACTTTCCATTTGCTAATTACATGTTTCAGTGACATTTCATATGCTAATGAATCATTTTCAGTAATGCTACATATGCTAATTAAACTCGGTGCTGCACAAGGAGACTTTCGTTTTTACTTTTCAATGAAATGAGTGTGAATATTTCCCAAACTATATATATGCTGGACTTTCGGCTAGCATGACGCAAAGACAGTTTTGAATGAAGTTATAAAATATAGGTCCACTTTAATTTAATTAAGCCTGATTTTATTTTAGGTACACCTTCTTCTCCTTTAGTTTGCAAATGCAGCATCCCCTCATTCAGTGTTAGATGTTAAAACAGCTCATTGCCAGTCAATAGACTGCCAGACCTGTAAATCTGAAAGGATTACCTTCCTTTTTTGATAGGTTGTACTGATGAATCGTATGTATGTTTGCCATATAGTACAGTTTTAATATTGCAACTGCTCAATTTTTTTTTTTTTTTTTTTTTTTTAATATAAAGTCATGTTTAATACAAATAAACTATTGAATTACTAAAGGCAATTGTGTGCGCTGATTATTAATGTTTGGCACCGTAGGATGATCTTAACCTTTTAAAGAGCAAAGGGGTGTGCAGTGCATTCCAAATGTGTGTCCAGTGATATCATGTTATCCTGGATGTGTATACGTGTTCTAAATTATATGAATAGACTTTACATGCACCATTAGAATTTCATAACATATTAAAATTCAGAGGGAGGTGCAATGCATTGTAAAGCAACATGTTGATCACCTTCTGGTACATAACCTTTGGATGCCAGAGATGTTTTCAGTGTATTGCTTTGATGTGCATTGGAGTCGTCAATAGCATTCAAGGGGTTTAAGGCGTAAGAACTCCTGTATCCTTTTTTAAAGAATTGTTAGCAAACATTTTAAATCAATATTATCATTAATGGCCATACCTGGGAACTCTTTCTTATGGACTCCCTGGAGAGGGGAGTCCTGTGGTGCCGCAGGGGGAGATAAATGACACAGTTCGCATCACAAAGGGATGTGGCTTAAACATGAGTGGGGCAGATCTTATAAAATGCAGTAAAAGTTTGAGTAGGCTGGGGAAGAAAGAGATGTAGGCAGGGAATGGGAGGAGAGTGGGAGGAACAGACTGGTAAGTAGGAGAAGTGGACAGAGAAACTTTCCACATCCAGAGAATTGGCCTCTGCCCCAGAGACCCGTTTCTTTCTGCTAATTACCGGAGTCTCCGGGGCAAATTCAGAGAGTTCCCAGTTGATTAAACATATAAGGGAGTCAGGATTTTTTATGTAAATGTTCAATTTTAACCCCTTGGATGCTAAAGATGTTTCCATTACATGCTTTTCAGTTTTCTTTGCCACTTGATGGTGGGTAAGAGCACTTTTGCAGGGGATTATGGGTAAGAGATATTTGGCAGGGTATTGTGGGTAAAAACGCTATCCCTCTAGCAGCAGAATAATATGTTGTGCATCCAGGCCATAAAAAGCATTTAGGACAGGGGTGGGTAAGCTGATGCTCAATGTTTTCCATCTTTATAACCACAGCAATTTCAGATGCAGCAGCAGTTGATTTTTTGAAATTGTAAATGCAATCTAGTATTACTACAAACATGAAAATGTTTGTATTGCATTTAAAGAGAGGGTTTATTTAAACAATAAAATGTTTAAAACATAGAACAAGGTTTTTCAGAGAGCTGATTTTCAGATACGTCATGCCTGGTCAGTGACCTTGTACCTTTTGTCTGTCACTTTGTTTAATAAGAATAAGATGTCCTGGTACCTTTTCTTTTTAGAAAAATCATACCTGTTTTTTAAGACGAATGCCATATAATTCACTCTCTTTCTAAAACCTAGCTGTTTGTTAGTTGTGTCTTCTCTTCCCAACGGCCCCTATCCTTTATGTTCGCTCCTTCTCCTGAGAAGGAACTGAAGTGGTTGACTGACTGCACTTCTCAGACAACGGGTGAAATTACCACCCAACTCACCAATTTAGTTTTGTCCCATTATAATTTAATGTTATTTTGTAGATATTAAAACAAATAAATTATCTGGAGCAAGTCTTGTCTGTAAAACATTTTATATTTTTAGAGATATAATGTTTTAAAGTTCCCCCCTCCGTCTCTTTTCACTGATATCAGCTGTAAAGCTGACAGAAGGAGATTTGAATCGGGCGACCTGACGGCGGCTCTTCAGCAGAGCAGAAATAGCGTTATCTAAAAAGAGATACTTCATTGGAGTGATCTACAAAGTTTGCTTGGTTTGTAAGCACACTTTGTAGACCATTTCAATGAAGTATTTCTTTTTAGATTGCGGGATTTCGGCTCTGCTGAAGAGCCTCCGGCTGGTCCCAGGACCAGGATCTCCTGCTGTCAGCTATACAGATGACGTCAGTGCAAGGGGAAGGAGGGGGGAACTCTAAAACATTATGTCTCTAAAAATATAGATGTTTTACAGACGGGACATGCTCCAGATAATTTATTTTTTTAATATCTACAAGATAACATCCTATATATAATATACTAGCAACATGGGACGGCGTTGCCCGTCATGTTATGACCATTGGGCGCACGTGTTTGAAATGCAGACACACTGATAAACACAGACATATGCAGCATACAGGCAGACACATACTATACATCCCAAGTGTCCCTCTTTAGGAGGGACAGTCCCTCTTTGAGGGCCAAATCCCTCTGTCCCTCTTTCCCACCCTGTTGTCCCTCTTTTTAGGAGGTCAGACTGTGTGCAGGGCCGGCTCCACCTATAGGCGAGGTAGGCGCCGGCCTAGGGCGCACACGTACTGGGGGCGCGGGCATGCAGCGGAGAAGATCTGCGCCCGCACACACCACGCCAGGAACCACAACACAGTCAGGTCTACAGCGCTCCCTCATCTGGTCGTATCTTTAGTAATGCAGAGCGCGCTGGGAGTCATGATCTCCCGCCGCGCTCTGCATTACTGAAGAGAAGACTGCGCGGGAGATACAGGTATGTGATGGGGGGCAAGTTGGAGCTGAGGGGGGACAAGTTGGAGCTGAGGGGGGGCAAGTTGGAGCTGAGGGGGGGCAAGTGGAGCTGAGGGGGGCAAAGTGGAGCTGGTGGGGCAAGTTGGAGCGGATGGGGGGGCAAGTTGGAGCGGATGGGGGCATAGTGGAGCTGATAGTGGAAAGTTGGAGCTGAGAGGGCATAGTGGAGCTGGTGGGGGCAAGTTGGAGCGGATGGGGGGCAAAGTGGAGCTGATGGGGGTAAGTTGGAGAGGATGGGGGCAAAGTGGAGCTGATGGGGGTAAGTTGGAGCTGAGGGGGCAAAGTGGAGCTGAGGGGGCAAAATGGAGCTGGTGGGGGCAAAATGGAGCTGGTGGGGGCACGTTGGATCTGATGGGGGCAAGTTGGAGTTGATAGGGGCAAAGTGGAACTGGTGGGCCAAAGTGAAGCTGATAAGGGGCAAGTTGGAGCTGGTGGGGGGCATCTCTTACAGGCATCTCCAGAACAGGGGCAGAGTGGCTCAGGGGGCAGAGAAAGGACAATCATGAAAAGAGGTTGGGTATAAGTAGGCAGGGTATAAAGGGGTGGGACACAAGGGGCGGAGCGAAATGGGCGGCAAAATTAGGTTTTGCCTAGGGTGGCAAAAATCCTTGCAGCAGCCCTGACTGTGTGGTGTGTATTACTTTGCTCTACAGCAATAAAGCAATAAACTTCAGTATATGTGTTTATACATTAGTCTGTGCAAATAAAATACTTTGGTCTTGAACTAAATCATTTATTCAGTTACATAAATAGCCAGTAATAGGTCATGAAATAACCTAAAAATTCTTACTAATGCCCCGCCCACCAGCCACACCCCCAATAATATCACCTAAAACTAACGTGTCCCTCTTTGGCCATGTGAAATGTTGGGAGGTATGCACATACACACAGTGAGCGGCAGAGACATGCAAAACACATGTACACACAGACACACTGGAGATGCACACATGGACACACATATGTAACAGAGATGTACACACACAGACACACAACATATATGAGCAGAAACACATGTGCTCATGAGTTGTGTACCCCTCTGGCACTCAAAGGGTTAAGGTATAGAGAGGCATGTCAGAGTTAAATAGCAGTGGGAAGTGTGTTCATACCTGGGAACACTGACTTGTGAAGTCCCTAGAGGGGACTGATGTGGTGCTGATGTGGAGAGACAAATGGGGCAATCTGGGTTAAAAGTGGGTGGGGCTTAATCGCGAGTAGGGGGCGGGGCTTAACATAAATGTGAAAAAGTGTTAGTAATAGGCTGGGGAAGGAGGAGAAGTGGGAGGGGAATGCAAGTTTACAGTGTGAGGGGTTTTAACACACTCCCTGAGGGGTAAAACTTGATACAGAACCCTGTGGCAGTCAGTGGGTTAAGTGTGAATCTGATGGCTGTCTGTCCTGTGTCTTGCATGGCAAATGGTGACAGTGAAGAAGTAATTCAGCAATGAGGGCCTACCTTAACCCTTTGAGTGCCATTTTGTTCCCCTGGTGATGCAGCACCGTTCACTGGCTTTACTACAGGTCCTGCTGAGGCCACTGGGAGTCAAGGTGAGTGACTGTGTGTCAGCCATCTTTCTTTCTGGCTGTGTGTGTGTGTATGGGTGTTTCGTGCTGTGTGAGTGGGGCATGAGTGTGTAATACCTGTGAACTTTTACTTGTGGAGTCCCTCATGTGGTGCTGATGTGGAGAGAGCAATGGGGCAATCTGGGTTAAAAGGGGGTGGGGCTTAATCGCGAGTAGGGGGCGGGGCTTAACATAAATATGGAAAAGTGTTAGTAATAGGCTGGGGAAGGAGGAGAAGTGGGAGAGAAATGCAAGTTTACAGTGTGAGGGGTTTGAACACACTCCCTGAGGGGTAAAACTTGATACACAACCCTGTGGCAGTCAGTGGGTTAAGTGTGAATCTGATGGCTGTCTGTCCTGTGTCTTGCATGGCAAATGATGACAGTGAAGAAATAATTGAGCAATGAGGACCTACCTTAACCCTTTGAGTGCAATTTTGTTCCTCTGGTGCTGCAGTACAGGTCCTGCTGAGGCCTCTGGGAGTCAGGGTGAGTGACTGTGTGTGTGTGTCAGCCATATGTATTTCTGGCTTTGTGTGTGTATGTGGTGCTGTGTGTGTGAGTGGGGGCATGTCTGTTTGGTGCTGTGTAAGTGGGGCATGTGTGTGTGTGTGTGGTGCTGTGTGAGTGGGGCATGTGTGTGTGTTTGTGTGGTGCTGTGTGAGTGGGGCATGTGTGTGTGGTGGTCTGTGTGTGTGAGTGGGGCATGTGTGTTTGTCTGTGGTGTAGGAGCAAGTGGCGGCCATATTGTTTTTTTTCTGACTTTGATAGTGGTGGGCGGGCTGCATAGTGGGGGCGGGCCAACTCCCTGCATGATTGAATCACCCAATAGGAGTAGTAACTCCTGCTTTATGCCTCCCCTGGGTGTGTTTTGGCAGGCACAAAGTCTTCTTTTATATATATAGATAATAATTAGCTAAAAGTTTGTAATGACGCAGTCATGTGCAGTAGAGACTGCTGCACTTACTGCAGTCATGCGCAATACAGACTGCCTGTGGCGCTGCTGATACGGAGCCGGGTGCTCTTAATTCAGACCGTGGTCACTCTCTGCGCACAAGGTGCGCAGAAAGTGACCACTGTCTGAATTCGGAGCACCCCGCTCCGTATCAGCCGCGTCAGGGGCAGTCTCTACTGAGCATGACTGCACCACGACCGGCCAACACTGTGGTCCGGGCTCTTCAACTAGTTACATTATAAAAGGACATTACGAACCCTTTAACATGTTTGAAACCAACTGTGCTGTGATACCAAACACAGAGAAATGAATGACACTATTAAGATTATCTACTTCTGTGAATCTTTTGGAAGAAAGGACAGCAGGGACTTAGCAATATTCAAGGTTCATCACAACAAACATCACCATGTTTTTTTAATGCCTACAAAATAAACTAAAGATAAAACGAAGTATTACTATGCCTTTAAGGTGAAAGTTCCACTTTAAATTTTGAGCAATTTAAAGGGACAGTGGCTCCTACAAGGAAATAAAACCTCTTGTTAAAGTGGACCTGTTACCTACACAGCTTTTTGTAAAAGTATATTTTTAAACTGCCTTGGGCTTTTTGTTTTGCAAGGGTTAATAGTTATACAGTTTTTTTATTTAGTATTTGTGAAAACTAATCTTAGCAGATCTTTGTTCTCTGACTTGGTCATAACAAGCTTCATAATTCATTACTCACCGGTCCAGAAAAATCACCTCCCTCCACTTTCTTGGGCTGCTAGGACCTAACCGTTTTCTCCACTGGGGTGGTAGAAATTAATGGGAAGGAACAATAATGCAAATACTTTAAGAATGGAATGTGCCACTGCAGGGAGGATTATACATACATATATACCTACACTCATACACACACACAAACTGTACATAAATACATGCAAACCCACTATACGTATATATACAAACACACACACTATCCTATATTATAATTCGCTAAGGATGTTTGTCAGAAAACATAATGCGCAGTAAAGATGGCTGCGCGCGCTGCAGTCATGCTCACTGCAGACTGCCCGCGGGGCGCTCCAAAATCAGACCAGAGTCCTCTCTGCACACCTTTAGGTACGCAGAGAGGACTACGTTCTGAATTAGGAGCGCCCCGCTCTATATCAGCCGTGGCACGGCCAGTCTGTACTGCACATGACTGCAGCACCTCCAGTGTTGGCCTGTGTTTAAGGGCTTTAAAATTAGTACATACATGCAGACACACTCTCTTTCTCTCTCTCTCTCTCTCTCTCTCTCTCTCTCTCTCTCTCTCTCTCTCTCTCTATATATATATATATATATATATATACACACACACACACAAATATACTCAGCCTCAGGAGTTCCACAGACCAAGGAGACATCACTCAAAAGTGAATATCTTGAAATAAAATGGCTTTATTCAATCCATGCCATGGATTGAATAAAGCCATTTTATTTCAAGATACTCACTTTTGAGTGCTGTCTCCTTGGTCTGTGGAACTCCTGAGGCTGAGTATATTTGTATATTCATTTATTTTATGGGGCGTGCACCAATTACCATCATGTATTAAAGAGATGAGTGCCACTGTGTATCACTGTATTTTTTATATATATATATATATATACTAGTTGAAGAGCCCGTGTACACGGGCCTCAGTGCCACCCAGCAATGTCTGCTGTGCAGTCAAGTGCAGTAGATACTGCCCGCGGCACTGCTGATAATGGAGCGGGCCAGTCCGAATTCAGACTGTAGTCCTCTCTGCAACTACGGTCTGAATTCGGAGCGGCCCACTCCGTTATCAGCCATGCCGCGGGCAGTCTCTACTGCGTATGACTGCAGTGCGGGCAGCCAACTGTACTGCACATGACAGCTTCTGACAAACTTTAGCGAATTACTATATAGGATATTTGTATATACACACACTGTGTGCACAATTATTGGGCAAGTGAGTATTTTGACCATGTCATCATTTTTATGCATATTTTCCAACTCCAAGCTGTATAAACTTGAATGCTTATTGGATTTAAGCATATCGGGTGATGTGTATTTGTGTAATGAGAGAGGGTGTAGCCTAAAGAGATGAACACCCTATGTCAAGGTGTGCATAATTATTAGGCAGCTACATTTCCTCAGGCAAAATGGGCTCCGAAAAGTCAAAAATTGTAAAAAGTATTTCAGAGGGATGCAGCACTCTTGAAATTGCCAAGATATTGGGGCATGATCACAGAACCATCAAACGTTTTGTTGAAAATGGTCAACAGGGTTGCAAGAAACAAATTGAGAAAAAAAGAAGCAAATTAACTGCCAGGGATTTGAGAAGAATCAAACATGAAGCTACCAGGAACCCATTATCCTCCAGTGCTGTCATATTCCAGAACTGCAACCTACCTGGAGTGTCCAAAAGTACTAGGTGTTCAGTGCTCAGAGACATGGCCACAGTAAGGGAGGCTGAAACCCGACAACCACTGAACAAGACACATAAGTTGAAACGTCAAGGCTGGGTCAAGAAATATTTGAAGACAGATTTTTCAAAAGTTTTATGGACTTATGAGATACGAGTGACTCTTGACAGTCCAGATGGATGGGCCCGTGGCTGGATCAGTAACGGGAACAGACCTCCACTTCGACTCAGACACCAGTAAGATGGAGGAGGGGTACTGGTATGGGCTGGTATTATCAATGATGAGCTAGTTGGACCTTTTTGGGGTTGAAGATGGACTCGAACTCAACTCCCAAACCTACTGCCAGTTTTTAGAAGACACTTTCTTCAAGCAGTGGTACAGGAAAAAGTCTACATCTTTCAAGAAAACTATGAGTTTTATGCAGGACAATGCTCCATCGCATGCATCGAAGTACTCCACTGCGTGGCTAGCCAGTAAAAGCCTTAACGATCATAAAATAATGACATGCCCCCCTTCCTCAGCTGACCTAAACCCTATTGAGAACTTGTGGACCTTTCTTAAAGGGATAGTAATACTTTGTTTTAACTTTATTTTATTTTGTAGGCATTAAAAAAACATGAAGAACGATATAAGTCTTATCTCTCAAACCTTTATGGTCTGAGAGATATTCACAAGCAAAGTTTCCCCTCCCGTCCCTTTTACCTAGTGTAAGCCATCTCTTCTCAGATGTGGAATCTGGTTGTAAGACCAGACAGATAACAGCAGGGGACAAGCTTCTTCATTGAGAACAATGAAAACCCTGCCCCCCTTGACAAGTTCTTCAGGTTTTTCCCTTATCTTAATTGAAGATTGTCCCTCTCTGCAATCTACCTGGGCACCTCCCTTCTGATCTGGCTGAGCAGTGTTACATCAGTAAAAGGGGTGGGAGGGGGATACTTTGTCATTGAATTACTCATGAACTACAACTCTGACAGAATTGAAATAACACTCCCCAAAGTCCAAATACTATGAAGATTAATTAGAGCTGCTTTTATTATGAAACATTACTATCCCTTTAAACAGCAGATTTACGCTGAAGGAAAACCGTACACCTTTTTGAACAGTGTCTGGGAGGCTGTGGTTGCTGCTGCACAAAAAGTTGATCGTCAACAGATCAAGAAACTGAAAGACTCCATGAATGGAAGGCTTATGACTTTTATTGAAAAGAAGGGTGGCTATATTGGTCACTGATTTTTTTTGGAAATGTCACAAATGTTTATTTGTAAATTTTGAGTTGTTTGTTTAGTATTCTCACTTTAATAGATGAAAATAAACACGTAAGATGGGAAAGTTATCGTTTTTCATTTAGTTGCATAATAATTCTGCACACTAATAGTTGCCCAATAATTGAGCACACATAGATATTCTCATAAGAAAGACAAAGCCTCATTTTTACTTTCTTACATATTCAAGTTTAAAGTTTCTTAACAGTTTGGATTGATGGAGAGCATTGTGGTTATTCAATAATAAAATTAATCCTCAAAAGTACATCTTGCCTAATAACTGTGCACACAGTATATATATATATATATATATATATATATATATATATATATATATATATATATACACACACATATACACACACACTATACATATAGACACTCTCTCTCTCTCTCTCTCTCTCTCTCTCTCTCTCTCTCTCTCTCTCTCTCTCTATATATATATATATATATATATATACACACATACACACTATATATACATACATAGATACACACACACACTATATATACATAGATACACACACACACACTATATGTACATGCACACATTATATGCACACGTGCGCACGCACGCATATACACACACACACACACACAATTTTTAGTTGTTATTGATCTTTCTTGTGTTCCACTACTGATTGTTTGTAAAAGCTGATACCATCTTGTATCCGTTATAATCCATCCTATTGTTTGCTGTGAGGAGATATGATCTAGCCTTCAAGCGAAAGAATTACCATGTATAGAGATCTCTATATGCTGGAAACTTCAGATATAAATACAACAAATATATCAATCGATCTAGATGTGTTAAGCAAATAAAGAGCCATTTATTCATAGAGTATAACTCCATTTGAACTAGTTTTCAGATTTGCCAAATTTTCCATTGCATCTTATGGTTTGTTCCAGAATTTCACCACTTTATTTTGGTGAATTAGACGACGTGTATTCTTTGTGATCTGAATGGTTGTACCTCTTCAGGCTTCATATCTTATATTAGATGTAATCCCACACAGTGACCTATAGACAAATATTACAGTAATGAAAGGCATGGTATGTCATGCAGAACTAGAATGCAAACCCTGCCCCTTTTCAGTTTAACATAATACATTATATATGGAGGCTGCACCTGCTGCTGCATTAACCAGATCACATAAACATGCTTGAGCTATGTCTGAATATAACTGCCTAACTGAAAGACTATGGCTGCATTCATGTTTCATAATGTGAGCTGCTAAATGTTTAAATGAAATTAACTGTTTACAGTATATAATAGGTTGTGCAAAGCAATGCATTGGATATCCCATTGGCACTCAAAAGGTTAACCCTTTCACTGCTGGGGAGCACAATGACACTGATGTTCTGTGCAGACCTGGATCAATTCAGTGGAATATCATCTGCATCATAGGGGATAAATACAAAGTCTCCACATTCCCATTGATTGATTCCCGTTTGAATACAGCACCGAGGTCACAAAGTGAATAGGTTACATCTTGAAGCCTGGAATATGTGATACATTCAATTCCAATCTATAATGGCAAATAAAAAAGGAGATGTAAGTAGCAATTCCAAGAAGGCAAGTGCATCAACACCATTCATCTAATGTATAAGAAAATAATAACAGGATTAATCGTACTGGGGTTTAGTCACACACTGGCATCAATATAGCCTGCAGAAGAATACTATCAGCCTGTCTCTGCTCAGGCAGCAATACCGGTAATCATTTTTTGTGGAGTGTACAAAATATATAAATGAATATAAAAATATTTGTTGTATAAGAAAAGGAGGTTAAAGAGAACAGACTGAAAAAATATGCATATTTACTGTTACTAAAAAGACATACAAATGTTAAAACATACGGGCGTTAAAAAAATACTACATTCAAATGCTACATTCCACGCATATCGTGGCATTTCTAACTGCTACTTTATATAGAATGAACCGGCAAACTATCAGCTCGTTCATCTCTCTCTGTTTCTATGCCCCTTGAAAGAATCTGATGGCACCACCCTCCTTGAATTAAAGGAGCAGTAAACTTTTTTTATGAAAAAATATATATTATAGGGATTTTCCTTCTGAGTAAAATAAGGGTACTCCCACTGCCAAGAGATTCATATTTCCTTAGATTGTAAGCTCTACGGGGCAGGGACCTCTTATCCTAATGTATACTCACCTGTCATTCCCCTTATGACTGCCTATATAAGCACTTAATCACCACACTTATTGTACCCCTGCTGTATTAAATGTAATCTGTAAAGTGCCAAGTACACCGGTTGGCGCTATATAAATAAAAATATACAATACAATACAATACAATTTCCAGAGTTATTAAGGTTTAAACCCATGTTTTTTTTTTTACATTAGCAGTGCCCTCTAGTGGTCAAATTCTAATTAGTTTTTCTGTTACATTCTAATGGAGAGGAAAGTCAAGAAAGTCAGTGATATATAGTTCTCCATAGAATGTGATAGAAACTGCCTGTCACTTCCTGTCAGTTACAACTATCAGGAAGTAAACACAGTAAATTCA
The DNA here is from genome assembly GCA_037306005.1 of Rhinophrynus dorsalis. NCBI lineage: Eukaryota > Metazoa > Chordata > Amphibia > Anura > Rhinophrynidae > Rhinophrynus > Rhinophrynus dorsalis. The sequence continues at coordinate 90,688,433 of CM074726.1, read as the reverse complement.
CTTCATGATTATTTGAGCTGTTATAAATTTTGAATAGAACACCTGACAGCAGTGGGAGTGACCTTGTTTTATTTAGCAGGAAAAATATATAAAATATGCGTTTTCATAAAAAAGTTTACTGCTCCTTTAACCCCACACTCAATATAATAGTTATTAAACAGCCATCTCGCATAAAAGGAATTTAAAAATAAAGTATATTTGCTTGCCAATTTATTTTTTCATGGACTATACAAATGATGTTATTAATTGAGAATTCAAACAATCCACTTTAATTGAAATTAAAATTAACTACTAAAATGACTTTCATATTTTCATAGAGTTACCCTGGTTCAGCCATATGCATTATCTGAAATTCTTGATAAATTACAATCACCACAATTGATGTATATTCATGATATTTAGTAAGAATTAATTCATATATAAACTCCATTTTTAGTAGTTACCAAAATTCAACTAAATGTATACATTTAAACATCTGATATACCTTGGGGACTATAATTGAAAATGCAATCTTTATCTACCACGTGACAAATCTACACACAAGCATACCTCCACCTATACTTGTTAATGAAAAAGAATTGTATGTTTATAAAAAAAAATACGTAATGAATAAAAAAGTAAAAATGTGATAAATAAGCAAAAAAAAGGTCTTATTGTTATTATGATGAAAAAACTAATGTGTCTTATCGGTCAAATAATTTGTATTTAATATGATATATACAAAGAGTTAACTAGCAGTCAAAGCTAAAGTGAACCTACAGAGTGAATGGAATAAAATGACAAAATTAAAAAAGTGTGAAAAACTGATTTAGATTGTTATACATTATCCTATGATTGTGTTATTAAATATTGCTGGAAACCCTACTAGTTTATAGATTATTAATACTATTCTTGAAACAAATGTTTTTATAATAAATATGGAATAGTTGTGTTATTATACACGGATTGGGCTATAGTAATGTGTGTATATACTGAAATAATATTGAATATTATTGAAAATTGGCAATATGAAATGATTATTGATATGCATGTATTTTAAATAGATGCATGTGATAAAACAAAATAACATAAATCGTTTACTGTATAAATATGAAGTGTGGGTTGGAGGGTACGTGTAATTTACTTAGTGATTTCTATGCATTCATTTAAACCTAGTGGTGTTAGTGTGTCTAATTTATAGATCCAGTAAGATTCACAATGAATTAGTCTCTGTGTTCTATTATAGGAAAGAGAAGGTGTTATGTATTTTATCGGAGTTATAGTCAAAACAGAAGTATCTTTATGTTTGGACTTACTATGCCAATTAAATCCATTTTGGACATTGCATTTATGTTGTCCAAAGCACGTACATACATTTTGCAGGGTCCTTCCTATATATTGTAATCCACAAGTACAATTTACTTATATAAATAAAAAAGAGGTTTCACAATTCATATAATCATTGATATTAAAAGTTTTACATGTTACATTAAATATGACATTTTTGGTTTTGTGAGTAATATAGTTGCAGGTCATACATCTGTTGTACCAACACTTGAACTATACATTAGGACGCAAGCTCCTGGTTCCATCTACAATTCTATTTTTCTTTTCCAGTTTTAACTTGCTAGTAGCAACTATATTTTTCAAAGTTTTAGCTCTTCTAAAAATAATCTTTAAACATTTGGGGAGGATGTCCTGTAAAAATGTATCTCTTAGAAAAATAGGCCAGTAAGTTCTGAAAATATTCTGGATATCTTTATGTGCCTCTGTGTACTGAGTTATGAAAAACTGTTGGTAATTGCCTGTTTTATTTTTATTCTTTTTTGTTCTTCAATTAATAGTTTGTTAACTTATTATTTTGTCTATAGAAACAGAACTTGTTTTGTTATCAATCCTTTAGGACAGGGCTGTCCAAGTTAATTCCTGAAGGGCCACCAACAGGCCAGGGATTAAGGTTTTCCATGCTTAAGCATAGGTGAGTCAGTCAAAATGACTGAGCCACTGATTAACTCTCCTGTGTTTAATCAGGCAAATCCTAAAATCCTGGCCTGTTGGTTGTCCTTGGGGACTGGACAGTGCTGCTTTAGGGTATCCCTTCTTCTCTAACCCTATCTACTAGTGTGTGGTTTTGCCTATCATTTTAATTTAATGCACTGCAATTTTTTGTAATTCTAAGAAATTGCCTATACAAAACATTGTTAAACCATCTTTTGTGATGAAAAGTAGAATAATTTAAAGAGCTATTAGTGTCAGCTGTCTTAAAATGTATTTAACTCATCATTTTTTTTGCCTTCTTCTTTAACTCCAAGCCCAGGAAAACAATTGCAGTCTTGCTGATTTGGGAAGAGAACACAATCCTCCATGGATTATTATTAACTTAACAAATGACTGGAAAGGTTAATAACTCCCTTTCCAAACAATCAAGAGAACATCAATAAAGCGGTGATAGAAAACAAGACTCACAGTGAAAGAGCTCAGTGCAAATCTTGTTCCCATCTCCGCTCCCTTGATCTGAAAATAGAAAGTGTCTTGGAACAAAAATAATTATGTTCTAATATAAAAATAGTAGATTCTACCATCAATTCTTGTTATTTAGTTTGTATAAGAATAACCATGTTCAAAAAATATTGAACAGCTTCTATTCCTGCTTGGTGTGGAATATTTGAATATAGAGCAGTGACATCTAAAGTTGCCCAATTATAATCTGTCTCTCAATTGAATTAAATTAATAGATGAAGTAGATGTCATGTGTTTCTTAAATACGAATCCAATCCAACAATAAGGTTTTACAAGTAAAATTCTACATACTGAGAGAGGCTATTAAAGCCTGAAATAACTGGTCAACCTGGTGGATCGAAGAGAGGTTTATGTATTTTAGGTAAGTTGGTAATAAATTGCACATTTCGGGTTATCCAAATATATATTACAATTCCTTCCAAGTATGCCCCCTCAATTAGATTACAACATTCTTTAGCATAGTTAGTGTTGGGGTCACTCACATCTGTGTACCTCATAATGCATGTTGTCTTCCAAAATGCAGAGTGCTTCTTTGATATACTTACTTATATTTTACTAGTTGAACAGTCCGTGTACACGGGCCACAGTGCCAGGCAGCAACGGCCATGGTGCAGTCATGCACAGTAGAGACTGCCCTCGCCGCGGCTGATAATGGAGCGGGGCACTCTGAATTCAGACAGTAGTCCTCTCTGCACACTGACAACGGTCTGAATTCAGAGCGCCCCTCTTTGTTATCAGCCGCAGCGCGGGCAGTCTGTACTGCTCATGACTACAGCACGCACAGCCGTCTGTACTGCTCATTACTGCAGCACGCACAGCCGTCTGTACTGCTCATGACTGCAGCACGCACAGCCGTCTGTACTGCTCATGACTGCAGCACGCACAGCCGTCTGTACTGCGCATGACTGCAGCACGTACAGCCGTCTATACTGTGCATGACTGCAGCACGTACAGCCGTCTATACTGTGCATGACTGCAGCACGTACAGCCGTCTATACTGTGCATGACTGCAGCACGTACAGCTGTCTGTACTGTGCATGACTGCAGCACGCACAACCGTCTGTACTGCGCATGACTGCAGCATGCACAGCCCTCTGTACTGCGCATGACAGCTTCTGACAAACATACATTAGCAAATTATTATATAGGATGACTATCCCCCAACCTTTTTCTGAATTTTTTTTTATAATTATTTCACTATTGTTTTGCAGACTTTTAACTGCATTAACCCCTTAAGGACCCATGATGGTCCTGGACCATCATGGAATTCCGGGCTCCCCACGTGGCTGCACGCTGTTCTTGGAGTCCGGAATCGAATCGCCAAAAAAAAACAAAAAAAAACTCAGTGGTCCTTAAGTGACCGCCGCGTGCGTGCCCGGCTGGTCCTTAAGGGGTTAAATTCCTCACTTTTCAAATTATAAAAACAAAAATACTAGTTTTGATTTCTGTGTCTTAAATCTATTTAAAACCATTGTGTGAAAGGACTCCATGAAACTCCCATTGCTATTTGTAGTGTAAAATGTAGATTTTGGTTTATAAGGAGTATATAAGTATACATGCAAGATATTATCTATCGTTTTCGATGTTTTCATTGGATATTGAATTTATTGGACTTGCCACTTCATTCCCTTATAAGTCTATTGATATATTTTCTTTAAGATTTCATCATTAAAGGGATTGTAATGTCTTCCATAAAGTAGCTCTCCGAGTCTTCTCTAGTGTAAAACTAACACATTGCACTATGTTAAATTGCTTACTTTGCAGTAGTTCCAAAGATATTACATGTATAAAGATCCTATCTGTTGTCCGGATCAAGAATGGTGAGGGACAAACTTCAGTAAGCAAAGGAAAATCCTGCCCTCCTTCGTCAAGGGGGTCAGGGTTTACCTTATACTTACTAACTGAAGTGTGTCCTCACTGCATCCATCCGGTCCCATGACCAGATTGCAGCTCTAAGGGGAGGTATCCAGTAAGAGTGGGAGAGGGATCTTTTTACATGTAATATCTTTGGACCTACATAAAAGTAAGTAAATTAACATAGCGTAATGTGTTAGTTTGACAATAGAGAAGACTCAGAGATCGACTTTATGGCAGACATTACTATCCCTTTAAAACAGTTTTTATTAAAATGCCTTTGAAAAGTTAGTTTTCTGATGTATCTGTCTGTGTCTGCATAATGATCATATTGGGAATAAGCTATAGGGCAAAATTCTAAACTTCTCTCCCCAATATTTCTGTGGGTATGAGTGAATAGTGCTACAGTATGGGTGGAATGTAGCATCTGAGTGTAGCGTTTTTTTAATTATCTATATGTTTTAGCAATTATATTTATTTTAGTTACATTAAAAAACATTTTTCCAGCCTGTTTTCCTTAGACAATTTTCACTTTTTTTTATTCATTTATTATATTTTGTAATATCAACCAAGAGTTACTGAGATCAATACCTGACTTATCAAATAAGAGCAGCAAATATAGTAAAAGTTTGCAGTCAAAGCATTGCTACATGTTCAACCATGAATGCCATACAATATTAAAAAGACATTTGCATGTATCACATCTATTTGTTAGTTCTATGGTCATAATGTGGCAAACTGTTACTTCCCAATCTGACCAACAATGTAGATCGTGTACTTCTTCCTAACACTGGAATAGGTCTCTCTATAACGGTATAAGTTTAAAAGGTCGCACGCTCTTTTGCGCATGAATTATGTTACCATGATGAAAATGGGAACCTGAGAATCTTGAACTGCATGAAAATGTGAGATTCTCAGGTTTTGCTATGGAACGTCGCAATCTAATGTCAGGTCTGAGGTCTGCTAGTTCAGATGATTATCCCTGCACCACTCCAGAACACACCTCCTGTTAATGAGAAATCCTCACAGATCTTGAAGGCCTATCATGATCTGTAAATTCCATATGCTCTTCTGCTTTGTGCTCTCTCTCTCCCTCATTCTCTGCGTGCAGACTGACAGAGCGGAGCATGCAGAGAAAGGGAGAGAGCCCAGAGAAGCGCTCAACAGAAGCGCATATGGAATTTACAGACCATGATAGGCTTTCAAGATCTGTGTGGATTTCTCTTTTAGAGGAAGTGTTTTCTGGAGTGGAGCAGGGATAATCATCCGAACTAGCAGACCTCAGACCTGACATTAGATTGCGACGTTCCATAGCGTGACCTGAGAATCTTGCGCTTTCATGCAGTGCGAGATTCTCAGGTTGTCATTTTCATCATGGTGACATGATTCATGCAAGATGTGGTTGCACGCTCTTTTACGTGCAACCTCTTAAAAGTGAACCCTCTATAACAGGAGTAGCTAACCCTAGTCCACAAGAGCTACCAACAGCACATGTTTTCAGGATAAACCTTACTGAGCACAGGTAGTCCAATTAAAGGGATAATAATGCTGTATTGCTCGCTACGGCGGCATTCCTTCTTGTTATTGTTCATGCTCTTTCTTCAATAAAGAATTTAAAACTCAAAAAAAAGGGATAATGATGCTTTATTTTAAGATGATTTAATATTGTAGGTGTTAAAAAAAGAAATCCATTGTTTCCCCCTTCCAGGCCGTTTCACAAAGCCTGCTCTCTAGCTGACAGCAGCAGATTCCGGTCATTTGACTGGCCAGCGGCTCTAAAGGTTTGAGAGATCAGACATATAGCAATGGATTTCTTTTTTTAACACATACAATATTAATTCATCTTAAAATAAAACATTACTATCCCTTTAAAGTTACTGAGCGACTAATCAGCCCCCTGTGCTCTAGCTGGGATATCCTGAAAATGTGCACTGTTGGTAGTTCTTGTTGGCCACCTCTGCTCTATGCTCTATAATATTCTTAAATTGGAATTTTAATCCTTTGAATGTTAAAGGGATACTAATACTTCATTTTATCTTTATTTTATTTTGTAGGCATTAAAAAAACGTGAGGAACGATATAAGTCTTATCTCTCAAACCTTTATGGTTTGAGAGATATTCACAAGCAAAGTTTCCCCTCCCGCCCCTTTTACCTAGTGTAAGCCATCTCTTCTCAGATGTGGAATGCAGTCTATAGACCAGACAGATAACATTTGTGTTCCTATAACCCTTTGCGTGATGGACACCCCTCTGGCACTCAAATGGTTAAACATATGAGGGGTTATGCACTAAGATGTGATAAAGAGGTGATAAAGTGAAGATTACTTTTCCAGTGGGAAAATATTAGTGAATGAATGAATATATTTATTTATATAGTGCCACAAGTGTACACAGCGCTTTACAATTTAATGGGATAGTAATGTTTCACAAAACAGCAGCTCCAATTAATCTTCATAGTATTGGGCCATGGAGAGTGTTATTTCAATACTGTCAGAGTTGTAGTTCAAGAGTAATTGAATGATAAAGTATCCCCCTCCCACACTTTTTACCTAGTGTAAACCACCTCCCCTCAGATGTGGAATCTGGTCCCTTGACAAGACAGCTCACAGCAAGGGACAATCTTCTTACTCTGAACATAAGAAAAACACTGCCCCTTGACAGGTTTTTCAGGTTTTTCCTTATGCTCACTGAAGATTGTCCATCTCTACGATCCAGAGCCGGATTAACACTCCACGGGGCCCTAGGCAAGGTATCAGTTTTGCCCCCCCCCCCATACCTCTCTAACTTTGGCTACCTACACATTGTTTAGTTTACACTACAATTTTGTGGGCACAGGCACTCAAAGACTCAATGACTGGATAACCCTTTGAGCGCTGTGCCCACAAAACTGTAGTGTAAACTAAATACTGTGTAGGTAGTCAGGGTTAGGGAGGAAACCCATGATACATGACTTAACTTTTGTCCTCTCTCTGCCCCCTGGGCCAGTCTGCCCCTGATATGGAGATTCCTGTAAGAGATGCCCCCCACCAGCTCCAATTTGCCCCCCATCAGATCCGCTTTGCCTCACCAGCTCCACTTTGCCCCCTATCAGCTCCAACTTGCCCCCACCAGCTCCACTTTCCCCCTATCAGCTCCAACTTGCCCCCACCAGCTCCACTTTGCCCCCTATCAGCTCCAACTTGCCCCCACCAGCTCCAAACTTGCCCCCACCAGCTCCACTTTGCCCCCCCTATCAGCTCCACTTTGCCCCCCTATCAGCTCCACCTTGCCCTCATCAGCTCCAGCTTGCTCCCACCAGCACCAACTTGCCCCCACCAGCTCCACTTTGCCCCCTATCAGCTCCAACTTGCCTTCATCAGCTCCAACTTGCCCTCACCATCTCCAGCTTGCTCCCACCAGGTCCAACTTGCCCCCACCAGCTCCTCTTTGCCCTCTACCAGCTCCAACTTGCCCTCATCAGCTCCAGCTTGCTCCCACCAGCTTCACTTTGCCCCACCAGTTCCACTTTGCCCCCTATCAGCTCCAACTTGCCCCCCATTACAAACCTGTAGCTGCTGGAGCTCCAGCGTGGTAATGCAGAGCGCGCTGGGAGGTGTTGACTCCCAGCATGCTCTGCATTACTAAAGAGGCAACGAGGGAGCACTGTAGCTACACAGACCTGACTGTGTTGCGGTGCCCAGCGGAGGAGTCCTTCTAACAGGAACGGCGTTCCCACACGTTCCTGGAGGACTCGTTGAGTGCAGGAATGAGGCTTCCTCCGGACCCCCTCATTGGACTGTGCCCTAGACAGGCGCCTTGTGCGCCTTGCCTGTAATCCGGCTCTGCTACGATCCATCTGGACAGTCTTGCTGCTCTGAGGTGAGCAGTGTTACATCAGTAAAAGCGATGGGAGGTGGATACTTTATCATTCAATTACTCTTGAACTAAAACTCTGACAGTATTGAAATAACACTCTCCATGGCCCAAATACTATGAAGATTAATTGGAGCTGCTTTTATTGTGAAACATTACTATCCCTTTAAGGCAATTAGTGGATTGACTCCTTAGAATAACATAGGAACTTTAGAAGTGATGCCACTGGAGAAGTCAACACCACTTAATCACCTCTTTATCACACCTTAGTGCATAACCACCATGGTAACGTCACTCCTCAGCATTTATTATGTCCGGGAAACTTTTCTTGCAGTATTTTTTAACAAAACAATGACTTAACATTCTTATTCTTAAAATTATTAGTAAGAAATACTGCATACAGACATGTAGAAATAGGAGCAAAAACAACCTGTGCAGATCCAGAGCAAGTTAAGATATAAATCCCAATGATAAGAGTTAGAAACTGTAATTTATAAAAACAGCACACCTTTGGCACACAGAATATTAATACTAGCCACTGAACTAATGCAGACAATAAAACATTACTGCATCTCTAAATTGTTCTGCACATGCAATTCCATCTAAGCAGACAATGTTGGATTTCCCATTAGGCACAGTAGGCAACTGACTAGACTGCCATATTCTGAGGGGAGCCATACCTATCTTGGCCACACCTATAGTATGAGTTGTGGGTGTGGCCAATGCAATAAAACTACCTCTTCACCAGTCACCCACTCTTTGTTAATGTTGTTTTTTTTTTATTATTCATCAGTTTATATATTGCTGTAAAGTCTAGGTTTTGGCCAATTAATTTATTTACCATTGTATATACCCACTACTGACAATTATTTAACCCCTTGGATGGTAGAGAACTCTCCTCCAATGCACTGAGACACAATACAGTGAAGACCTCTTTGGCCTTCACAGAGTTAAATTATTTTTTAAAGAGATAGTAATGTTTCATAATAAAAGCAGCTCTAATTAATCATCATAGTATTTGGACTTTGGAGAGTGTTATTTCAATTCTGTCAGAGTTGTAGTTCAAGAGTAATTCAATGACAAAGTATCCCCCTCCCACCCCTTTTACTGATGTAACACTGCTCAGCCAGAGCAGAAGGGAGGTGCCCAGGTAGATTGCAGAGATGGACAATCTTCAATTAAGATAAGGGAAAAACCTGAAAAGCTTGTCAAGGGGGGCAGGGCTTTCATTGTTCTCACAGGAAGAAGATTGTCCCCTGCTGTTATTTGTCTGGTCTATGGACTGCATTCCACATCTAAGAAGAGATGGCTTACACTAGGTAAAAGGGGCGGGAGGGGAAACTTTGCTTGTGAATATCTCTCAAACCATAAAGGTTTGAGAGAAAAGACTTATATCGTTCTTCATGTTTTTTTAATGCCTACAAAATAAAATAAAGATAAAACGAAGTATTACTATCCCTTTAATGTTTGTATGTTATGTGCAAAGGGTTTTCTCTGTGACAGGCAACAGTAGATACAACTGGTTATATGAGCTGTGGGGGTGCAGCCATAGGTGGAGCTAAATGTGTCTAGGATGCCATGCCTATGGTCTCTTGACATGTTAATCTGTCTCTGTAAATAGATATCTCTGTAAATGGACATTACTAGTTCACGCATGACATGATAACATGTAGCCCTAAAGCATGTTGCTTTGAAAGACTGACTGACGACTAGCAGTGGTGAAATTAAACAAAGAAAAGGTTTTGCATGATTTATACATTCCTTTTGTTTAGAAGCTGTGTTCCAGTGTTGTTCTTAGAACCATGGTTACATAGAAACAGGCTAGCGGAACAAAAAATATCTAGAAAGGAAGTTTGTACTTACACGCACAAGGGCTATTTTTTACATCATTTATTTAAAAACTCAGTTGACTCATTGCAAGCTAGACATATAGCAAATTCTGTAATTTGAAGAACAACTATCGTGAAATGGTTGCCCTATCAGCAGACCTTAACTTCCTATGGGCCAAAAATCCTAATGGCCCTTATGGATTTTGCACTTGTGCCTTTGTTTGGTCCTGGATATCATGTCCATGGAGGCAGACATGACAGTTGCTGACAGATTTTCCAAAATGAAGCAGGCCGCATGCATAGGCCTTAACCCACTATGAACCAGAGGGGTGTACAATGCATTTCGAAGCAGTGTGGTATGCATCCCTCTGGATCTTAACCTTTTGAGTGCCATAAAGATGAGCAGTGGATGAGTTTGTCATGTGATCCTGCTAGCAACTGTCATGTTCTCCTCCATGGATGTGACATCCGGGATTGATTGATGATGTTATCGCATGACTCAAGAAGCAAGGAAATAATCATAGGGCCATTAGGATTATCTGGACAGAGTAAGGTAAGTAGGGGTAGGGGGTTAACGGGGGTGTTACTTCCCCTGGAAGTGCATCCAAGTCTGACGCTGGCAGTCCCTGATTTTAAATGTGTGTTTCAAGTCAACAGCCCCCTTCTGGGAAAATATAAAGTCCTGCAATGAAGACTCCAGAGCACAGAGTTCTAAACACTAGAAGGACAATTGCCCATTGTCATTGCTGGGCTACAAGAAAATGGCTTCCAAAGAGAGCTCTAAACACTGAAAAGAGAAAGAACTTTGATCCTGACATCAAGCAGGAACCGCAGTGCAATTTAATGTATACTAGTCTAAAGTTTTGGGAGTGATGTACATTCTCCTGTAGCCCACCATGGGCATCACTTTCTGTCACAGCAATCAATGGGCAATTATTTCACTAGTGCAGGTTGCGCACTGATGTCCAGTGATGGATAGTGACTTCCCCCCCCACACACACATATCTGCAGTAGATCTGAGTACAAGTACTCTGCTGCCCTCGCCTCCACAGTGTCCCTGAATGGCAGAATGGAAATGTGGTCACCCTACTGCATGTACAACAGTTGATGCCTGTGGATCATGTCTCAGCTTTCTTTTTTAGCCCAGCCCACTGCCAGCCAGGGGGTCACATAAATTTTGGGCTTCAAGTTCAGCCTCAGGATTTTTACTATATGTTCTTATAGGAGGAGAAATTAGATATATGCCCTTTAACCCTTTGAATGCCATAGAGGTATGCAACAAATTGCTTCGCAATGTATGTTTTATGCTGGCCTAGCAGTGTTAACCCTTTGAGTGCTGGAAACGTATGCAGTGCATTGAGAAGCAATGAGTTGCACACCCCTTTGGCACTCAAAGGGTTAAACCAATAGAAATATAGTAAACCTTCATTTTCATTATTTCAGTAATTTATGGTAGGATTTTTCACATGATATTGTTTCTTTACTTTTATGTGCTTACCTAGAATACACAACTTCAATTATTATTTTCTTTCATCGGTATGGGCGCACTCTACCTGCAGTCTGTAAAAGTAGTCTATGACTCATTTGACTGTTAGGCATCTTAAGTGCTCTATCTTGCTCTCTACTCAATCTAATTTTGCTGTTCATATGAAATGACAGTGAACATTAACCCTCTGAGGAACAGAGATGCATGCAATGCAATGTGTAGGACACCCCTCTTGTCCTCAATGGTTTAATAGAGAGCGAGACACATACACCCAGAGTTCTTATGATCCTTTGCTGATACAACTGAGTCACAGACTCTGTTTACTGAATGCAGGTAGAGGGTGCTCTGGCAGAAAGTAGAAGGAAGAGAAGAACTGAAGTTGTGTGTTCTAAGTAAATACACATAATAAATTATGTGTCAAGTTTGGAAGTGGTGTCATATCTTTACATATCTCTCTTATATGTCAATCATAAGGGTTGAACTTATCTTCTTATTAACCCTTTGGGTGCCCCCTGGCACTCAAAGGGTTAACCGTGGGCAGTGTTTTCAAAAGAAAAGTGGAGTAATCCTATTGCAAACCCAATGCATTATAGGGAAGAATTAAAGCGTTAAATTAGGCTTTTAACCCTTTGAATGCTAGAGAGGCCTCCAGTGCTTCATGAAGTAATGTGCAGCTGTATGAGTACAAATATTTTATTTTATATTTGCTGTTTTGTTAGTTTGTTTAACAGTGGATTGTATTATAATCTTGGCACCTGTCATATTATATTAGCTCAGTATTTGCACAACAATTCCCATCATCCTCTTCTGGCCATTGGTAGACTATATTATCAGAAAGGTGGGCAACATGTGCTCCTCAGCTAAAGTTAGACTACAAGTCCAATCATACTCAAGCAGTCACTGAATGAGGATGGTGGAATGTGCATTCCAACAAGAGCTGGGGAGCCACATGTTGTCCACTTTTGTAATAGCCCTTGTTAGGATATAGTACAATTTTAATCAGTTCACCCAGGAGAAATGCTTCGACATCTGGTTCAATGTAAATATTTTACAGACATATATTAGTAAGGCATGTTGTGCTACAAAAACAAACTCTACAATTCTAGCTAATGTGAAATCATTGGCTAAAAGGCATGTTTTAAATAAACATTGACTGAATGTTGAGGTATTCATTTAATTTTCCATATGTTACTGGAAGTGAGAAGCTCATTGTGACATCATTGCCCCATCACATTAGCAGCTGCCAATTAACAAATCTGGAGGAATGAGAATTTGAGTTCTTGGAATGCATTTTCCAAAATCTTTGAGTTTCTGGCATCTAAAAAATATTTTTTCAACAGGTACCTAGAATAAAAAAGGTGCAATTATGTGTATATATATATATATATATCAGGGCTTATAATTTTAAGTCCTTTGCTACTAGCCAGACCTGAAAAGTTACTCGCCACTGCAAGCCAAAACATACCCGAGTGGAACCATGTTATGTATCTGTGACGTACATTGCTCAGCAGTGTGGGTCACGTGGTTAATGGGCGAGATGGGTATAAAGTTCATGGGCTGGGAAGACCAGACATTAGGTGTGGAAATGTTTAGCACTGTGCTGGATCATCAAATTGTGGCAGGGAAAACTGTCCATGTGAGGCACTTAGGCACAAGTTGGCCATGATGTTTGAACTGTGCAATAATGTTGGTCTAGTTGGGTCTGAGTCTGTCCATGGTGACTAGGGACTGACTTTCAATGTGGGGCCATAGATACTGAAGAGTATATGATTGTCTGACATCATGCAGGGGAGAGCATACTTCAAGGTGCACTCCAGAGAGCCACTGGCAAAGCTGTGTCATCCCAAATCCTTTGATGTATCCTACATTACAGCATACTCTGTGTGAGATGTCTAGACCAAGATGAACCATCACTTTCATTGCACAGACACCACTCGAGACAGGAATAGCAATCTGTGTTCTTCACTGACAAGTCCCAGCTCTGAGAAGAATGTCAAAATTGCAGGACAATGGTCTAGAGGAGTGCTAATCAGCAGCATGTGAAAGCTTGTTTCAGAAAATACCATCATAGGCCAGCAATATGTATAGAGTGGGCAAGCCTAATGCATACCAGACACACACCCCAATCACAACTAACTATTTCACAGACTTGGTCCTACAACACATAATCAGACAATTTCTCTAAAACCTATATGGCACTTTATTGTGGCAGGGCTATACCCTCACACACATCAGGTGTTACCATGACAGCATAGATGGCCTGATTACATTACTGTGGACTTAAATGTTTTCTGCACCTGCCCCCACCTAGTCCATATGAGGCCTTATAAGTCACCACCTCTGTTGGAATCCTTCACTGTCCATCTGCAGGACTTGTGTTTCCAAGTCAGTGCTGCAAGGACTAATAATCCCCAAGAAACAACTGACTATCTTATTAATGGTATGACTCATCTATCTGCCTGTATCACTGCCTGAGGAACGCATACTTGCTACCATAAAAAACATTCCATTGTGCACAATTTTATCCTACAATGAATCTAGTTTCTTATGTTGTCCCACACACATATATCTATCTGTATATATATATTTTAGTATATCAGTGTTAGCCAGATGATGTAGATGCCAAATGAACGAGTATTGCAGTATGTAATAATACCTTTTTTATTGGACTAACCTTCAGTTTTAGGGACAAGCTTTTGAGGGTGATTCACCCTTTTTCAACTGTAAATCATACTGGTTTTAAAAAAATGAAATATTTACTTTAAAAGCCATGCTAAGAAAAGCACCAACTAATTAATAAATCACCTAAAGTTCCTAACAGATGAATGCAGGGGAAGGGAGGAGAGATAGAGAGACGGAAAGAGACAGGTCCATAGTACATATATATGTGCGTACATGCAAATTACATATGAACTTGCCGGTATAGCAACTCCAGTGTTGAGCAGTATGTCACCTGTGCAGGCACGTCTGCGTTACTGGGTGCGTAGTGAGTTTGCAGCCGAGATGGCCGCACATTATCACATGATGCTCCATTATCACATGAGGATTTCTTGCTACCTTAAATTCTTCACACACTTGGGATCTTGTTTTAGTGATATACACAGCATCCACAAAAGTTTCAAGACATTGTAAAAATCTAAACACACACTACTGCAGATCACTCTGGAAAATACTACCAGCAGCCAACATAGTGGGGAAAACGAAGCCTCAACAGAAGCTCAAGCCTGGTATTCTTCTTTAACAGGCTCGAGGCAAAACTTACTCTTTCCAGCTGTGGTGATGACATGGATGCATCGAGGTACAATGATATACCACTCTGCAAATGGATATGCACAAGCAGCCTACTAAGTCTGATTTGAAAAAAAGATATGGCCAACATGAAACAAAATGTGGCACAGTTTGGCAATTGAGTTAGACTGCATGAAGCTGATAAGGAAATCATCTATGATTAGCTACACACTCTGCGCACACTTAATGTTCTATTTTGTGTATAAAGAATCTCCCTGAATCAGTTACAAATAAGGATCTTGCTGCCACCATACAAAACATTCCGAGACCTTCTGCAAAACCCAGATGGTCACAACATAAAGATTAAGAGTTCCTTAAGACCACAGGGGCTAAAGATCAAAAACTGAGGGATGGTGTCTGCTGTCTCCTCAATTTCATAGAGAAAGAATTGATATTGAAGAAATGTAGAGATGGATTAACTCAGATATGCTCCAAATTTGCATTGTCTTTGTGTACACTCTACAACAACAAAGAGGGATGAAACCACTTACAAAGCACCTTAAAAACCTTTAGCTTGCAAGTGCAACGTAGTGGTTGATCTGCATAAGTCTATGGAAGATGTTGATTCATTCTGTACCTTTCTACAAACCCTGCTACTTAATCTTGGATACTGTGAATAGAAAATAAGGGATTTCTTCTAATCTTTCCCTTCCAGAATGTGATTTTTGTGAAATGCAATGTTCCTTCACACTGAAGCACTAGAGGAAAGCAGAAAACCCATCTTTGGAGGTAACCTGACTTTCTTTACCTTTTGCTGGGCCCACTTTCTCTCAAGCATTGGATTGTTTTAATTTCTCAAGTGTATACCTTTAATCATTTTGGAAATGCTTTCATTGAACTGATTGTTGGTTCTAACACATTTAACATACTCATCAGAATTTGTTGTGGAAAGTTTACTACCTGACTCCCTTGATGATCTACTGTTTGGCTATACGCTACTTCTGTTTTGAAAAGGAATATACCACAATTAGCTAGACATGCACTTTTGATGTTCCTGGAGTTTAGTGTTTGGATTCCCATAGGTCGGCTAATTGTTGCCCTGTTTTTTTCTTATTCCCATAATTTTTGAAACTCATAAAGCTGTACTAAGGGTTGAACTTATCAAAATAAGTTCTTAAAGCTGTACTAAGGGGTGAACATATCAAAACTGGCTCCCCATAACAATAAGAAAAAACCCAAAAAAACTTTAGAAAAGATGGACTTGCGTCTAAAGGCCCTCTAGCATTCAAGGGGTAAAAGCCTAATTTCAACCAATGGCAGGTTGTTTTCCCCAGAATTCTTCCACTTTTCATTTACAGCCCTTAGGCCAGTTTGCATGGGTGACTGTTGCAACAACCCATGTGAACTATTCCACAGAAAACAATGATATCTGCTGTTGCTTTATGTTTCACAGAAAAATATATTATTTTCTATGGAATAGTTTGGAACACCACCCATATAAACTAAGCCCCAGAGAAAGGGAAAATGTGGCCAGTGCTATATGGCTGCACATAAAATACACAGAAAGAACAGCGCATACAAGCCAGAGGGTCTACTCTGACATACAAATCAGTTTACTTACAGGACTCTGTCTATTCAGGGGCACTCAAACGTGACCTCAACCCCTCCCCCAGCAGTGCATGATTTCAGGTTCTCCTCATTTAAAAGCAAATTAATGTTGTTAACTCAGACAGATCCTTAAAGGGATAGTAATACTTTGTTTTAACTTTATTATATTTTGTAGGCATTAAAAAAACATGAAGAATGATATAAGTCTTATCTCTCAAACCTTTATGGTTTATGAGATATTCACAAGCAAAGTTTCCCCTCCCCGCCCCTTTTACCTAGTGTAAGCCATCTTTTCTCAGATGTGAATCTGGTTGTATGACCAGACAGATAGCAGAAGGGGACAATTTTCTTTGTATGAAAACAATGAAAGCACTTCCCCCTTGACAAGTTTTTCAGCTTTTTCCCTTATCTTAATTGAAGATTGTCCCTCTCTGCAGTCTGCCTGGGCACCTCCCTTCTTATCTGGTTGAACGGGGGGGATACTTTGTTTGTGAATATCTCTTAAACCATAAAGGTTTGAGAGATAAGACTTATATCATTCTTCATGTTTTTTTAATGCCTACAAAATAAAATAAAGTTAAAACAAAGTATTACTATCCCTTTAAGAATGTCCGAACCACTCTGTTACTGACTGATTCACCTGTGCTCATGTGAGATCCTATAAACCTGCACCATTAGGGGGTAGCCAGAGGGCAGGTTTGAGTTCCCCTCAATTAGCCCAGAAATCACGCAGTCTATATAAATCAGGCGTAGGCAACATAAAGCACTCCAGCTGCTGCTGGACTACAAATCTTATCATTCTTCAACCAGCCAAAGGCTGAAGGGTCTCATCTTGCCCATCTCTGATACACATGATCATACCTTGGAACATTGTCTTCTTGATCCCTGGAAGAGGGCTTGTGTGGTGACACTGGAGATATAAATAATATAAATATTGCAATTCATGGCACAGATGGGAGGGGTTTAACAACAAGTGGGATGGCGATTAATGCCCTGTGTTATGAAGTTGGTGGGAAGTGGGCAGAACAGGATGGGAATGAGGAGAAATGGGCAGAGTTTCATAAAAAAAAAAAATCACCACCAGTTGAGAATCAGTCTCTTTCCCTGGAAACCCTGTAATTTACTGCAAAAACTGGAGTCTCAGGTGCAGATCCAGAGATATACTAGGTATGCCAGGGGCATAACTACAGGGGGTGTAGTTGTACTGGGACCCAGCATTCAGGGGAGCCCAATCTGCCCATGGGTCCAGTAAGTTCTAGTTATGCATCTGTGTAAAGATTTTTGTGATAGTGGCCAGTTTGATGGTTTCGGCCTGCACAAGGTGAGAGGACCACAAGCCAGAACATTAGTACCAGTGGGCTGCAGCTTCCCTCCCTAGAATACTTTTAGCTGTAAAACGTGACTGTGCAGCTCCTTGGTGTTATAGAGAAATACTATATCTTCCTCATTCCCTTTAAATGAATCTTTTCTCAGTGGATGTAGCCTGTTGTAATATTCTCACTTTACCTGTTTTCTTTTATATCCCCCGGGCCTTGTATATAAAAACAAAAGTGGTTAAATTCTGAAAGAAATCAGCTGCCCTATAGGGGAGAAATAAAGATGTCTAAAACATATAAATGGGGGTTTTAACCCCTTAAATGCTAGATAGTTCTCCAGCACATTATGTTGGAGACTTCTCTGGTGTTCAGAGTTAGAAGCCCCATATAAATAAGTGGGAATTTGGCAAACTCTTATCTGCCCCTGTGAGTTGCCCCAGAATTGCTCCAGTTTTCCAGCTGTGTCTTTTCCAAGGCACTACAGTCTCTACAGGCCAAGAAGCTACAGTTAAGACCTAAAAGAAAAGCAACAGGCCAAATTTTTGAGGATTACTTTAATCAACAATTAAATGACCAACTAACAATTTTTGTATTGCTAAACAAAACATTTATTGTATATTGCTCTGAGAGCCTGGCCTGCCTGTGGACTCCAGGTTATAGTATGCCCTGACAGCCTGGCATGCCTTTGTCCTCCAGTTTACAGTCTGCTCCGAGAGCTTGGCCTGCCCGAGGCTTCCAGGTTACAGTATGTCCTGAGATTCCTGAGATTCTGTCCTGCCTGTGACATCCAGGTTACAGTAAGCCCTGAGAACCTGGCCTGCCTGTGGACTCCACGTTACAGTACTCTCTGAGAGACTGGCTTGCCTGTGGACTCTGGGATACAATATGCCCTGAGGTCCTGGCCTTCCTGTGGCCTCCAGGTTACAGTATGTCCTGAGATTCCTGAGATTCTGTCCTGCCTGTGACATCCAGGTTACAGTAAGCCCTGAGAACCTGGCCTGCCTGTGGACTCCACGTTACAGTGCGTTCTGAGAGACTGGCTTGCCTGTGGACTCTGGGATACAATATGCCCTGAGGTCCTGGCCTTTCTGTGGCCTCCAGGTTACAGTATGTCCTGAGATTCTGGCTTGCCTGTGGACTCCAGGTTACAGTATGCCCTGAGATTCTGGCCTGCCTGTGGCCTCCAGGTTACAGTATGCCCTGAGATTCTGGCCTGCCTGTGGACTCCAGGTCACAGTATGCCCTGAGGTCCTGGCCTGCCTGTAGCCTCCAGGATGGGGAGCCCTTCCATTAACTTATGAAGGCTGTCGCACTCCGATATAAAATTCCATCCTGGCGGTGCATGTCGTATCCCAGCTGCCGCCATAAGCCCCTGATATCAGCCGTGATCCTGTGTAGGACGTTCAGGGCCTCTGCGTACTCCTGGCTGGAAGGGGGCTGCTGCTGTTATTCTTTATCAGATGCAGCTGTGGGGAAAGAAGAAATGCAAAGCAGTGAGCACCTCTCTGGCACACAGATGTTTGATGCATTTAGCAGGGTGATTCTCAGCAATGGTCCTGTTGTCTAGGATGCACAATCATGTCCTCTAACCACACCAACAGTCATGATGTCAGGATGTGCTCACTTAAACACAAGTGGTATTGACATTCACTTGTGTTCAAGTGACAACATGCACTGTTGGGGTGGTTAGAGGGCATGATTGTGCGTCCTAGACAACAAGACCATTTTTTTTTGTGAAAGTATTTTACCAGGAAGAATACATTGAGATTGTCTCTCGTTTTCAAGTATGTCCTGGACTCATTTTATCTACATCAGAAAGGTGAAATGCTGAGCTGACCTTGCTGGGACTAGAACCTGCAACCTCAAGGTCTGACAGATTCTACAGCTGGTGCCTTAACCAACTGAGCCATCTCTCCGACCATTGCTGTGAATCACCACACATAATGTGTTAAAGTGGATGTGCCACCTATTTATAACATAGCCTAAATAGGCTACATATCGAATACTTCTAAAACATTATTCATTTTTTATTTTTAAGCTTTATTTGTTGTAAATTTAACTTAGAAAATCTGTCCCCTACCTACTTCCGTATAGACTGCGGCTACCTGCTCTGTAACCACAGTCCGTCACTCTGCTTCTGCTCTCCTCCCTCCTCCAATGACGGAGGCTTCTGTCTGCATGCTGGAGCGGTCTCATTGGCAGAGATCGATATCTAGCCAATGAGACCACTCCAGGTTACAGACAGAAGCCTCCGTCATCGGAGGAGGGTGGAGAGCAGAGGCAGAGCAGTCTATAAGGAAGTAGGTAGGGGACAGACTTTCTAAGTTACATTTACAACAAACAAAACTTAAAAAAAAGTATTAACGTTTTAGAAGTATTTGATATGTACCCTAACTATTTAGGCTATGTTATAAATAGGTGACACATCCACTTTAATTTGAGGGGAATCAGCAAACATGTGGCATTGTTGTGGCCTGAGAACAGGATTGACCACCCCTGCTATGAACAAACTGACAGGTCAGATTTGCCCTTTAGCCTTGATTGGACACAGGTGGATCATCACTGTCATTGTGATTGATCCACCAACACTCAATTAGTGCTAGCCTGCAAACGAGAACTGTAGGTGTGTGCTATGGCCTGGAGCCAACCATACGTGTATGACAAGATCATGGCATGAACAAAAATCACATAATGATATTTGTTCATGCCATGATACTCTCACAGGTATGTGTGACAAGAACACAGATCACTACAGGGACTTTGGGGTTTTTGTAAGGGAAGGGGAGACAGGTGGAACACACATGGGACAGCAGATTTAGGATTTTACTTACCATGCTCTTCCCCTTCCATATACTCCGGAGCAGAGGCAGACACCCCCAGAGGTGGTTCATCCTCCTCCTCATCAGACACATCCTGCGATGACCCTGAGTAGATACAGGACATTTTCACAAGGGTGAGATAATTGTATAGAGCCTTAACGCATTTCAGTGCCAGAGGGGTGCACAACTATTTTGAGAATGCATTGGGTACCCCTCTGCCATTGAAATGGTTACAACTACCAGAAACACAAAACTCAGAACCCTTTCCACAAACATGGACCAACAACACACAACAAAAGACATATTAGACATTGAACAGACGAACATGTTTTTGCTGGAGGACATATTACAATTTACTATCCTCATCTGCCCTTTCCACGTGGTGGTCCCCAGGTGCACCAACGGGGGCCTGCACGCCACCATCTTCCTGCCCCCCTCCTCCGCCTCCTCCGGCATGTCAGTTGGACCTATTTTGGATATTGAGGGAATTAACATGTGATGAGAAACACTGACTTCATTAAATGCTTCAGTTGTGTAAGCATATAGGTTCACAACAACTGCCCCAAGGTGGGATAACCTAGTTATCAGGATTTACTCAACAACAGAGAGGCAAATTTGGCATATGAAGCATCACTGTAATGCATGGCAGGGCATCAACATACTGAGACAACCATCATGGTACATTAGCTTGTGTCCATCATGCCTACGATGTCATCATGTGAATGGCAGGAGCATGACAAACATTTCTTACATGTGCTCCATATGTTCATTAGTGGGATATTTAACTCTTGGAGCATGGATGGACTAGGAATAAAAACCAGCCCTTGAAAAAGGTGAAATTTACTCACCGATATTTTGTTTTCCTCTGTGTCCTTCCACGGCAATGGACTGTGGGTATAGGCTCCGCCTTCCAGCTGGTGGGACCAAACAAATTATAAATTAAATGCTCCACCTCTCCTTACTCAGTTATTCTGTTAACCAAGCTGTAAAACATACAGACATTTAATTAGTACAGATCATGATAATAACATATATCCAAATATTCAATCTGATCGAGGTATATAGGAACGATACATATACCAACTCTAACCTGGGTTGGGTTGCCGTGGAAGGACACAGAGGAAAACAAAATATCGGTGAGTAAATTTCACCTTTTCCTCTGTGTCCAATCCACGGCAATGGACTGTGGGACTTACCAGAGCAGTTCCCCAAGGACAAGGAGGGAATTAGTCAGAGGCAGGGATGGCTGCTTCAAGCACCTTCCTGCCGAACTTTGCGTCCACTGAAGAGAATAAGTCCAACTTATAGTGCTTTATGAAAGTGGACACAGAGGACCAAGTTGCTGCCTTGCAAATTTCCTCTGGAGAGGCAATGGCTTTTTGTGCCCAAGAGGTTGAAACCGATCTGGTAGAATGAGCTTTCAAGCCTCTAGGAGGATCTAGGCGAGCTGATTCATAGGCCAGAGTGATACATTGTCTAATCCACCTGGAAATAGAAGCTTTAGAGGCTGCAGTTCCTCTGAATTTACCTGTATGGTGAACAAATAACGCTTCCGTCTTTCTGAAAGTCTTAGTTCTAAGAAGATAAGTTTTTAGGCATCTAACAAGGTCTAACTTGTTAAGCTCCTGTTCTTTACTGTTAGCAGGATTAGAACAGAAAGATGGGAGAATTATCTCCTGACTTAAATGGAAAGTAGAAACTACCTTTGACCTAAATGATGGTCTAGGGCGTAAAACTACCTTATCATGATGAAAGACAAGGTGAGGAGAGGAGCATAATAAAGCCTGCAGTTCACCAACTCTGCGAGCTGAGGTGATAGCAGTAAGAAAAATAGTCTTTAAGGTTAGATGTTTGATGGAGATTTCTTCTAAAGGCTCAAAATTCTTGTGACTGCAGAGTTGCTGCAGTACCAAATTCAAATCCCATGGGGGAACAATTTCACGAATGGTAGGTTTAATCTTTGTAATGGCAGACATAAATCTGCGAACCACATATTGATCTGCGAAGGGAGAGGCTAAAACTGCAGATAAAGCCGATAATTGCACTTTTAGAGATGCTGGGCGAAGGCCTTTGTCAAAGCCTTCCTGAAGAAATTCTAAAATAACTGCAGCATTAATCAAATCTCTATTCAAGTTCTTAGATGAGCACCATTTCTGAAAAGTAGACCATACTCTATAATATATTCAGGTGGAGGAAGGTTTGCGACCAGCCAGAATAGTATCAATGACAGAGTCTTTGAGACCCTTGAGTCTTAAAGAGCTCCGCTCAGCCGCCAAGCCTTCAGTTTCCAAAAGAAAGGATCTGGATGGCAGATGGGTCCCTGTGTCAGCAGTTGAGGATGTTGCGGGAGACTGATTGGAGGAAGGGTAGACATTCGGAGAAGGTCTGGGTACCATATTTTTCTTGGCCAATCCGGGGCCACCAATATAACTTCTGCTCTGTCCCTCTTTATCTTCTGTATAACCTCGGTCAGAAGCGGGAGGGGCGGGAATATGTAAGCTAGATGAAATCTCCATGGGTACTGAAGAGCGTCTTGTCCCATCGAGCTCTGGGATTTCCATCTGGAGAAGAACTTTGGACACTTTCTGTTTTCTCTTGTTGCCATTAGATCGACGGATGGCTTTCCTAGTTGAGATATGATGTCCAGAAATATCTGTTTGTTCAAGGCCCATTCCCCTGGGTCCAGGCTTTTCCTGCTCAGAAAATCTGCCTCCCTGTTGAGGTTTCCTGAGATGTAGGTTGCTGATAGAGATGCTAGGTGGGATTCTGCCCATCTGAGGACTCTGATGGCAAGGTTGTTGAGTTTCCTGCTTCTTGTCCCTCCTTGATTTAGCAGATATCGTACAGCTACTGTGTTGTCTGATCTTATGAGGATGTTTAAGCCTCTGATCTCTTGTCCTAGAAGCTTTAGGGTCTTCCAGATGGCCAGGAGCTCTAGAAAGTTGATGTGATGGACCTGTTCTTCCGAGGTCCAAATTCCCTGAACTGCCTTCTGTCGCCAAAGACCTCCCCAGCCGGTCTTGCTGGCATCTGTGGTGATGACTTCCCACACTGTGGGTAGTAGAGACTTTCCCACTGATAGATGAGACCTGTTGCACCACCAATTGAGCTCCTTCCTGGTTGAGGGGAATATGGGAATCCTCAGAGATGGATTGTTTGGATCCTTCCTGAAGAACAGGAGATAATTCTGTTGAGCTGCTCTGCCATGTGATCTGGCCCAGGGAAGAATCTGGTACGTGGAGGACAGGTTTCCCAAGAGCCTGGAGAACTCTTCTGCTGTCTGTACTTGCTTCCTTAGAAATAAGGAGATCCTCTGAAGAATTCGGTCTTGTCTGTCCCTGGAAAGATGGGCTGTGTTCAGGACTGTGTTGAAGTTTACTCCCAGGAACACTAGGGGTTGAGATGGAAGAAGCTGGCTCTTTCTTATATTTATAATCCAACCTAGTTCTGTCAGAAGATCTCTTTGTACTTTGCTTTGATTCCATCTTTGAATCTGCAATGATCAATATGTCGTCCAGGTAAGGAACAACTGTTATCTTCATTTGACGTAGAGCTGCCATGGCTACTGACAAAACCTTCGTGAATACTCGAGGTGCAGAGGCTAGACCGAAGGGTAATACTTTGTACTGGTAGTGTTTCTTCTGAAAGTGAAACCGAAGGTACCTCCTGTGTGAGCAGTGGACTGGAATATGGTAATATGCATCCTTCAGATCTATTCTGGTTAGATATGAACCTGGATGAATCATCTTCATAGCAGACTGGGTTGTTTCCATCTTGAATTTTCGAATCCTCAGGAAGGTGTTGATCTTCTTTAAGTCTAAGATGATTCGCAAATCCGAGGAAGGTTTGGGAACGGAGAAAATTATTGAATAGATCCCATGGAATTCTTGGGTCT
This sequence comes from Rhinophrynus dorsalis, assembly GCA_037306005.1. Classification (NCBI taxonomy): domain Eukaryota; kingdom Metazoa; phylum Chordata; class Amphibia; order Anura; family Rhinophrynidae; genus Rhinophrynus; species Rhinophrynus dorsalis. The sequence continues at coordinate 90,664,047 of CM074726.1, read as the reverse complement.
TCGGAACCTCTTCTATAACTTGATTCTGTAGAAGAACCTGGATCTCCTTGTTCATTCTGGCTGCTAACTGAGGATTCCTGATTCTTGAGGACTAGAAAATCTGTATCTCTGGGACAGACTGAAATTCTAAGCTGTACCCCATCTCCAATATCTGACGCACCCAACGATCTGGATTTATTCTTTCCCAGGCGTCTCTGAACAGCTCCAGCCTGCCCCCTACTGGAGCTGGAGATGGGGTTGAGCTTGCTTCATTGGGAGTTTTGCTGATTACGGGATTTTCCCTGGAAACCTTTACGGCCACCAGGTCTAGATCCCTGGGATGAATTTTGCTGACGCTGTTCGTATCCTTTTCCTGGACGATATCTTCTAGAGTCACGAAAGGATTTTTTCCTGGATGTTGAAGGTCTAGAAGGGGATGGTCTAGCTTTCTTCTGCTGAGGAAGGAACTGACTCTTGCCTCCTGAAGATTGCTTAATAATATCTTCTAGTTGAGTTCCAAACAACTTGAGTCCTGAGAAAGGGAGTGAGACCAACTTGTTCTTGGAAGTGGCATCAGCTTCCCAAGCTTTTATCCAAAGGGCTCTTCTTGATGAAATAGAAAGAGCTGAAGATTTTGCTAGACTTCTAATGTTATCCATCGTAGCATCACAAGAAAAGCTAATGGCCTCTTTGATTGGAGTAAGTTCTTTCAGTAGGCGAGATCTTGACACAGATGAGTCTATCTTCTCTTCAAAATCGTTTAGCCAGATTCTTAGGGTACGAAAGACGCATGCCATAGCAGTAGCAATTTTAAAATTTTGACCAATTATGGAGAATTGCTTTTTCAGGGCTGAGTCAGCTCTCTTGTCCATAGGATCTCGAAGAGTAGTACCATCCTCCAGCAGTAATGTGGTTCGCCTTGATATGTGAGCTACTGCTGCGTCCACTTTAGGTGACGTAATCCATGAGTTGATATCTTCCTCCTGGAAAGGATACATCTTTTGCATTCTTCTGGTGTTCTGAGGGCGTTTGTCCGCCATTTTCCATTCCTTAGTAATAATATCCTGAATGGAGCTATGCACTGGAAAGGTTGGAGCTTCTTTCTTGTATCCCACAAAAGCTGAATCCATCACGTTCAATTCTTTCTGGGTATCAGTCAGGCCTAGTGTTTTTCTCATAGCCCTGACTAAATTATCAATTTTATCAATATTGAAGGACGTGGCTTCTTCAGTAAGCTCCCCTTCTTCTATGGATGAGCCTCCTGACTCCATATCCATGATACTGGCTGTATCCTCATCTTCAGCGTATGAGGGTCCTTCCTGGGGGTCTGTCACTCTAGGTCTCTTTCTAGATGCCTCTTGCATAGACTGGAATGTCTCCTGCATAGAAGACTTCATCCAGCCTAGGAATTCTGAGAACTGAGCTGGAACCTCAGGACTGGCTATCTTTTTTAGGCAGTCATTACAGAGCTTAGCAGAGTCAGCAACAGGAATCTTAGCTTCACAACCAGCACATCCCTTAAGTTTAGGAGCAGATTTATCTTCTTTAGGGGGATCTGAAGAAACTTTAGATTTTTCAGCTTTGTCCTTAGACATAGTGAAACTAAGCAAGAAATACAGCAATAATACAGCAAAATTAACAAGAAAAGAAACTTACATATCCACCGAGTGTATTCTCCAGTTCCTTTTAAACCGCTAGACCGCCAAACAGCGTTTCCTTCCCTGCGTTCCACCTGTGGAACGCACGCGACGCTACTTCCTGTTAACAGGGGAGAAAGCGTGCGTTCCGATTGGCGCCTCTGGTTTGGCGCGACGCGTCCCAGATTGACTGGGAGGAAGCTATCAGCCATGCCGAGGAGGGCGGAAGGCTCACCTGGAGTGACCGAAGGAGCCCCGCATTCAAATAATCAATCCGGCGTTCTGCAAGTCCGGTTGAAAGCGGACCCAGATTGTTGCCGGTAAGCAGAAGAATGTATGCTGCGTTAATAGGCAGCATACATAGAAGCCGCATGTCTTCATTATGTCCCTGTCCATCCTACAGAAGTGGAGCTGAGGGCCTAAGCCCCATCCTCCAGCTTGGTAGGACCAAAATTAACTGAGTAAGGAGAGGTGGAGCATTTAATTTATAATTTGTTTGGTCCTACCAGCTGGAAGGCGGAGCCTATACCCACAGTCCATTGCCGTGGATTGGACACAGAGGAAAAATTGCTTACCAGCCCCATATCATTGGGGTGCGACCGACCCGGTGCGCAGACGCAGTGCTCTTCTTCACGCTGCGTCTGACGTCACTGGGTGACCTCCATATTGCCCTCAGTCTCCACATTGCCCCTCAGTCTCCACATTGCCCCCCAATCTCCACATTGCCCTCAGTCTCCACATTGCCCCCCAATCTTCTCATTGCCCTCCCATTTCCTACCTCCCTCGTGGTCCAGTGGTGGGGCATGAGAAGT